>JANVCL010000213.1:14904366-14917289 GCA_026546855.1 Erythroxylum incrassatum | reverse complement strand
ATACACAAAACACCCATTTCATGCATTAACCTCAAAATATCATTGCAATTTCTCCAATTAACATTACCCAAATAAAATATTAAACACCACTAATTCCTCATTTAATTTCATTTAATAAATCAAATCTCCAAGAAAAGTTCGGGGTTCAACACCAGGTTCCTTCTCTCGTTCACTTGTTTATTTACTTTTGCTTTTTAACTAGTTATGACATGTTTTGGTGTGTTACTTTGCTGAACAAGTGTGGGGGAGAACACATCTCAGTAGGAAAAAGTTTCTTTTTTAGTCTAACTAGCAGTTTTCCAATTCAATAAAATTCCCTTCTAAGTTCTATCTGTGCCCCCTGAGCTTTATATTCAACTTGCTAATTATGTTCATTATTCTTCACATTGAGGACAATATGATATTTAAGTGTGGAGGAGGTTGTTCTAATTGCAATTTTGGTTTGTGCATCATTTTTGGCCATTTTAAGTAAATTGTGCAAAATATGACAATTTTAAACTTGGTAATTGACCTATTTCTGTCATTCTAAATTGTGCGACGCTATGTAATTGTTGTTTCGTCGCGGCGACGCCATCCTTTTACAGAAACTATTTTAAAACTTCCTAATTTCATTAATTCTCCCTGATTAGATCTTTTCACTCTTGTATCTCGAAGTATTTATAAATTTCAAAGTGGTCCTTGTGTTTTTGAAAATACCATCTATGTTTTTACATGATAGTTGATTTCGGTTAATTTTATTTTTGATGATTTCATGAGAAGCAAGTGAGGGACGCTAAGTAGCATTATGTGTCTTTAAACCTTGAGATTGCTTAATTGAGATACTACCCTTGTAGGAAGCATATTTGGGCCTAAATTCTTTCAAAATTTGCTTGTATCCGCTTAAATTCATGTCTCTATAGAACTTGTTTTAATTCTTGATCAAAACTTGATGAACTAGAATCTTGTTAATATGATAGATGCATTCTTTCAAAACCTTGCTTCCCCAAACATAAAAACCCTAAACACTTCACCATTGTTAGCCCCTTGAGCCATATTTTTGAGTGCATGCACATGACGTAATATTGTTGTAGATATTTTATTTCCCGTTCTTACTTTAAATTTATCTTTTTAAATGAAAAAAATCTTTCTCACAAGAAATTGTTTGTTGAAGAACGCCAAAAGAAAGTAAAAAAATATAATCAAAAGGCTTCCTCCAAAAAACAAAGAAAAGAAAGTTTGAAAAAAAAGGTGATAGATTACGTTTATTATTTGTGTAAATATTTTCTTACGCATAGTTGACGTTTATTTCATGAGCAAAATAATTGTGATGCATGTACTCATTTTTCTTTCTTTAAATAATTGTAATGCATGTACTCATTTTTCTTTCTTTCATTCCATCCATTTCATTTAGCCTTCTGTATATTACAACCTTGAAAAATCCTCTTGATTTTCAAAATTATAGTTCTTGTAGTGGAGAGGTAGAACTATCTCAAGCTTATGGTAGAGAATAGGCTAAGCAGGTTTTAGAGCGAAATTATCCCAAAAACAAGTGAGTGAGAGTAAACACCATTCTTTGAGTGAAATCTCTTTTGCCCAATCTCTTGGATTAAATGCTTATAGTGTTTATGTTCTTTGTGGTCTTTCAGTATGCTTAGGTTGACTTTTGAAGAAGTGACTTAATTGCTTTTCCACTCTCATTTTTAAGCTTAGTAGGAATTTTCTTTTACACTTGTGTCTCTTAAACTTTTACAAACTTTATCCAGAAGTACAAAAGTGTGGGGGAATTTGATTGAACCCAAGTTTCTTATATAAATTGATGACATTTACATGGTTTTTACTACACTTTTTGGCTCTCATTTTTAGATTTTATGCTTAATTTTACTTTTGAGTGCTTGCCTTTACTTTTATGTAGTTTGAGAGTAAAATTTTCACAAATAATTAGTAATTGCACTAAATTAACTTTCTAAGAACAATTGATATTGAAACTACCATTTGTTTATTATAGGAGACTCAAGAAGTAGAGGAAAAGAATGAAGGCTGAAATTGATAGGTCAACAAGTCAACCAGGTAACAGGAAAGTTCGTCACAGCAAAAGTTGATGTTTCTCCATGGCGAAGCATGAAGAATTCACGCAGACTCTTAGGGTTAATTTCTCCGCGGCATGAATTAATTTTGTCGCCAAAACGAATGCGACAGATTATTGAAGAAACTTTTCGGGAAAAGTTCGCCGCGATAAACGCATCCTGTCGCCGTGGCGAACCTTTAAATACCTGAACCATTTTTGGAAATTTACCCACTGTTCAACCCGTTCCATCAACCTGGTTTATAAAATCACTGATCCATCACCCGATCCATCCGAACAACTCTTCTACACACACCCTCATCTCCTCTCATCCACACCACTGTTATGCTCCTTCCACCGTCGACTGCTACCATAGATGCTTCTAGTTGTTCAATCTCCTGGAGTTATGCGTGGCTAGACTCCTCTCTCCTCTTGAAGATGTAGCGATGGTTTGAGTTCAATGGGCTTAGAAGGTGAGTGACTTAATCTAGGTTTAACTATGATTTATAAATTCCTAGGTTTAGGATTTGTAATTTACAGTTGAACATTCTTGATTAAAGTTTAATCAAGTATTGGATATTTATTGTGTTGATTAGGATTTGTTGATATAGAACTTTGGGCATTAAATATATGAAGTCTCATATATATTTATTTGTGATCTTGTTAAATCTCTTTTATCTTGCATAGTTAGGTTTGATATTGAGTTGCATTGAGATCCCAAGTAACTTGTTGCATTAATTTACCCACTACATACACTAAGGGGCATTTAACAAGGTCTTAAAGAATGGAGTTCATTGATTAAGACCTTGGACTTAAAGAGTTCTTTAAGGTTTACCATTTGAAACTTAGTGATTTTCATTCCCACCAAAATTAGTTTCGAACTATGATAGCCAAAGCTCATTTTCAAGAGGATTCTTTCCAATTTCTTTTCCCAAAAAAAATCCAAAAAATACTTTTTAAGCACTTTTATTACAATTCATTTAATTTTGTTTAGACTTCCAAAAATCAAAACCCCCTTACTTGCTAATTAGCTTGCATTTCACGACATATAGGCTAGCTTAGGTCTATTTCATTAGGTTCTGATTAAGTTAAACGACTCGAGGTTGCAACCTATATTGCAATCCTTAGATTATATTTTTGATTTGACCTCCAAGAGTAAGACCAAAAGGCATCGAATCACCAAGAAAATAATGTAATAAACCTAAATTTGACATCTCAAAATTCATCATGCAAGACTTAAATTAAGCAATTATAGACATAAGAATCCATATATATTATACCATCATTATAAAGACACAACTGAAAATCAAATTTACCTCACTCCTTCACATTTACTCCTTTTAAGCATATTATCTAAGAAACATGAATCAATTTTAATGAACTGATCATATAGGGCTTGATTAAGGTCATATAAGGCTTTCATTAGCTTATAAGCTTTACTATCATCATTACAAACAAAACTTTCAAGCTAAGAAATGTACATCTCTTCTTCTGGTTTGCCATCCCAAAATTTGAATTTAATATTAAGTTGGTACATTGATCATTTTAATTGAGCAACTAAAGTTAAGAAGTTCTCATCGTTTTAAAGTAAGCCATTGGAGAAAATGTATCATTGAAGTCAACACCTTATTGTCGTGAGTACTCCTTAGCAATCAAACGAGTTTTGTGCTTTTAAATTGTTCCATTAGTATATTACTTTTTTTCTAAACATCCATTTCAGCGTAATAACATTCTTGCCTTCCTATGAATCAATCAACTCCCAAGTTTCATTTTCTCTATAACCAACATCTTTTCTTTTAATGCATCTTGCAAATACTTGACTTTTTATAGTTTCATCATAATAAGCAGGGTTAGAAACATAACAAGAAAAATTGCACGACCTTATCTCTCACTCAAGGAATGAAATTTCTCTGAAGGAGTTTCAGACAAGAGCTTAAGGGTGAGTGAGAGCTTAATGAGTAAGATGAACTATCATTGCTTGGAGTTGAGTGAATGGATGATGAGGAGCAACCGCTAGGTGAAACACATGGATTTACTAGTTTTAAAGGTTCTGTTTTAGGGACTACAAATGTACTTTTTAAGACTAGAGGATATGTTAGTTTTGCATTTTTGTTATTCCAAGAACAAGTTTCTTCTTCATTGAACATGACATTCTTGATTAAAATAACTTTGTTATTCATGAGGCTGTACAACTTATATGTTTTGGCTTACGGATATAGATGAAAAAAATATTTTTAAAATGTTATTAAGTTTATAATTAGATGGAGAAGTAGCCAAAGCATATTCTACACATCCAAAAAATTTTAAATGACTTGCCAACGACTTTATACCTTTTCAAGCTGCATATTAAGTTTGGTTCATAACTTCTTTTGTTGTTGAGATATTAAAAAGATACATTATTGGATTTATGCCTTCTACCTAAAAGTTCCTTGGAACATCACTTGCTGTCATTATGTTTCTGGTCATTTTAACTACCATTTAATTTTTTCACTTAGCTACTCCATTTTGCTTTAGTGTGCATATTGTTGTTAACCCCATACGAATGTTATAGGTAAATTCACCACCTCTATCTTTGAAGATCCTTAATGGAACACCTTTTTTATTTTTCTGCTATCGCCTTAAATTTCTTAAAATTTCCAAATTTTTTTATATTTGAAATTTAAAAAATAAACCTAACTCAAACGATAGTAATCATTAGTGAATAACAAAAATATTAACTTTCACTTAAAAACTCAATACTCATCGAATTTTAAATATCCGCATGTGCTAACTTAAGACAATTCAAAATCCTTTAAGACTTCTCCACTGGAAATAAATTTCTACTTTGTTTTCTATAAACATACAATTAACATAAATTAAGATCATCAAATTTGGGCAGCCCAACAACTATATTTTTTAATAAAGTAATTTCAACCCTTTCATATTCAAATGTTCATAATGTAAATGTCACATTTTTACATCATTAGTTCTACCATCTATTGATCACTTTTACAATTAACCTAGAATTCTAGTGTGCTAGTAAAGAATTATCCTAAAATGGCACCTAACTTCTAAACAATGATATAGGTAGGCTTTCACAAACTTAGAGAATAGATTTATAAGTAACCAAATTTTTAATTGCTAAAAAGTGTTTAGGCTTAAAATTTAAGTTAAAAGAATAATTTTATTTAAGCAAATTATGAGTATAAAATGCAAATAAGGTTGAAACAATAATGGGTTATGTGTCTTTGACTAGTTTGATTGTGTGTTTATGGTTCCCCTCTATTTTATCTTGCTGATATATTTAGACACTGTAGCGCCCCTTACCGTAGAGTACACACCGGAACGCCCGAAGGTCATTCTGGTACATATCCTACGGTAAAGGTGAGCTACGTTCAATCACTACGTTCACTTCATATGGCATCATATCATTTTTTGCTTATAAAGCATTATAAGAAAACCACAATATTTTTGAAACTTACCTTTCCTCATTTCATTTCATCAAAATTGCAATGTTAATTTTTCAGGACCGAGAGACGACGCTAGTTTCTGAGTGGCTCCACTACTGTGTAGATTGTGTTGAGAAAGTGAAGTCATGGCTCAAAGGTCGGTCAGCTGGTCAAAGCCTGGAAACATAATTGCAAATTTTGGGTGAGTTTTGCGAACTCAGTGAGGCACGGACTCGGATATCATCTACAATGTCGGATTCGGGTCTTGCGGGAGTGGGGTGCTACAGACACCTCTCCTAAATTCAATTGCTTTAAATAGTTTTCTAGTAGCTACTCAATTTCTAACTATCCTCTAATTTTGGGTCATGTCCTAACTAATTGCTTGCCACAAATTCATCATGTTTTTAACCATCTCGACTTCTATATTAATTCTTGGGCCCAAGAATTTTCTAGGCAATATAGTTGACTTTTGGGAATCCTAGCAACTGGGTTTTTCACTAATAGGTTGAATTTCACTCAGGTTATTAACAATTGTTCCTTAAATATGTTTGGTACTGAAGACTATCTAGAATTTTTCAATAATAATAGGGAGAGATTCAGTTTATTGACTTGGATCAACTTTGAATTCTTTACGATTTTTAGCTTCCTCTTGACATCTAACAAAAATCATAAATAAAGCTCAGCTGCATTAACAGTTGTAACTGATGGAAGTGGATCTTCATCTATCAATATGGTTTGATCATATTCAACAAACAATAAAATTCCTTTGTTAAACCAATCTTGAATCCCCAGTATGAATATATAAGGTGACTTTATATATTATAGTACTTATAGTAGTTCATTCCTCAAATCTCTTCCCTTGTGGGAATTTTATGTTTTGTTGGAAAAGTTTTAAAAAAATCTTGCAATAAGAAATAAGGAATTTCTTCCATTTTGGAGACATCAAAAGTGCATTGCATCTAAGTAGTTGGTGCTTTTACTTTTCTTTTGGCTTTGAGTAATTTTGTTATAGAGCAGACAAATATAATTTTTGGGGCTATTATTCTCAACCACCGCTGAGGCATATGAACTTGTTTCTTTCAAATAAGTACCTACTGAACACCTTTTCTGATACACTTCTTCTTTACAAAGTTCTTCACAATTAGATACTTTTGTTGCCAATTTATAAAAATCATATAATTTCATACCTTACAATTTTTTCAATATTAAAGGCTAAACTAGCTTTATGTACTTGTTATCTGGACATACAATTCAGCATTGACTCCTCATTCTCCCAAATCGAATGATAAATATGTTTACATTCTCACGATTTTTTAGTAACAATAAACAATTTATCTATACTGACTTCAGATTCAGTTCTAAAAAATTGAATATGAAACATTCTTCCTATCTTTGCCCATAAAACGACATAATTTTTAGATAACAAAGCATACCAGGAAAAAGTCACACCTAATCCTGAAATTATTGAAATCACCACACTGAATAGTGAATCTAGTAATGTACTCGATAGTTGTCTGACCATCGTCACTAGAAAATAGTGAAAAGTAAGGAATTTTATAACCATGGAGATAAAGATTCTCAGGGTCAATATGCTTCGAATAAGCTTTAAAGAATTATGGGTGGCCAATCTATCTTAAACTAGTCCTATACAACTCTTGAAAAACCTCTCTGATAGTCTATATATTGATTTGAAATCTTATTTGTGAAGGAGTCATAATAAGAACATGATTTTGGTTTATTCCAAAAGTTTGCCCCCTTAGTTGTAATTTGGTCTATTAGCTTCAACTTTAAGACTAAATCCCTATCTTTTAAGAGTTGTTGACCATTCCTAGAATTAGCGAGTAAAGGCACCATAAGAATATCTCGTCTTTTATAAGAAAGAGCATATCCTTTTTCACAAAGAAAGAAACTAAAGGATGACTATACTCACCAACTTCCATCAAATTTGGTGTAAGCTACCCCTTGATCCCTTCAGATATTGGCCTTATTAGAGAAGCAGAATTCTACCTAGTAAACTGTACCAAAGTAGCAAAAAAATCATCTTTTTTATTGACATTTTGAATTCTCGTCAGTTGGATACTTAGTTGAAGGCGATGTTGCCTTCTTTAAATTTTCAATCATTTACAATATAAAACTTCATTTCTTACTATAGTACGATTTCTTCCTCCAAAGATAGAGGCACAATGACTTCTTTTTTATTCTTCATACGCGACATCGTAATCCTTCTAAGTGTGCCAAATTATTGATCATTTTTATGATCAACCTAGAATTTGAACATATTAGGGAGGAAGTCTTCCAAAACTATGTCTGACTTCTAAATAATGATATTGGTAGGCTTTGAAAACTTAGAAAATGGATTTCTAAGTAACCAAATTGTTAAATGCTAAAAAGTATTGAGGCTTAAAATTTAAATTAAAAGGATAGTTTTATTTAAGCAAGATGAGTACAAAATTCAAAGAAAGCAGAAAGAATGATAGGTTATGTATCTCTGAGTAATCTGATTGTGTGTTTGTAATTTCCTTTTGTTTTATCCTACTGGTGTACTTATACACCTCTTCAACTATCCTATAATGTTAGGTCACGTCCTAACTAACTGCTACCATATATTCATCATGTTTTCAACTATACCGATTTATAACTTTTGAACTTGTCTATTAATTCCTGGGTCTAAGAATTTTTTAGGCAATCTAGTTAACTCATGGAAATCTTAACAACTAGGGTTTTCATCTTTGCACCCAATATGTTGAATTCTTCTAAGGCTATCAATACCACAAAGGCACAATTTTTCATACCAGAGACTTCCAAAGAAAATATTTTATTTTATGCCATAAGAATGCTAAATATTTATTTGTGTGATTTCTTATTGTAAATACATTAGAAACCATAATCAAACAAAATAAAGTAACTACCACCCATCAATTGCCTAACATTTAATATATTATAAGCTAAATTAAGAACCTATTACATATTATAGAGGAGTTCTACATTATTTATTGATCTTTTGATGTAATTATACTTTGCTGTTTCACTTACATCAACTTGTTGTCTCTGAGACGAATTTCACTTTTCTATGACTGATTAAGCTCTTTTAAGAATGAATTTATTCTGGAAATATGATTGGAGCAATTACTGTCCATAAACCACACTTCACTAAAATCATCAACAATGAGAGAATGACCTATAAATTGCTTACTCTTATTTCCAAATTTCTCTGTAAAATTAGCTTGATTTTGCTCATCCTTCTGCTAGACCAATAATCAAGTTCTTTTTGGACTACTTTTCATACAATATAAACATTGAATGTTACTTTTACACTAGTGCTAATCATTGAATTGACCTCTTCCTCAATAACAACCATAACTCAACCTTGTAAACCTCCAGAACCTCATTCTCGAACGTTTTGATTTTCTAATTTTCCTTTATAAGAAGACCCTTCCTTCACCTAAAAAGTATTATTCTTAAATTTTTATAGGACCTACTGATCTTAACTTCACGGGCTGATATATAGATTATAAATTTACCAAAAGTGTAAGTTGACAAGTCTTTAGACTCTTCAATTGCAACAATAACTTGATCAAAGTCTCTTATTAAACTCCTCAAAACCTTGCTAATAACAATTTCATCACTATCATCTTCATCGTAAGACCTAATATGATTTATGATTTAATAAACACTAAGTAAATATTCTTACTTAAATTCTTTTTCTCTTTCATGGATAGCAGTTTAAAATTAAGTTTTGTTGCCTAAATACTATTTCTTTAGGATATTCTGAACCTGAGTGGAGGTGTTAGCTAATGAGATTTGATGAAAGATATAATTGTCCACTGTTAATTGAATAAGAAACAAAGCCTTTGCATCCTTCTTATCGTACAATCGTTGATCAACTTAGCTAGCTTTAAGTCTATAAACCTTTTCCCACTAAGTTCGATAACTCTTGAGACTTGAACATGGTCTTCATCTTAAGGATCCAAAGGTGATATTTTTCACCTTTGAAATTTTGAAGTGGAGGTTAAGAAGTTGAATTAGAATTATTACCTGACATGGTTGAAATTCTCCCTAATTTGTGTTTACTTCATTATGTTTTGTTCTCTACTTTGTATTTTTCTTTACCATGTTTTACTAAGATATTATGCAACTCACTTTCTTTCTCTAAATTTCTCTTTTCATATTCCTAGTTTATGACCCAACTTGGTGAAAGAAAGAAAAGAAAGTAACATGCCTGTGTTTTAACTTCTTTCTTTCTCTTGGTGCTCTAATACCAAACATAATGATAGGAAAAGAAAAATGAAGTCAAGGTAGCAAGCTTTTACTAGAAAACAATCCACTGTAATTTCATTCCAACAAGTTACAAAACAAGGGTGTAAATAAATAAACTTATAGTTAAACCAAATTAAGCTAAAATATGGCCAACTAATCACGTCCACTCTTAACTAAAGGATTCCAATTGAAAAGTCATATACTAATTAACCAAGTAATTGGGAAACCCACCAGCTTAATGTTGAAAAACTTGAACTAAAATTTAGGAATTAAATTCACAAACTTTATAGCATTACTTAAAAAGGTAAACACTTTATGATTATGCAATTTTGAATGAGCATGGAGATAGGAATTGTTTTGATTAAGGCTAACTCTAGATATGGGTAAATAAAAGAGACAGTTGAAATATAAAGATGAAATGGCATGATGCATATATTTCAACTAAAGTTCGAAACCAAATGTTATGACTTCTTGCAATTAAAGAAATAATGGTAAGTGAAGCATGCCTCCTCTTTGGATGTATAACTAAAGCTTATAGTAAAATACTACCTAAATGTAGCTATATGCTGATTAGATTTCTGTTGTACAATCAAAGATCTACAAATTTCTTAATTAATTCAGTAACTAACTATTTCTGGTATGAGGCACTATTGTGCATGAGTTAAATATCCTCTTAAGAGGAGGTATAGAGTTTGTTTTAGTTTTTCAACTTTTGGTATTTGGTAGAAATCAAAGCTTGTGAAAACTTTGCCTCATGTTGGTTAATTATTAGGGTGGTTATTTGGTTAATTCATAGCTGTTGGGTTATTTTAATGATTTGTCAAAGCTCCTCAAGATATGGCTAACGTTGCTACTAAAGGAAGAAATGAAGTCATAAAAGAAGCAAGTGACTTAGTAAATGTCTACAAGGTAAAGATGGTTTTTGACATTGACTAGCTGGTAGGTCCAAAGTGGCAAGAGTATTGTAGCTAGAGATAGTAGGCAACTTAAAACTATCTCCAAAATCTCAAGTTCAAACATAACAAATGATCTAACACTGCTTACATCTCATATGTATCTTTGTTATAAGGCCTAATGCACAATCAGTTTATCGTTTATGCATGTCTTTCTATAATTGCATGTGGTGTTTTTTTTATGAAAATAAATAATCCATCTGTTATAGTTGAACTTTATAACCATTATTTAGTAATTATTAGTTAACATTATTATTACATAATAAAATTTTTATTTTATAAAAATAATATTTTTATTATTTATGGCATTGATAATCACCAATATTTACTAATCACCTACTATAAAACTTATTTTTTCATAAAAATATGTCTGAATTCCTCTCTCATCAACCTTTATCTTTTCTCTTCTTATTTTTCTTTTAAAATACTCTAAATCTTTAGCACTTCGTCTCTTATCTCTCGAAATATTTCCAAAACAAATAATTAACGTATCAAGTGGTATCAGAAAAATTTTTTGGTGAAAAAAATTGATTACTGAAGGTACTCAAAACATGAGACCCATAGAGGAATCCATTATAGACTAGTTGCTTAAATGGATCTAGGAAGTCTTTTCAAAATGCGATAAACAGTTGAGTGAACTTAGAAAACTTTCACAACAATGTATACAAGTTAAAAAAGAGTCCACACAATATAGCAAACCTTCTACAATGATAGGAGGCAATTTAGACCATGCGCCATAAGTGGAGTCTTCACCTAATGAAGGCTCTTCGTACTTGATTCTAACGAAGTTCAATAAAATCTAATTTCTAAAATTTGATGGAAAATAGTAAAAAATTGGAACTATAAGGGAAAATATTTTTTTATGGACAAAACACCCCTAAAATTAAAGGTCAAGGAATCTAAAGGTAGCTGCTCTAAAAATGCACTAACTTTACATAAGGAATCAAATGAAACATGATTTATTAAGTTAGGAAGAATACCTTATTGCTTTAATCCAACAATTCCAAGAAGTTTTTAAAGATTTGGTAGGTGACTTTAAACAACTGTAGCAAACATGATTAGTGAAAATATCGTGCTGCATTTAAAAGCCATAGTTGAACCTTATTTGATGGAATTTTTCTTGAATGATTAAAAACCATCCTTTTAAAATTTTGAATTTAAAAACCTTTCAATAAGCATTTATGTTAACAAAAAATGAAATAAGCTATATCCAATATTTATTATCCTAATAAATTTTTGTATGATAAATCCTTTCAAACTTTCAATTCCAATGGAATGGTGATAATGGCATACCTACCATCTCAATTGAAATATAATAATAAAAATCTTAACTCATAAGTGAGTTTACTATCAATTCTTACTCCATTTCAAACAATCATTATTAGAATCTAAGGACATAGGGAATTACAATGAAATTAGAGAAAAATGAGCAATAAAGAATTAAAGGACAAGGCAGAGCCAGAGGTACGCATTTTTGGTGTGATGAGAGATTCATACTTGATCGTAAATGCAAAAAAGAAGCAACGAAATCAATTTATGGTAAAGAATGATGAAGAAGATGAGAGATAACTTTAGGCAATGAGGAGTTAATTCTAATTCCAGAAACATATAGGAGGAGGATTATAGTTGCCATACTCTAGAATTTGTGTAAATTTTAAGTGAACTCTTTAGGGTGTTCAATTATCCACTAATGCATCAGTGTTGAGAGTAGGAGAATATGATATAGTGCTATGAGTACAAAGGCTCTCCACTCTAAATATAGGTCTTATGTAACGTCAAAGAGCAGATCATGTAGTTTGTATGGCAAGGGAGAATTATATAAAGGTTGGGGGGACCAATTAATAAAATAAATATGGTTCCTTTTAATAAATTTAAGAAATTAGTTTGCAAGGCTCAGGTAACAAGTCACTGGTGTATGCTCAAATCGATAGGGCCAATTGAGCAATGAATGCTGAATTAACTGTTGGCCCCAAATTCTTTTCCTATTGCTTAAGCATGATTTCAAATTATTATTTGTTTTTTTAGGTTTTGATTGATTAAATTGCTTTTGGTTAGAGTTTAATTATCTTGTTAATGATTGGAGGTTTTATTTGCTTAGATTGATGGAAATTAGAAGTATTAAATGGAGAAATTAAGATTTTATTAAGAGTATAGTATGTTGTTAGTTAATTGAAAGAATAAGAATGTGTAAGGGCATTGTTGGAAGTTTACTTAAGTTGGAAGGACTTAAGGCTTACAAGGAGG
>JANVCL010000213.1:14879160-14890089 GCA_026546855.1 Erythroxylum incrassatum | reverse complement strand
ATTCTTATTATTTTAATTGTTTTCAATTATGATAATTACAATTTCCTTTTAATTTGTTAGCTTAGTTATTATTGCTGGAATTATTATAAGCTGTGTTAATTTTATATTTTTTATTATTATTCACAATTATATTATTATTAATAAATTTTATCATTCTTTTCTAATTCTTATTAATTTAATTGTTTAAAGTTTTGATTTTTTTCTACATACTATTATTCTTATTATTAATAAATTATTTATTTATTAATGATATTAAATAATATGATTAAATTTATGATTATTATTAATTTTGTTGTTAATGAGAAAAACACAAAACTGGCTGTGGAAATCCTAAGCCGCAAAATTAAAAGTGGCTGTGGAAATCCTAAGCCATATTATTATTTGGCTGAAAACGGTGCCTGTGGGTGGGTCCCATAGGCGCCTGTTCTCTGTCCATTTCTCTCTCAAATTTTAATATCCAAACGACGTCGTTTATGCATTAGACACAATAAGATACGGTAGTATCAGACGAAGGATTTGATCTCACGTAACAAACCCCATTGGAGCTCCTCCAAGCTTTTTTGGGCCCATTTCTCAATCAATTTCTTTAACCTTTTTCGAGTGAGAAGTCCCACAAATAGGTGATAACTAGTCCGATCCCTCCTCTTTTGTCAACAGCATTGAATCAAGTAACTGGGAAACGTAAGACACATATGCAGAAGTGTAGAAGAGAGCGTCAAGTAATCCAAGAGGAGATGGGCAGTGAAGGGGCTGACATAGCCTTCTTGTGGTGAGACGAAAGGGAGAGTTCTTGACGACAAAGCTTGGGAGAATTGGTTGTGTCTAATACGAATGTGTTACCGCTTGTTGGCTTCTGCATTGACAATGGCCTTGACCTCATTTTTAAATTTTCCACTATAGACTCGGTCGCTTCCCTTCTTCATGATACTCACTCTAGACATATATAGGTTATACTAACTACACCAAGAGCAGTAGCTTCCTTTCTGTGTTATGCCTTTTCTTTAGTGACATTATTATATGCTCTTACATTGATGTTCGTAGATGAGAAACTGCCAGTAATGGAGTGGAAAGTCAGGTGCAAGATTGCCATTGGAACTGCTAGAGGGCTTTCATTACCCTCACAAAAGGCATGTAAAAGAAGGATGACTCATGGGGATATGAAATCTTCAAATATTTTTCTAGCAAAAGATTTTGAACCTCTAGTAAGTTACCATTAGGAATTCCTGTGTTATGCCTTTTTCTTGATTAAAATTAATGTCATACAACTACCTTTTTATCATTGAAGATTTAAAATTAGTGCCGAAAGAGTTCAACCTATCTAATCCTAAATATGATTGAGGATTATAATTTGTATTTATTGCTAATATATTTAAGAACCTAATGGGTCACATATAAAGAACAGGTTGAAGAGAGAAAATATATTTTAATCAAGTTAAACTTGATTGTTAAGTTTGAAAAACTTTATGATTAAATAGATATATTTAATCAATAAGGATCAATATAAGATATTGGATCTTATTAGGACATATCGGTATATAATTTGAATTATTTATAATTTTAATTGAAATTAAAATTTAATTTCAATTAAATTACAAAAATGTCTAAAATCTATTATAAATAGACTTAAGCTTTACGGGAACTAGCACTCTTTGCTTAATCCTTCTACATTTGTTCTCAACTTATTTTGCGGATACTATTAGAGATTGGATACTTGTTTGGTTAAGACGGATCGATTTTAGAAATGGTTCTAGAGATATGATAAGAAAATAATCAATCTTCAAAATAAGGTATAAATTAAGATTCATACTTTATTATGATTTATATGAATATTTTTATAATTTTAAAGTGATATTAGTTTTTGGGAAATAAAATTAAAAAATTTCATAATTATTCCGCTAGGTGCGAGATCGAATTCCCTAATTTTCCAACAATGGTATTGGAGCTAATTTTAATTCTATGATTTGAATAAATTGTTCGATTGTTATTGAACTCGTATCATGAACTTGAAATCCACAAAGTTTAGATTAAAAACCTAAAAAAACTAAAAATATGAAAAAAAAAAAGAATGAAATTGTCAATTGAAGTGCAATAAGTGTATTGTATTGCTCTTATGGCTATTTTACAAACCTAAAATATGAAAAAAAAAAAAGGTTCCAGAACCTTAAAGCATAAGACATTCATAGTTCTTGGTTTACGCTATGATTTCTAGAAATCTAATAAATAAAATTACACCCTTGAAACCCATGACTTGAATTGATGTTGAAGAAAGATGGATGTTGGGATGTTATGGGTAGTGTTTAGATGGTTGCTTTTGGTCATTGTGGATGTGGGACATGATTGGAGAAGATGTAGCTTCTAGTGATAGTGTTGTGAAGAAGAACCTGGCTGTGATAAGGGGCATCCAGATGCAGGTAAGATGGCAAGTGATACAAAGGTCACCTTGGGACTCAAACTTTCACCGAAGCAGATTGCCAACACCCGTTGCATGGCAGTCTTACTTAGGTCTGCTTAAGTAAGACTTCAGCCTTTAACGATCCTCGAAGTGTTTACCTCGTACACTTGCAGAAACAATGCTATGGAAGCAATAAGAAAATAAAGGCAACAAGGATGCAAAAGAGATACGGTAAAACTAACCTTTATATTACTTTCCCTAAAAAAATACAAGGAATACTCTCTTTGACTGAATGAGGAGAGCAAAACTCGAATGAACTATATATAAGTATTCTAACTTAGAAGCCAAGTTATATTCAGAATCTCACTTAAACTGAACTGCCTAAGATCGTGCTAAGATCACGTCTATCTCTATCAAATTACATCACGTGAACCAATTGGATGACATCCCCATCCAAATAGGACTTTAACTAATAAGATAGAATCTACAAGATAGTAGAAAGATAGAGTTTACATTCAAATAGGAAACTAGATTCCTTATGCCCGAAGATCTCCACTATCTTCAGATGTTGAATCTCGCTACAACTCTAGCTCCTAGTTGTCACCACATCATCCAAGATCTCCCCACGTATCTTTATTCATTGATGATGTAGTGTGATCTTGCCAAAGCCCATATAGCACACTAGGTTGATCTAATGCTTCCCACAACAAGTCTGCTAGTCATGGTCCATTCATCTGAGCATGGACCAAGTCCTTAGCTTGGGTTGAGTCAATCTCTAAAAGGTCTGAGACTCTACCAAAATTTGTACTAAGTTCAATCTCACTCGCCCATATTTGCCTTAGTGTTTTCACATATCTCTCTTATATGTGTAATCCATCTAACCTTCCTCCTAAGGCACATCATGATGGTCGCTGAGAAGTGCTATGAAGTTTAAGGGTCTAACAAACCACCCCCATCATATGGATTTGATGCTTTTATCGAATTAGTCTGTTGGCACTCTTTCACGAGTAGTTTCTTCGAAGACTCCTTAGTCAACTCTTGTAGCAACTCTTCATATCGATTGACAATTCACCTATGTACCATTGTCCCAATCCATCAGGGTTGTCTTTACTACCACTTAGACTTACCTTCTCAAGGCTTATCGCGCCCACTAAAGGTATGTTAAGAAGAGCTCCATCTACTGAGCCTTCTCTATCACCTTGATCCTCCGTGATCTTGCAATGATATGCTCCTTATCTACCTTTTGTTTTGGGCTTTCTTGAGCATAGTTTGGCTCCTTTTCAATGTTCATAGCTGACACTTATACTACCAGTGTTGTAGTCTCCTTCATCCCACCAACGAATCTACAACAATTAACAAAGAAGGATTTTTCATCATGCATAACCATCATACCTCCCAAACTTAGGTACATCACTTTCTTTGCTACCTTAAGGAAGTAGATCCCCAATATCATTTCAAAATCCTCAAATGGTACAACCATACAATTCATCTTGGCATGCCAACTCCCTATACTCACTGGGACATTGCAAATAGCTCCCATCACTGCTTGTGTCTTACCCTTAGGGGTTCTTAACTTTGTCAGGGTCTTGGACACTCTATGCCCCAACTTGCGCATCATCATTTCTGCCACAAAGTAATGTGATGCCCCCGTATCTACCATCGTTGTCACCTCTATTCTATTAACTTGTATTCTTACATACATCAAATCATTATAGGATTAGATTCTTTACTAACAGCATTCAACAACACAATTAGATTTAGCATTGCATCATCCGAAGATTCTCCCTGTTCTTTGGCTATCATCGCATTTAGCTTCTCTTTCCTTAGATATTCTCTTGTATAATGTGATCCACCGGACAGATAACAAGTAATCTTGCCCTTTTTAGAGGACGTCTCTGTGACATCCCGTTTCCATAATAAGAGTTAGAACCCTAGATTTCTGTAATTAAGAAATAGCAAAAGAGATTAGAAAAATGTATTTCATGATCATGCATAATGCTAGCATACACACACGTGAATTTGATTATTGTACATATTTCAATGAATTGTTCATGCACTCATTTGACATTTGCTAGGTATAAATTATTGTTTTAATGCGATTACAATGTGAATTATGGATTATGTGTCTTAAAAAAATGATATGGAGTGTATAAGTAGTGAATTAGAATATTTGGTAAAATATGAGAATTTTCTATAATTAAGGGTATTTTTGGACTGGAAAAAATGTCAAATGGCAGGACAATTGATAAATAGTAGTAGAAATAATTGTCAAATGACAGTAGAAATAATTGGTTAATGGTATTAGGATTTGTTGAGAATATGACGTTGAAAATTAGGAGATAATTAGATTAAAAATTGGAGACAAATAAACTAGTTAAATAAGAGAACCAAGTGAGACCATAGGAAGTGGACATATGGCAAGTGACATGTGTCACTTGCCAAGCCACAAATCCATCCCCATGACACTCTCTCCTAAAGTGAAAGACTATATTCATTTTTATTTTTCTGTCACTGTGTTCATTTCTTCTCACCTCTTGTTTATTTCTCTTCATTTTGTTCTTCATCTTCTTCACCTACAATAATCATTTTCTCACCCTCACAACGCAAGCTTTGTTCTCACCCTTCTTGCTACTTTCATTTTTGTTATCTTCTTCATTGTTACTAAAAGACGTAACCCTACAACCTTTGATTGTTGATGAACGTGTGTCATGGAAAGCTAAGGTTCATATGATTTTGAAGAGTTTGGAGTTTTAAACAAGTAATGTGTTAATTCTCATGGGTTGTATGAATATGAAACAAATATGGCGATTGAATGATAGTAGTCATTATTCATATGCATCGTGAGTGATGAATAATGTCTATAAATGTCTTATTTCTGCATATAGGATGATAACCTTTCATAAGATGTTGTTGAGATGATTTTTAGATAGAAAATTCATTTGATGATGTAAAAAGATTGTAGAAAAATTGTTAGGTAAATGGTATTTCAAGCTCTGTTTTCACTACTAATATAGGTGGATCTCCTTGGGTGTTTTGGAGATGAATAAGATGAGTCTAAAGTTAAGGAAAAAGGAGTAATGTGATGTCGTGAAATGGGAAGAATTAAAATGATAAGTTAGAGATGAAATAAAGGTGTTGATGAAGATGAAGAAGTGTAGAAGATATGGTAAATATGCATAAATGATATGTTTTACTTTTGATGTTTATGAGCAATCATAGATTTTGATTTGTGTTTGAATGAGATGAGCTAAAATGAAAGTAGGAATGAAGAGGAAATAATGAGGACATAAGTTAGAAACGTTAGAATAAGTAAAAGAGAAGAAATGGTGATGGAAATATGCAGTTAACTAAATTATGGGTAGTGTTCGTCTATCGATAGTTCTGCTTTTGATGTTTATGATCAATTATAGATTTTCATTTGTGTTTGAATGAGTTGAGCTGAAATGGAAGTAGAAATGAAGAGGAAATAAAGAGGACACAATTAGAAACGTTAGAATAAGCAAAAGAGAAGAACTGGTGATGAAAATATGCAGTTAAGTGAAATATGGGTAATGTTTGATCGTGCACAAGCACAATCGTGATAGAGAGGAAACCATAGAGGAATTGCACGATCGTGCTTTTAGAGGAAAAATGAGATAGTGAAGGGAGAAATCAGGCAATGCACGATCGTGATAGAAGGGAGATGTCAGGCAGTGAATGATCGTGCACAAGCACGATCGTGACAATGAGGAATTAGCAAGAAGTGCATGATTGTAGCACGATCATGACAGTGAAGGTGTTATGCTTTTAGACAGTTTTCAACACCCTTTACTATTTTGACCATAACTTCTTCTTCGAACCTCCGATTGACTTTAAATTTGGACCACGAACTCCTCACATATTGTCTTTCCTCTTTACCAAATTTCTTGGTTATCTGAATTCATTAGGAAAGGATTGATAATGATTAATTGATGAGTCTAGGATGAAAATGATGAAGTGCTCTGGAAATTGTCAAATGGAGTGTTTTCACTGCACAAGCATCTGTATTTTGTCCATATCTTGATCGGTAGATATCCAAATGGAATTATTTTTTATTTATATTAAACTAGAGACACATGGCTACAAATTTCATTAAGGAATTGAAATTTTAATTCTATCTCTAAGAGTTTCAAAACTTAGCTCAAAATTAAGTACTGAGTGTTGTTGCAGTGAGAGAACAGTCTGAAGTATTTTATCTATAACTTGTAGAATATTGAGCTGAATTGGGTGATCTTTATTTTATTAGAAACTTAATACATAGAGGAACATTTGTTTAAAAGAAGGTGTTTCCTAAATACCTCATTTGCCTTGTCAAAATGGCCATGAAAAATTGACCCAAAAGTTTGAGAAAAGCTAGAATGATTGATTGATGATGTTATAACTCAGTGAATAAATTGTTGATATCAAAATAACAAAGGCATGAGTATAATGGGAATGAAGTTGTTCATATGATAGTAGTTGTGATTCAAAAGAGATGAACTATATGTATTAAGTAAAGGTGAATGAGAATTTGATATTATGAGAGCATATACTGCTAAAAAAGAAATGATGAGTAATTAAATTATGATATTAGAATAAACAAGTTTTCTTAAGGTGTAAACCTAATAATAAGTTAGACATATACAAATGATATGTTTTGATTAATCAAGAGACGTGATTAAGGAAACATACCCGGAATAGTCAAATTGAGCATGCATTATACATTACACATATAAATATGTGTACAATTGAATGTTTATGTAATTGTGTAATTAATAATGTGTGTGCAATGTGTGTATTGCATAACGTTGATTGTAGGAAAAAAACATTCGTATCCAGACGTTTCCAGATCATAGAAGCTAATACTAATCTAGAGTGTACTGTGAGTTGACTTAGATGGCCTCATTTTCATTGTTTGTTCTATTTTAAGTTTCTGTTTTGAATTACTATTGATATGTGATTGTGATTGTATTAATCCCAGACATTGAATGTCCGAGGCATTTGATGCATGAAATATATATTGGAAGTGCTCAGTGAATGTGAATTTGATTAAATAAGTGATTGCTCAACATTGATGTTGAATGCTGGACTAAGGTAAGATGATAAATGTGAATGTGGATGTGAAACTAAAAACATGTGATTGATTGAAAATATGTGAATGTGATGCATTCCATCACATGAATGCATGACAACATAAAGGTTGTTGTGACTGAGTAGCCACCAAAAAAGGAGCTTAAAGATCAGAATGTGATAAAAGCCTCTGACTCAGTTGTTAATGTACTTGGTATCCACAAAGGATATAGGACATTATCTGAAACAAGCCCGATATCCATAAGGGATATGAGCTAGTAAAAAGGCACTCGATCACAACAAAATAATAATTGAAAGTGAGTTTCATGAGCACTGCATATGCATCTAATATATATGATTTAAATAGTTTGAATGATTTCTGAATGTGAAATATGATTTAAGAGAATATGAAATGTATGTGACTTAACATGTTGAATTGATGAATTATGTGATTACATGAATTGACGTGTTATGTGATTAAGTGAGCCATCGAGGGAGGTCCACTCACTGAATTCACAAAACTCAACTCAAAATTTGCAACATTTTTCAAGCTTAAAAAAGATCTCCAATTAGACAAATTGGAGTCTAGCCACTGCATTTGAGTAAAAGATAGAGGTCGGGATCAATTCATGTCTGCATAGATTTTCATTATTTTGTATCAAAATTTGATTTCATAATTATTGTACCACGTGTATCTGAATAATTCTGTTTGTAATGACATTATGACTAATAGTGTTTCGTTTCTGTAATGGGCCCAAGTGGTTACTGAAATATGATGATTTGTATAATGGTTGTACTAATTATGACTAAAATTGATTTTGAATAAAATGGGCCAAAAAAGGGTTTATTGATTTTCTAAACATGCGTGTGATGTTGAAATTTTTTTTAATGAGTTCGATTGTTAGATCGTTATAGCGCACCACTCTTATAGTGTGTATTTCCGAATACTGTCGGTATGTTCAGGGGTATGCCCTATAAGAGTGTGGTGCTTCAGTCTCCCTACTCTCGAAGCCACCATTTTGCTTGCTTTTTTCTTTGAAATCTCCCTTCTTGGAATCCTTCTTCTTTTTCCCCTCGGTATTCTCTTGTTGAGCATGGCCTTTGCCCTTCGCAGAATTAGAGGAACTTGCCTTAATTTCCTTTATCGCTCAAAAGTCCACCAAGGCATTAGTAGCTGCGATTGCATCAACTACGTCCTTCATTACCTCTGCAACTCTATTTATGCCCACGGTTGTAACCTAGACAAAAGGGTGAAGAGCTTGTCCTCATCTAATATGTTTTCAATATCAAGTAATAGAGAACTAAAAGACTTAACATAGTCTCTTATTGAACCTTCTTTTTTCAGTTTCTTCAAGGCATCCACCACAAGCCATGAAGTATTTAATGAAAGAAATTGATCCTTCAACTCCTTCTTTACAAGCTCCTACATATCCATGAGAGTTCTACCCGCACTATCTTCGCAAAGGTCCTTGTCCACCAAAGCTTGGCATCTCCATTCAAGTACATGGTCATTATATTGACCTTCTCAGTATCGGATACCCTAGCAGTTGCAAAGTACTGCTTCAACACCTTAGCGTCCTGCATGCCTTTGAACACCCTGGGTTCACGTACCTTCACAAATGAAAGTTATAGTATGGAGCTTTTAACTTGATCGACATCTAGCGTTACAACAACACGTCTTAACAAAGTGATCTCCAACTGGGCCTCCTCTTGTGCCTTCAACAAATCAACCATTTGTTTTTGCAACTGTTGGATTTGCGCCTCTAACATCTTAAATAAAGTATTGTGAGATATGGCCTCTTCCTCCCCTTAAGGAATTGGCCCAGTAAGTGCCTCCACCCTAGTCACTTGTTCTGTTAAGTTGCCTACTGCTATCCCAAAGTTTGTCTTTAAAACCAGTTGATACAAAGGTTACCTTAGGACTCAAACTTTCACCAAAGTTGATAGCCAACACTCTTAACATGACATTCTCACTTAGGTCTACTTAAGCAAAGCTTTAACCTTTAACGACTCTAGAAGTGTTTACCTTGCACACTCGAAGAAACAATGCTACGAAAGTAATAAGAAAATAAAGGAAACAAGGAAACAAGAGAGATACGGTAAAAAGCATGACAGTATGACATTTGACAACACCCGATGTATAGAACTTAATGTATGTGAAATTTATGCTTTAATATTTCTTCTTAATAATTATCACTTACTAATATAAACATTGTCTCCTAATAGGACCAAATACAAGAAAGCATTTAGCGACAGACTCAGCACGAACAAGATATTGATGAGAGTCAAACATATCTTGATGTAGTGGGTGGTAGGGACTGTCATGGAAGGATCTTTGGGTTAGGTTTATTTGCAAATACATGTTATTCGCAATCCTCCACATCCAGTACAGCAACATCTAGTAGATGGTCGACAACCAATGAAGTCAATGAGCTTCGAAGCATAGTGCAGACATTGATGGAGTACATAGCTTAACTCTGTAATAAGGTAGATGAGTTGAAGGGGAGGGGTAGCATCTCAGAGCATCTACGGTCACCAGGATAATAGTGTACTTGTAGTCATTTCATTTGAATTACAAACACTTATTACGTACAATTTAATGTTTTTATTATCAATTAAGATAATTTTAACTTTATATCATTAATCAACTTTTTGTTTAAATAAATTAAATATATAAACAAATCAAAATAATATCCACAGATAAAATTCATAACTGTCGAAATTATGCATTAACTATAAGATCATGAAATATAATTTAATGTTGATAAAATCCGTTATATTTACTGGCGAAACACCACAACTGTCGGTAAAATCCATGATATTACCAATGGAACAAAGAATCAACGTCGATAATATTGACAGCCGTAGCCAAATTTATCGTTAGGATTTGTTGAACCGTAGGTATACTCACTGACAGAAAACTATAAAAATTGGCAATGTTACTGACAGAATAACCAATACGTTTGTAAATATTCTGATGGAAGGAAAATGGTCGTAGATAAATTTACCGACGGCCAGCCAACCGTCGGTATGTTCACTGACGGTTACATTAAATATTCATCGGTAAATTTACCTACTACCGTTTTTACGATGCCTTTGACCGTCGGTTAATTCCGTCACCAATTTATATTATCGATGAAATCTAAAAGTTTTTTGTCTGTAATATCCGTTGCTAAACGACATTTTTCTTGTAGTGCCTTAATCTTTAAAATTGTTTTAAAAAGTACTCTCAATTTTTAGTTTTCTAAAAAAAATTCCTTATAGAATTCGGTTAAAAAATAACAACAAAATAGACATGTTATGAACATTACAAGTAGATTAATCAAATATTATTTGTCGGACCCCAAACTTTTCTTGGAAGTCAGAACTGATGTATGTGATATGTTGGAAGTAAAAAGCTGGAAAATGTATATGTTTATTGAGTATGCTTCGGTGTTTTAGCCATAACTTGATCTCTAGTTATCCAAATG
>JANVCL010000213.1:14792042-14810961 GCA_026546855.1 Erythroxylum incrassatum | reverse complement strand
CGCTTTATCAAAGATTTTTCGAAGACCACTCAACCTTTATGCAAGTTACTTCAAAAAGATGTGGAGTTCAAGTTTGATGAAGCATGTAGGAAAGCATTTGATGAATTAAAGGAGAAGCTAATTTCTGCTCCAATAATCCGACCTCCAGATTGGAGTCTTCCATTTGAGATGATGTGCGATGCAAGCGACTATGCGTTAGGTGTTGTTCTGGGGCAAAGGATGAATAGAGCACCGCATGTGATTTACTATGCTTCGATGATGCTAAACGACGCCCAAAAAAACTATTCAACAACAGAAAAAGAATCATTGGCAGTTGTGTTTGGGCTAGAGAAGTTCCGTTCATATTTGTTGGGCACACATGTCATAGTTTATTCAGATCATGCTGCGTTTAAGTATTTGTTGTCGAAAAAGGAAGCAAAGCCACGGCTTGAGAGATAGTGAGGGGTGTTATATCTGTTGTGTGTCGGCTCTCTTAACCTAAAATGGCAGGTCTTTAAAACAAAAAAGGGTTTGGATCGGGTTGCACAGTAGGTGAGTTTCCTAAAAATGGTTTGGGTATTCGAAGGTTTGCCGCGGCGACAGGAGCGAATAGTCTTCATGTTACATTAATGCATCTCTACTACTTTCAACCTAAGAGCGAATAGTCTTCATGGGGGTGATTCATAGCCTCATACATGTTAAAACTCACCTGTTGATCTCCTACCTCCATAGTGATCGTACCTTCTTTCATGTTAATCATGGTACTAGTAGTCCTTATGAAGGGTCGACTGAGAATCAAAGAAGTGTCCTGTTGATTGAGCCCAAGTTTATCATTTAAATTGGCGACACTTTCATGATTTTTAATATACTTTTTGACTCTTAATTCTTTATTTTATGCTTAAATTAATCCTTGAGTGTCTGCTTGTATTTTATGTAACTTGAAAGTAAAAATTGTTACAAATTGACAATAATTGCATTATAAATTTTTCTAAGGACAATTGGTACTACAAATTTCTATTTTTGATTGTAGAAGCCTCAAGGAAAAGGGAGTCGGTGGGCTGAAAAGGAGTCAACATAAGGACGTGAGCTATAGGATGTTCGCCGCGACAAAACAAACCTGCCGCCGTGGCGAAATATGAAGGAAAAGCTCGCCGCGGCATAAATTAATTATTTCGCTGTGGCGAAGGATCCAGCAAGCGTATGCCGCGACGATAGTTCCCAGACCAAATTTGGAAATTTCTCTCACTATTCAATTCGACCCACATCCATTACTTAAAAACCTACCAAATTAGGTTACAGGGGAGTCGATCAACAATCATTCGAGAGAGAATACACCTCGGCCGATCACACAGACATCATCCATCTCTCACTCTCGAACTTCATCTGTTTATTCCATCCATTTTTTATCCTCGCCGTCATCATCTGATGTCGTCGCCATGGATAGTCTCGGTATCTTTACATTTGTGAGGGTTCTCGAAGTTATGCTTAGCTAAAACACTAATTCCTCTTGAAGATGTAGCGATGGCTTAAGTTCGATGGGCTTCAAAGGGAAGTTGTTTTACATTGTCAAATTTAACTACATTGTTATGGACTTCTAAGATAGGGTTTATTTCTGTGTAGTTAGATTTGCTTGATTAGAGTTTAATCAAGTGTTGAATAATGTTTTGTGTTATGGATTTTCTTATGTAGAATTTGGATGCTTAATATATGAAGTCTCATATATGTCTTTGTGGTGATTGTGTTAACTCTCTTTTATCTACCTAGCTGTGTTTGATATTGATATTAAGCTTGATCCATATTGACCACTTACATTGGCTCATCCATTAATACACACTAAGATGCATTTAATAAGGTTTTAATAAATGGAATTCATTGATTAAAACCTTGGACTTAAAGAGTTCTTTAAGGTTCATCATTCGGAAACTTAGTGATTTTTCCTCCTGAAAAGATTTGTTTTGAACTGTGATAGCCAAAGCAACGTTTTCAAGAGGATTTTATCAATTTGATCATTATCTGAGCTTTTAATTTTGTTTCCAAAAAATCCAAAAGAATACTTTTATATACTTTTCTTTCAATTAGTCAATTTAGTAAAGTTTTTACCAATGATCCAAACCCCCCTCCTTTTTTTATCAACTTAGTTTGCATTTTGACAACTAGTCTAGCTTTGATCCTTTGCTCAAGGTTCCGATTAAGTGAGACGACCCGAGGTTACATTCTATATTGTAATCTTTGTAATTAAATTTTGATTCGATTTCCAAGGGATTAATCTAAAGGTCAAACGAGAGCATATCATATTTGTACTTCCCTTAGTCCGTATTTTGGAGATACTGCTCTTCTTGCACCTATTATTACTCCATAATTTGCCCAATGGACATCGATAACTCCCTCTAATATCAACAACATTCAAGATGGTGAAGTTCCTTATCCTATATATCGAATTTACGCTAGTCAAAATAAAATAACTAGACTACTAATATAGCAGTGGTGAGCCTAGGTCAATCCTACAAAGAGTGTGTGTGAAGTTTAATAAATGAAATTAACCGGTGTTTACACTAAACGGGGGGTTTTGGATTTTTCAATAAAGAAAATAAAATGGAACTAACTAATAAAAAACAAATAACATGCAATAAAATGATAAAAGTGGAGAATTCGGTAAGGACGTAGTTCTTTCGTTCAATCTCAGCCTACACTATAATTAAGCATATTTCATTAATTTGTTGTTATTTAACCTCTCCTAACAATTATTAATCTTAGGTTAAAAATTAACCCAAGTTTTCCCTTAGGTTTTGTTTAATCAAGATACGGTCGTTAATTAAACCTAACTACCGAATAACCTAGGATATGATCTCTAAATTTAATTAGGCAGAAGTATTATGAATTAGGAAAACCAATTAATCAAGGCAACAACTAAATACGATGCATCATTTAACCTAGGTCATGTTATCCCTAATGATTACGAATCATTAGTCGTTACACATGAATTTTAAGATATCAATTACGACTTATATCAAAATTCTCGCAATGGGTTTGAAATTAACAATTCAATAAATGCATTAAAATCATCAATTCACGATACCCAATGGGTTCATACACAAATAAACAAACAATAATGAAAATCCGATTATCTATACACAATACCCAAATCAATTAAAATAGGATAACACAATCAATTTCTAATGAGAGAAAGAAACAAAAAAATAATTAGAAAATACTTAACCCGAGTCATCGGCATCGATATTACCTTCGAACCAGCGTCAGGATGCCTAGTCCTTTATAGGTATTTTCTGAAAAATTGCTTAAGCCCCATCCAATGTCCCTACTTAAATACCCCTTTGATGTGGCCATCTAATGTGTCTCAAAGCCTCTTCTCTCGCGTCTCCATGCCTTTCCTCTCGTTGCAGTTGTGGCCTATCTTCCAGCTTCTCCAAGCCACAGCTGCATTCACCTACGCTGCTCTCTTCCACGCAGTGCTTCTGCTCCTTGTTGATTGTTGTCCTGTTTATTGTAGCGTCCTCATTTATTTGTATGCAACCCTCTTAAAACACAAACACCTCTCCAAAAATGTAGCCCTATGAAAACATTAAACGCAACGCCTGTGTTAGTTGCTTCCTCTACTCTAGCGTTTTTATCTTACACCGTCTGCTATACATTGACTTGACAATTTAATTTTTAACCATTCAAACCCTTTGCGCTCCCTCCTGTTGCATGTTGCCTTCTATGTTGTTAGTAAAACGTCTCACAATGTCTACTTTAACGCATACGTTGTATGTGTTTTGCGTAAAACATTGTGTGTTTAACGCACAACGTTCTCCTGCATTGTCTTTTCTTCTATAGCTTATGTCGTTTTGCATTTTCTACTAAAGGAGCACGCACAATGTTCTCCTGCATTGTGTTTTCTTTTGTAGCTTATGTCGTTTTGCATTTTCTGCTACAAGCTCCTTTATTTTCCGTTTTTCTTGCCTTTTGTTATTTTTTTCTTCTTCCTTCATGAAAGTAGACATTAATCTTCGAAAAATGATCCATATTTCGTGCTTTCGACTCATTTTAATTTCTTTGCTTCCTAATTGTACCTAAAATAATATATGAATTAAAGTGAGTGTCTTAAGCATTTTTATTTCAATAAATCGCTAAGTTTAAATGATTAAATATATCAACAATTAAACATATATCAATTTCCCCCACACTTAACTTTTGCCCGTCCTCGGGCCAAACATCTAAATTAAGATCAAAGACTCGAAACATTTACTTAATTCCTATATTTTCCAAGATAATATAATCATAAACAAAGATGAATGACAGTAAAAAATCATAGCAAGAATTCAACATTTTATGTTTCTACTCATGATCAATCAACAAGTATCATCTTCGAAAACTGAGCAATCTAATGGTAAACTCAAAAAATGTGTTTAACTGAAATATATCTATGGGTATACTCAATACTACGGATGCCAGTGGGTTTTCAACCTAATTAGTATTCGTACTGCCTGACCCAAAAAATGGATATGGAGGATAAAAAATGGATTTTAAATGGATGTTGAAAAATGGATGTGGATATGGATTTGGATATAAGTCTAGTAATAACCCAAACCGAAGGATACCCATACCCGATCCACTTTTATTAATTCTTTTTTTCAGTACATAACTTAATATCTCACTTTACTCTTATATAATTTACCAGCCAGCATATTAATTAGTAAAACATTAATATATTCGTTGAGCCTTTAAAGATTTTTGAAAATACAATCACACTATCAAGAATGTTTCACATCCAACGTGCAACGTGCTTTTAAGAATTCAACCACAAAATATTTTCTTTTTTTATGAACATCAAATTTTTAATTTGAGGGGAAACTGGAAAGCTTTCCTTTCTTTTCCATCTCACAATCACATTATTGCGTAATTATTGAGGTTTCAAATAGCTATTTGCATCTTACCATCTTTAATATTTCTTACGCAATAGTAAAAGAAACGTAAGAAATCACTGAAGGGAATAAATCAATTAGATACAAAACCTAACAAAAATTTCAAAATAATCTACTGAAACGTTCCAAGTTCCTTCAACCTCAAACTCTACAACACCTTAGTTGCTGTCGTCTCAAACTACAAGAATCACACGCACAACTCAAGTCAATATATCCCTGTGCGTTGGTCGCATGCTCATCTTCTAAGTACTTGGCTTCTGAACCACCCACTTGGTTTCTGAATGGTAAAGACTCCACACCCACTTAGCTTCTAAATGGTAAATAAGCCACACCCACTTGGTGTCTATTCCCATTAGTGTGCGACGGCACTTTCTGTGAGCTCCATCCAGCCTTTCTGCATTCCTACACTTGCGTGTCGGTAAGTGGGAGTGCCTGGACTAGGCAAAGTACCTGACTTTCTAGAAGAAACCAAGCTAAACCGTTCAATGCCATTTACCATCGAAGAGTGGGGTAAATTAAATACCATTTATTATTTATAACATCGTCAACCACCTACATTTGTTGTTCAAAGAGATAGAGACGCACCACTAGACCAAAGGTCATTGTCCCACAACTGTTTAAAAAGCTTGTATGCGAGTTGCTTATCAAAAATCCAACTAATTCTGTGACTGTGAGTGAAAGTGTGGAACCGATAGAAGGAGTTAAGAATTGTACAACAAAGAATCTCTCTAGTCCACCTCATGAAGAAGAGGAGATTGAAGCTATGGAATTTCATGATCATGGTGCAACTAACAGCAAGAAGCGTACTTCTCTTGTGTGGCTAGAGTTTACTTTGGTGACTATGAAAGGTGTTGATAAGGCTGAGTGTAAGCATTGCAAAGGGAAGCTTTCTGCTAAAGGTACGAACAAGACTTCTCATCTACTTGAGCATTTGATCAAGTATTGTCCAAAGAAACATTTAAGACTTGTTGGAGGCTAGAAAACATTATTAATTGGGAGTGGGACTAAGTTTGATGAGAAAAGAACATTGTAAACCTACAAATTTAGCCAGGAGTTCTTAAGAAGAGAGTTAGTTAATATGATTGTAATGCATGAGTATCCTTTGTCTATGGTTGATCAAATTAGTTTCAAAAGATTTGTAGCGAGTTTAAGCAATGAATTTAGGATGATATCTTGTAATACATGGAGAAATGATATCATAAAAATATTTCTAAGTGAAAAATCAATCTTGAAAAAAATGTTGGAGGATCATAGGTCTAGGATTGCTATCATTACAGACATATGGACAGCTTCGAACCAAAAGAAAGGATACATGGTTGTGACCAGACACTTCATTGATGGAGATTGTGTTCTAAGAAATCGAATTCTAAAGTAATTATTTTCCTGAAGGGTCATTTGCTGTCATTCCACAATGGTGGTGGGCGTACACTAATCAATCACCAAAATCATAAGTTGACTTTTTCAAAGAAATTGTAACTCTAAGTCTCTAGTTTGTTTTGAAGCAAGAATCACCTCAATTGGAGTTTTACAACTCAAGATATTCTTAAAAATCCTAAGTGTGCTCATACCCCAAATATGCTCTCCTAACCAACCTCTTACTTACTTTAATGCAAACTTTCTCAAATCAACTCCAAATGATACAAATTTTTATGGGGAGAAAGATACATGTCTTAGGAATCTATTGGTCTAAGAATCACCTCAATTGGAGGTCAGATGAGAGAGTTGTGCCCAAAAGAATAGACCATGTTCATACCTTAAATTGATTTGAACCTCTCTTGGTGCGATCGCCATAACTTTCAATCTAGAAGTCAGATTGATTTCGTTTTTGTACCATTAGAAAGTAGACTTCAAGAGCTACAACTTTCATGAGACCACAAAACCTGATTCTTCCTCTAAAAGTGTCAAGAATTGCCATCTTTTCCGTGAATGTCCGCTAAACGGACACGCATGTCCGTTTAACGGACATGTATCAGGCTTAGGAGGCCAAATGACCTAAGAATGTCTGTTAAACGAACATCCACACGGGCGAAGCAAAGGGTCCTTTTTGACCAGAGAAGGTCCGTTAAACGGACCTAAAGTCCGTTAAACGGACATGGGGCTTCCTAAAACCCCTCTGAACCTTCTTTCATGCTTCCTACAACCCTCATAACATCATAAACATTTATAATCCTCCCAAAATCACTTATTCTCATGCTAAAACACTTCATAACAACACAAACACCAAGTTCAACTCACCAAATTCTCAAATCTAAACATAATTGATCCATCAAAACCACAAATTCTCATCAATTACCATAGCTATCACATACACAACTTCTATATAGCATCCCATCTTGCAACAATCATATCTCTCCATTCTGACATCCAAAAATCACAAACTTCATATCGTTGGAACGATCAAAAGATATTCTATATCTTTCAAGAAGACAATATATATCAATTCTACCTAGAAAAGTTCCAGAATTCTCCTTAAATCAGCACACACTCCTACCCTTATGATAATGTGAAAATAGCAATGTAAAGATTTGCAAAGGCATAATCAACCATAATGCATAGGTATTTCATTTGCATCAAAATAAGTGTTTTACAATGCTTTAGTGGGCATTTCAACCCACTTTACAACATAATCCCAAAATACAACTTAACAAATGTAACATTTTTTCAAAATGTATCTAAAGCATTGTTTTACAAATTCCAACTTCCAAAAGAACGAAAGAACAAAAAACACAAAATGGAGTGATGCTTTGGCACTCATCTTGATCATTCGCTAACTTGCTCATCACCTGTGGTGGGAAGGTGAGGGGGTGAGCTAAACGCTCGTAGGTAACACGTTTAATTCGGTAATAAGCAAAAATCATTAAAACATTCACAATCATAGCAAATTTTCACAAAAACCCATAAAACAAGTTTTTCTCAACTTTGTCAAACCAAAAATCACAAATCTCATAAGTCAAGCATTATTCCAACTTGTAAGCACATGTAAACACACAAACACATCATAAATGGCTTGGTAAGTCCATAAACATGGCAAACTACACAATTCCATAAAATGACCTTGTGTAGTTGAAAACTTGAGGGAGTCTTAAAAGGAGCTTCGTGCCACTAGTGGGCAGGCGAGAGAAGCTTTGACTTGGTCAACGTGCACGTGACAATTCTTGGATGGACTAAACCAAACCCACATAACATGTAATTCATTAACTAAAAATATTTTGCCCAAATGGCATATTCTTGAAAACTTGTTTTCATGCAGATGACATATTTCCACAATTCAACAACCAAAAATCTAATACCAATCATAAAAGCCATTTTCCACTCATTCAAAAGCAACAATTTCGAAATTTGCAAAACAATTGCAATTAATTCCCAAAATTCACATACAACAACTTATGACAAATTTTCAATCATTCAAAGAACAATAAAAAGCTCAATAATGCAGTAGTTGGAAAACAAGTCATTAATTTCATTTAGTTGAAGAACATTTATGACTTATTAACACAAGTATAAAAGTGTAATCCACCTTGATTTCCTTGCTTGAAAGCTTGTTCAAATGGGCCTCTCCTCTTGCTCCTCTTGCCTCCCTTACTCTTCTTCAACCATAACACAAAAATCCTCAAATTAATAGGATTCCCAAAATTGAAAAACCTAAAGAACCCAAAACATGAAATTGATCCTAGAATATCTAAACCCATCCATTTCCTAAGCTCTTTAAACCAAAACCACTTCAAAATTCCAAAACATTAAAACTCACTTACCTTAAATCTTCACCCAACCAAAGGGTTTTTTGGCTCTAATGGAAGCTTGTACCTTCCTCTTTCTTTTTCTCTTCTTGCTCACTCTCAAAATCCCTCTTGAACTCCAAGAAAATGGAAAACCCTAACTTTTCTTCTTTTTCTCCTTCCTTCTCTCCACCAAAGACACACACTCTCTCTATTTCCCTCCAATTTCGTTTTCTCTTCTTCTCCTATAAAAGCCACTCATTTCTCCTCTCTTTTATACCCTTAATGAATGCCTAATGTCCAATTTGCCCTTACTTAAAAGCTTAAGAACTTAAGTGCTTAAGTGACATGCCCAAAATGCCTTTAATGAAACTTATCCCTTCTAACACTTCAATTTAATCACTTATGCCACATAACCTCATTAACAATAACATGCTAATTAATCCCAACACACATAAATCTTGCAATACTACAAAAACATTTAATCATGCTTAGTCAAATACAAATAAAAAAATCAGGGGCCAACAGTTGTTCAGTTTGAATTGTTCCTGGGTCACATGACATATTTCGGTATGTTTAAAACCAAATTAAACAATATAGAATTGAATATAAGTAACCAAATATATGGTGAATGAGTTCTAGTTTGACTTTTAAATCTGATTTTGCATTGTTCAATTGAAAATGTTTTAAGCTTACATGACTTCCATCCGTCTAAACATACATGACTTCCATATGTCTAAACAAGTTTCGTTGTTACTGTAACATTATATAAAAACCACCATTTCTATCTTTCCACCTAACAACTTGCTTTTTACTATGCAAAATTGCCCTGTATGTGTATTAGAAGAAAAAAATCCGAAGTGGTCAATAAAGTTATGAAATAATTTTGACATTTGTTTATTATGGTCCAAATTATAAGTACACAATCAATTTATAGACTAATTTGTTTAATTTAATGGTAGATATGGATTCCAGCTATTTCGAGCGCAAAAGATATTTGAAAAATACCATAAAAGAGACATATGATTGTGAAAATGAGCTTGATGAAATACTTATTGGATACCATGCATGGAATAAAAAAGCACATAATAGTTCACATGCTCTTCGCTATATCAATATGTATGAAACTAATAGAATGATAAAGATGGCCAACGATCTGAAAGAAGTTGTCTTCCAGACTAGAAAATTTTATGAAAGCCAAATTAAAAAGCTTATAGATTAGGTTATCTTTATACTACACATGTAAGTTATTTTTAACGTATCTCTAACAAAAACTTCGAGTACTGCCCCTCATTTAATGCTTGTTTTATTACACAACTATTGAATTTTTAAGTCATTCTTTTGCCCCATTACTTTTTAAATACTTATTGGATACCATACACGGAATAAAAAAGCACATAATAGTTCACATGCTCTTCGCTATATCGAGATATATGAAACCAATCGAATGATAAAGATGGCCAACGATTTGAAAGAAGATGTCTTCTAGACTAGAAAATTTTATGAAAGATAAATTAAAAAGCTTATAGATTAAGCTATCTTAATTTATACTACACATGTAAGCTATTTTTAACGTATCTCTAACAAAAACTTCGAGTACTACCCCTCATTTAATGCTTATTTTATTACACAACTATTGAATTTTTTAAGCCATTTTTTTGCCCCATTACTTTTTAAATATTTATTGGATACCATGCACGGAATAAAAAAAACACATAATAGTTCACATGCTCTTCACTATATCGAGATGTATGAAACTAATCGAATGATAAAGATGGCCAACAATTTGAAAGAAGTTGTCTTTCAGACTAGAAAATGTTATAAAAGACAAAATAAAAAGCTTATAGATTAAGCTATCTTTATACTACACATGTAAGCTATTTTTAACGTATCTCTAACAAAAACTTTGAATACTGCCCCTTATTTAATGCTTGTTTTATTACACAACTATTGAATTTTTTAAATCATTCTTTTGCTCCATTACTTTTTTTTTCTGCTTATTACATGTTTGCCAAATTTTTTTTACTATCATCTTATTTTTTTACTCCAACATTTCACGTGAACTACACAAACAATAAATACAGACAATGTAAATTTTATTACGTATTTATATTATTTATTATTTAATTATTAATTTAAAATTTTTCGTATTTATTATACAATTTAAATATTTACTTATAATTTAATTAAAAAATTAATTTTTCATTTCAATTTTAATTAAATTCACGGGATATTTTTACTGCACATTTGCACATAATTACGTAGCTAGTTTGTTTTAATAGGACGAGAGTCCAACCACTTGAATTTGTACTCATTGGCTCAGGAAAAGAGTTAGTGGATGAATAATCTTATTTTTCATATTTTCAATTCAATTTAAGGTATGTTTCTTTCATAATAAAGTTGTTTAGAAGTGTATCTGATAATTCTGTTTAAGGGAAGAGGCAGGTTGCCTCTTTTATTTTTGGTTTTCCCAAAATCAGAAAGATTGGCACACCATATGCAAGGGAAACAAGGATACAATATTCTATCTCTAACAGCAATAAAAGAACGTGGCTTGACAGTCCAAATTAAGGAACAGGGACATTGATTATAAACATTCTATCTCCATTTTTTTATTTTTTTTGGAAAAGGAAAGACTTTACATAGCTCAGTTTCAACAAAACAGGGATATGATAGTAAACTTAAATCTAATATGTACTGATGTCTAATTCCTAACATGGAAGAATTGTCTGATGCCATGACAAAAGGTGGTTTCAATGCGAACCTCAAAGGATAAAAAGAAAAAGACGAAAAACACAGGGTCCCATGTCACCTTTATGAATAGCCATCCCGTGCCAGAACTACCTTGTAAAAGAAAATTCATTAGCCTATCACAAAAGGGTCCTACAAACGCTAGAGCAACAATTCTTTTAGTCAAGAGTTTCCTGGAGACTGAAACAACAGTCCCTTTTCCATTAAGTTACTAGAGCTTTTCCAGACTTATGGCCATACCTTTCCCAAGCTTTGTCTAGTCTGCCAGAAATCAGATAACTGAACTCGCCAAGGACAGCTCATGGAGTTCACTTAGCATCCACTCCTCCCCAGTTTGACCACCAAGGACTATAGCCCTTGTACCCCCAACAACACAGGTACTATGTCCCCAAGCAAATCTTGGTGGTCGACCAGGTACATTTAGGATTCGCCATGTAGGTTTCTCATCGGTTGGATCCAGAAGATACAGTTGTGAGGCAGAATGGAGACCTGCAACAGAGCCACCAAAGATGAGGATTCCACCACCCGGAAGGCTCACAGCTACATGATCAAGTCTTGGAGGTGGAGCCACACCCCCTGGGTTTGCAGCACCAGGCATTCCACTCCCAGTCACACATCTCCAACACGGTTCATCCTCACTTAGATCCATAGTGAACACATCACTGGAACGGAACCGAAGGGGACCACTCTTAGCTAAACCTCCAAACATCAATATTTTCCTGCCACCGTAAACTGATAAAGTATGACCTAGTCGAGAAGGAGGTGTCCATGCTACTGGAATCTCTCTCCAGACAGGTTTCTCCATTGACAGATCAAGCAGAAATGTGTCACTAAGAAGAACTCCAGAATCCGCGCATCCACCAGAAACGATCAACTTGGTGCCATCAAGTGTGCAGGAGCTATGCCATGATCGTGGAAGTGGTGGAGCTAATCCAGAAGCAGAAATCTCCCGCCAAGTTGGAGGTTTAGCATCCAAATCCAAAATAAAAACATCATTAAGCAAGCCTTGTCTTCCACAACCTCCAAACACCACCAAATTAGACCCATTAACACAAGATAGTGTATGACCCCAGCGTCCAGGAGGAGGTGAGCTCACCTGGACATGTTGCCACTCTGGGTTACTGGAGTTCAGATCCAACACAAAGGTGTCATTCATCGGTTGCATATTAACACCTTCCCCTCCAAAAAGAACAACCCTATTTCCGACAGCACAAGCACTGAAATTGCACCTGGAGGGTTCAACAGCACCTCCAACAGTTAGCTTTCTCCATGCTGCCACTTCAAGAGTTGTTAACTCTCTTGCTAGCAGCCCCCATCCTAGTCTTTTTGCACCAGGGACAGTCTCCAAGACACGAGTTGTTTCACAGCCCCAAGCATTCTGACAAACCATTCTCCAGAGGTCTTCATTCTTTGTCAGCTCATAAAATCGCCTACATACTGAACCAACTGAAGCAATATCTCTTGGAGTCAATCGTGAAAGTATCTTAAGCGACAGGACTTCATCGCTCAATTGCAGGATCCCACAAACTCCACGAGACACATTTCGGTCACCTACAGGAACATGGCGATAGGTTGAAAAGCCAGAATGAAGCCTATCCATCTTTGCAGCCTCCTTCACTGAAGAACCAGGTGCTGGGCCTAGATCAATATTTGTTTCTGTGAAGAACTGGATTCCAATAACATGAGTAATTGTATCATCATCCCCATATATGGGAGTAAGTCGCAACCTGTTCATAAGTGGTGATCCATCTTTTCGAAAGTTCAACAACTCTCCTTGGAATTCAATACCCTCCTCAAGACATCTTCTTATTTCTGAAACCAATGTAGAGTCCACCAATGGATGCCTTCTTTTAGCAAAGGGTCCTCGAAATTGTAAGAATCGACTGTAAAATGGAGAAAGAAAGGGGAACATAGCAAACTTCTAATCAGTACAATAATGGATCACCAAACCATTAGCAGAATAACAGCATCGAGAACTTATCCAATAATGAATGTAATATGCAAAAGAAAATAAGAGTTATGAGATATAGACCAGAGGCTGATACTTGACAATAGTTCTCCTTTGAAATAGTCCAGTGGGACTAAAAGGACTAAAAAATTAGAATAGATAATGGGAAAGTTTAAGTTGCATTATGTCTGACTACAATACCAAACATAAAAATACAATAATTCATATTAGGCTGCCAACTCTTACAAAGTAAACAGCCAAAGGAAAGGTTGCATAGGAGCGAATAAACAAAAAATCGAGAACCATTTGATTTCTCTCATTGAAATAAAGTTCCTTTCCTCTTTACAGACGAAATAAAATGAGGAAAACAAAATAATACAATTAAGTTGGAAAGACAACTCAGACGTAAACTACATGGTCGAGGAGATAATCCAGCACATTCAAGAGCATCCAAGTATAAGTTTCAGCATGAATTACAACTAACAGCAGTTTCCCCATTTGTTCAAAACCTAAATATCTCATGGTCAACGGCATTGTTCCCAAACACCACTAAATTCTAGCTCTATACACAAATTTATTCAACAGCCAAATCCTCCACAAATGAAACATCCAAAAAGAACAGAAAAAAGACGTCATCCAAGAATGTACTCCAACCACTACAGATCATAAAAGGATGAGGAATTACAACTAATAGAATGCCTAATGAAAAGATCTTAACCCATGCTAATTCTTCCACTGAAAGAAGAAAAATAACACAGAATTTGACAGCAATTGTCTGAATTGGTAAATGTTAGAAAAATACAAACAAGACAAGAATCCAAGGAATAAGTAGCATAAATAGTTGCAGAATTCAATTGCAAACTACATTCCGTACATGCAAAAGATTGGTACAACATTAATTGCACACAACTATAAAGTGCAGATTAAAATAATTAAACCTGATAAATCAATGCATACAGCATCAATTAAGTCAACCTTGGGGATAAACGTTTCAAGATGCTTAGATAATGAAATGTTTGCATACTTTGGTGCAATATGATCACAGATTCACAGATATGTTAAGTAATCAGAGTATTGCGTCTAGAGATTTTACATGCAAGTATCATTTTTGCACAGTTGTCCAGTAATTGTCCACAACTACAGTTGCTATTTAAAGTCAAAAGATAGAATTGCGAGCCAAAAGCTATGCTCACAAAGGTTTAGAACCCCTAGTAGAGAATCTAACAAGGGGCCTGAATTTAACACTTCTTTTAGGATAATAACACAAAAGGAGAAGATTAATGAAGCACTGGACTTGTATGAAGCTAGACTGGAAAAGGCTCAAGAAGGCAGAAAAACTACAGTTACCAAAACCACCACAAAGATGTGATTTCAACAATATAGGTAGGATTTCGTTTTCTTGGACTTGGGGGAACAAAATCCAACACATCCAGTATTTTCTTCCATGCCTACAGTGGACGAGAGCCAATAGAAATAACTCAAATTCCTGATTCATAACTACTCCATTCAAGGGATCGCAGGTCAACAATTTGTTGAACTTCCAGAAACTACTAAATAACATTGGAAAAAAAAGTTATCTAACTTCAAAAAAAACCGACACCGAATCATACCAAGAGCTATCTATATATTATTCAAAAAAATAAAATTTTTGTAAAAAGAAAATTCAAATGTTATTGAGCACTGTACTCTCAACAAGTCCGTAAATTTTGATAAACATACACAAATACAGTGCCAAAAAACATAATAATTGCAAAATCAGCTGCATGTGTGCACTCTCTATACAGTAAGCTAACTGCCTATATAAAAAGGATGCTTCTGCATGTTAAGTGGAACTAGATGGCTGCTAGTTGGTAAATTTAAGGATCTGTGCATGTGTTTGATAATGCCTGTTTTTACGGTAAATTAAAAATATAATTCAAACGGACCAATAAAAAGCCACAGTTCACAATAAACTGATGTAGACCCTTCCACTCTTGGTGCGCGTTGCTTGCTTAAGCACAACAGCAGTGTGGTTGCCTAACTATTTCCCAATTACTAAGATCTTAATCTAACGACTAAGAATAACTTCCCTCAACTTAATCAAAACTGAAGCAGTTTCTTTAACATCTCTTTTCTCCCAAACTCCGTTCAGATTGGACAAAAGGGTATCCCAGTTGATGTCCTAATATGCAGAAAAGAAAGAGCGAGACAGCAAATGCACCTGCATCCTTAAATAATTGGAACATTTTGAAACTAACAGCTCCATAATCCCTCACGAGAAGCCGCTTAATATTGTATGCAAAAACCAAACCCACCAACTAGCCATAACTTTCTCCTAAAGATGTAATAGATTAGACCAGTCAATTTTAGGCTTTATTTGAACCAAATAAAGTACAAAGTAGGTTTAGAAGATGCAAAGGATCAGCAAAAACAGCAGAATGAACCAAATTAACAAACTTTACACAAAATAAATCGTCATTTCTGGCACTAACCATACAAAGCAAAGGGCTTTAGAGAAATTCACACTTACCAATTACGGCCCAGCACTTCCTCGGCTCGATAACCAGTGACCATCTCAAAGACAGTGTTGACATAAATGATGGGATGGTCAGGCTCGAGAGCATCAGTGACCACGAACCCACATGGCGCTGTCTGGAGCAAGTTCTCAACGGGAAAGGGAAGCTGACCATGAGAGTCACCGCCGCTCGCGGGGTCGTCAAGCGAGAACTCCTCATCCTCATCGCCGCTCAGATCCGAATTGCTGTCCCACTCCATCTCAAAAGCTCAGCTGATGACAAAAAATATCTAACCCATGAAACCCACAAACGAAAAAAACCAAAGGAACAAAAAGATCAAAACCCCAATAACAACACAACTGAAAATATCGAGAAACAGAAGCTGCAGTCGAATTTCTTTCTGTGTCAGAAGGCGGTGAGAGAGACAACGAGTGGTGGGCAATGTTTGGGAAATTAGCTTATGTTTTTTGCTCTTTAGCTACGATATTGAATAAAAATTGAGAGAGAAAAGAGAAACGGGTCGGGTCTCAAACTGTTTTTGTTTTGATTCTCTCCTGAGTATGCATTCGGGTCACCGCTTTCGTCTGGTTGGGTTCAGGGTACTTTCATGGGTTAGACTTCTGGGTCAAAATGGACTTCGGGTTTGCTGTGTTAAGCTTTGATTGTTTTCGAGATTAGGAAGTGGGCCTCCAAACTTCTTAAGCTTTAAATTTTCAAATATTTCTCTCGCCATATAATTTATTTGAAGTTTGTAGTTAAAAGCTTTGATTGTTTTCGAGATTAGGAAGTGGGCCTCCAAACTTCTTAAGCTTTAAATTTTCAAATATTTCTATCGCCATATAATTTATTTGAAGTTTGTAGTTAAAAGATTTATTATATATGATGTTTATAGTTATTCATAATATTAGTTATATACTGACCGGTACTAAAAAATTTTAAAAATATAGAGGTTTTTTTGGTTAAAAAAAAAAATTTTCCCCCTACCTAACGGTTGCTACGTCTCTCTCCTTCTTACTCTCTTTATTTTCTCTCTTACACTCTCACTCTCTTTCTTCTTCACCATCCCCACCACTCCCTCTTCGGTCGCCCAACGACCACCGCCGCAACCCATCAACAACCTAGCACCCCCAACCCACCACTGCATCAGTAACAGTCACGGAGTCTCCCCAAAATTGCCAAATCTGAAATAGATCCAAATCTAAACCCGACCTGACCCGATATTGAATTGGTTTTTGATTTTTTTAGGTGTGTTTTTTGCTCTTAAATTTGAAAAACAAATTCTTTGTATTTGGTTGTTTATGTATGTTTTGTAATGAAAATTATTGGAAATGAAAATTGTTTATATATCTTTTTGTAATGGTTGAATTGAAATTATTAGAAATAAAATTGTTATAAATTGTTGCAATTTGGAAATAGAAATTGTTGAATATTGATGAAAATGCAAATTCTTTATGTATATTTCATTATTTTGTGAATTGTGAATTTGTGATGGTTAAAAGTATTGGTTGTTGGAAATTTGGCAATGAAAATTGTTTATGTATGTGTTTGTGACGTTTGAAACTTTAAATTGAAATTGTTCAAAATTGTTGGAAATTATTAGGAATGAAAAATGTTGGAAATAGAAATTTTTAATGTATGTGTTTGTAATGGTTGAATTGAAATTGTTGGAATTTAGAAATGCAAACTGTTGGACAGTGTTGAAAATGCAAATTGTTTATTTATATTTCATTATTTTGTGAATTGTGAATTTTTGATGGTTGAAATTGTTGGTTGTTGAAAATGAAATTGTTGGTTATTATAAATGAAATTGTTGGAAATGGAAATTGTTTATTTATGTTTTGTGATGTTTGAAACTTTGAATTGAAATTGTTCAAAATTATTGGTAATGGAAAATGTTGAAAATAAAAATTATTTATGTATGTTTTGTGATTGGTTGAATTGAAATTATTAGAAAATGTTAGAAATGAAATTGTTGGAATTTGGAAATGGAAATTGTTGATATATGTTTTGTGATGTTTGAAACTTTGAATTGAAATTAAAGAAAGTTGGAAACATACACTACCATTTCTTTCCATTTAATCAATATGTAAAATGTGATGAATTATTTGGTAATATATATGTGTGGGCTATCATAAATATTTATAATAGATAATGTGTGAAAGTAGTGATGTATATGTGTCAAAAAGTAACTTTTTTTTCCAAATTGTGAACATGTTGTAGGCTAAACTCCAACCACTTATACTAAGACTTATTAATGTCCATTAAAAATCGTAGAAGCGACTTATATATTTAAGAACCAAATGTAGAATGATGTATATAATATTATGGTTTATTAAAAATGAAAAGAAGATTCAAAGCTTTAAATAAAGGAAAAAAGCATTTCCAAAGAAGTTATATCCTTCAACTTGATCCTCATATTATGAATAGATGTGTATAAACAATTGTATAAGATATGTTATTCATTATTTGGTGATTATGTAAATCATACCCTTCAATTTGATCCTCATGTTTGAAACTTTGAATTGAAATTATTCGAAATTGTTGGAAATGGAATTGTTTATGTATGTTTTACGTAATTATGTTTGTTGAATAATTGAATTGTTAATTTTTGACTTATAGTGAATTGTGTTCAATGAAATTTAGTTGTGTATGATGTAATCATACAAAATGAGTTATATTATATAAGATGGACATGCGTATTGTGTAATGAAATGATGTGTTATATATTTTGATATATGCATTCATTTATTTTTATAGATAAATGGAAGGAAGTTCAAGTAATCATGATCAAGCCACTTCAGGAAGAAACAATGATCCAGCTTGAGCTCATGCTGCATTGGTTCCTGGTATGAGTGTTGGACCCCGATCCGTAAGTGGCAATTTAGAGATATGAAATGAAAGTGAATGAGTGATTGAAATGGAAGTTGAAAATTTGAAAGTGTGAGAATATGAAAAATTAGGAAAGTTTGACTTCTTGGAGTAGAGAGTTGACTTTTTGATTTAGGCCAAATTTGAGAAAATGATCTTAATGGAACTTGTAGCTTATGTTGAAAGATTTCTGTCGCCATAAAGTTTGATATTTTTCGATATCGGGAGTGAAAGTTATGA
>JANVCL010000213.1:14746728-14759258 GCA_026546855.1 Erythroxylum incrassatum | reverse complement strand
AATTTCATCGAACAATTTGTAGCCTTATCTCTCTAGTTTAATCTAAATAAAAAACCATCTTATTCAGATAACTAGAACAAAAGTTATGGCTGAAACACCAAAGCATGCTCAATGAACATATTTCACTTACCATTTCTAGCTTTTAACTTCCAACATTTCACATGTAATCCATCTTGTATCTAAACCATATTTTCTTTTTCATTTCAAATTTAATAACTCTCCTTTCTTTACACATGAGTAATCGCCAACAATTTCTCATTTAACAATTCTAGCTTCCACGAAAGGTTCGGGGCCCAACATAGATGCTAATGCTAATTTGGAACATACTGTGAGTAGACCGAGATGGTCTCATTTTATTGCTTGTTTTGTTTGAATTTTTATATTGATTGACTATTGACGGATTATATGAATGTGATTGATTGCGTTGGGTTTCGGACAAAAGGTTCGATGATGTGATGTTTGATTAGGATATTGAAGTGTTCATTGAACGTGAATTGGATGAACTAAGTGTATGTAATTTGATTGTTAAATATGTTCTAAAAGTGCATTTTCATATGAATGAAAGTGTGAATTCTCAACTCTAATGTTGAATGCCGGGTTACGGTCTGATGGTATGTGAATGTGAGTGAATATGGATCATGCAAATGTGATTGATGCATTTCATTTCATGAATTCATGAAACATAATGGCTGTTGTGACTAGAATAGCTACCGATCAGAGCTTAAAGCTCAATGAGTGAAAATGAGCTTCGAGCTCAAAAGTGAATCAGAGCCTCAGGCTCAACATTTAATGACCCCTGTATCCCCAAGTGAATAAGAGACAATTATCAATAAGCCCTATACGGGACAGTTTAAGCACTCGGACACAACAAAGTAACAAATGGAATGCGGGTCTCATGTGCACTGCATATGCATTATTTGAGTGATTAAATTATATTGAATGTGAAGTGTGAAATTTGTAATGAGGTGAATTATATGCTACGTGATTGGGTGAGCCATCAATGATGGTCATTCATTGAGTTCGCAAAACTCACCCAAAATTTGCAATTATTTTTCAGGGCTTAGAAGAATACCTCATTAGGCAAACAGGATTATACTTACTGCATGCAAGGGAAAGATAGAGGTCGGAATCAGTTCACGTCTGCGTTAGTGTTTTTACTATTTTTGTATAAATTTGCATTCCGCAATTTTTGTAAAATAATGTATTCCGAAATTCTTGTACAATGTGTATACCAAGGTATTTATGTTGTAATGTAAAGTCATTATGACTAAAAATGTTTTGTTTTCAAAATGGGCCTAAATGGCAATTGAAATTTCGATGATTGTTTTGCGATGATTGAGAAGGTTTATAAATAAAGTGGGCCCGATTTGGTTATTGATTTTTCGCAAAATGTGTATATGTTTGTTGTTACAAACAAATGTACTGAGTTTTGACTATTCGAGTGCTCTAGCATGCTACCCTTGCGAGGCACAGATTCGGATATCACTCAGGATGTTAGGCACGTGTCTTGCGGGAGTGGGGTGCTACATTTTATATATGAAATATCTGAAAATTATTATTATTTCATATTAATTATGGTTATTATTAATGATTATGATTTTTGGAGACATGGTTGATGTAAACTTGTAAAGTATATAGTACAACTGTGCACTATGACTGTGGACTATTTTGCAATTTAAAAAAATTAGGGCCTATTTCATAAATTTTAAAAAACTACCTAAAACGGTACCTAGTATTAACTAATACTGGTACAGTATTGTACCAGAACCCAATTCGATACCAGGGTTGGTACAGTATTCGCAACGTTGATCTTAATATTTGCTATGATAAGGCTTAGTCAATATCTACTAAAATTGAAATTGTTAACATGCAAGAAAAGAACATTGGAAGTTGTTTGACACTGACACTCAAATTACTAAAGTTTGACTTATAATAAGAGAGAGTTTATAAGGTAGAGAAGAATGACATATGTCGACTTGATTAAGGGTCCCCCTTTTATATTTAGATTAAGGGATAGAGAGATTTACGCATATATTTGCATATGAGATGAAGTAATTGCTGGGAAATCGAGATAGAATCAGATCTTGACAGCAATGGAATAATTATTAAACCTTTTTTATGTTGATTTCTTGAAAATCATGCACTTTAATTATATTAAATGATTAGCACTTAAATTATAATAAAGCATGAATCGTAATTCATACCTTATTCTAAAGCTTTATCCTTATCTTATCGAATCCCTCGAATTGTTTTCGAAATCAATCTGTCTTAACCATCGTAACCACATAAGTGTTTGACTTCTAATGGTAGTCGTTGAACATGATGAGAGAACTCTGCAACTTTTACAGAGAGAGTTAAGCAAAAAATGTCAGATCTATTAGAACTTAAGCCTATTTATAATAAAAATTGGACATTTTGGTAATTTAATTAAGAATTAAAAATAATTCTTATTAAATACCAATTATGCCCAAATATGAGGTATTGATCCTTATGTATTAAATATCTCATACATAACTTCTAAAATTACATCAATTTAAACCCTAATAAGATAATTATGAGCCAACAGCCATGACCTTAAAAATGTTTTAACTAAAAACATATGTAATAAAATTCAACACCAAGTAAAACTAAACTAAAATTATTACTAAAGATCCTAAAAGCTACCAAATTAAAGTAAAAACTTCTAAATCATTTGATTGCATCCAAGCAAATGCTTCTTTTATAATTCTTTTACATGGACTTGGTCACTAAGTCCTTTACCCTACTGGCTCCATAAAATTCTTCTTACAAGTCAATGATGTATTAGCCTTCATTAGTAACTTATCTTCTTCCATGGAACTTAAAAAAAAGAAGAGATATTAATAGGATAATTATTATTATCTCCTAAATATTTATAAATCAAGTCATAAGATAATTGCTTCAAATCAAGTCTGAGTCTTCTTTGGTAGACAATAGGGGTTTAGGCTTTCCTTCTCCCAAGCTGCTTAATAAAAACATGACCTAGTTGAGTAACCAGGAGACATTCATCACAAATGTTTGCCTTCGCATAAAAAGACTAAGTTCATGTTAATGAAAATTAACAAAAAAATTATGTTGTTTAATAAATCCTACCGATCTATGTGAATATCTTGAATTTTCATGAAAAGTTACTAATGGATAATTACAATTTTGATTGGCCAAATAATTATCAATGTGTGTTTGCAAGTGATGGGAGTGAATGAATTTGACATTAAGGTCTTAACTAGTATGTATATTTAGTTGGTAGTGCTTAGACATAAATTTCATAAATTAATAAGTTAGAACAACTTAAAAGATTGTGCTTGTAGTTAAATTTGTTTCAAGAAGTTTAATGTCATTATACCATTATTACATTTGTGTGTGTTGTTATTTTGTGTGTTGGTGTTTTGTTTTTGCTTAAGGATAAGCAAAAGTTCATATGAGGATGTGATAGGTATAAGTTGCATTATGTTTTAATAGGCATTTTAGTATGTTTTTAGTGGTTAATTAATTGATTCATGTATGTTTAGGTTTAGAATTGTGTTAATTGGTTAGATATGTGTGTTTTGAGTGTTATAGGGGTTGGAGCATGCCATTGAGCTTTAATTTTTTGTATTTGAGGTGCCTTGATTTGTTTGTTATTATTTGAGATCAGATATTGAAGAACGAAGAAGATTTAGAGGAAGCCCAGTGGAAGATCCTAGGCCACAATCATAACAGAAAAAATGGACAGGCCATGATCGTGGCCTCATTAGCCACAATCATGGGCTGCGCGATAACAGACATAGACCGGCTTTTAAAAGTCAACTTTTTGGGCTCAGGTAAAATTGAGTTTTTACCCTAAATAGGAAAGAATATAGAGGATAGAAGAAAAACCTAATTTTTGTGCCTCCATTTTACTACATTGGGAAAGATCGAAGGAAGAGGAAGAAGGAAGAGAAGAAGAAGGTGGAGCTTCAGCTACTTCAACCCCCAATCCTCCAAGTTACTTCTTTCTTTCCATCTTTTATTTTATGTATTTGATGTATGAGATGGGATTGATGATGATGAATCTTAGGTTAAGAACGTTTTAACTTTTCTTTAGGGATTTTCTTGATTTAATGTTAATCTAGTTGTTTTGTGTTAACGCATCTGGGTGTTGTGATTATTTGTTATAAGTCCATGCTTTGGTAATAAATCAAGAGAGTGAACCGAATGTAAAATGATTAGGTTGGTTAATGAGAGTTAAACGACCTAATAGATCACACAAATAATCAAATTGGTAATTATATAGAGAGACGTCTCGTATGAGGACCCGGTTGTTTAATATAATGCTTAAGGTCTGATTAGGTTGTAGGCTAATGGTTAATCAAGAGATTGCATGTTTGGTAACAAAACTTAATTAGATTTTATTGATTAGGGCTTAGTTATTATAACTCGAGAGAGAGTAATCCACCCTATGATAGTCTATAACTGACACCATATTAACACAAAAATGACTAAGTTAACATTAATGATAACATAGATCTCCTTTCTCATAATTTTTAATCTTCCTTGATTGAATTTCAATTGTCAATTGGTGGTCAACAATTGGAAGTGATGTGCAATATGTCAAATCAATTGAACTTTCAAAAATAATTTTGCTTCTTATTGACCTGAATTACCTTTTCTTTTACTTCAAGCCTTGACTGCTGCCCTAATGATGAATATATACATTATTGGATTGAATCAGTTGACCGATGTTAAAATAGACAAGGTAACTTTGCATGTTGCAGCATGCTAAATAATTAAAATATCTAGAATGTCTTCTTTAAATATAACGTTCTTAAGTAATGGCTGAGTTTGATAATTGGAAATGATTGATAGTGTGAGATTTATTCATTTATTCCTCTCCTTACTCCCTAAAGTATTTGAAACTTTTGTGTTGATATTTTGATGACTTTTTGTATATCTAGAACAATATGAAAGAGATGCATTATATCATAACTGTCATATTATGAATGTTGTGTCATGTTTCATTGCAGGTTAACAAGCCTTGTCTTCCTTTGGCTCCAGGAGAGTATTCCATGGGCACTAGTCTTGCTATCATAACGTCTTTTGCGATCATGGTATACAATCTCATTATATCTCTGTAGGTGGCATAGGATGTAGTTAAATAGTTATGGTTGTGACATATTCCTCTAGTCTCTTATACTTCATAAAGTATCTTTAATCATATTGGCACCTATTCTTGCTATGAGTTCACCTATTAACACTTCTTAAAGTGGTATGAGAATAAAAAATAAACTATGTTATACATACAATGCTCATAATTTTGCTTGGTTAAGCTTTTAATGACGTTATCTTATCTCTTTATTCAAGCCTTTTTTCGTATCTTCTTCTTCTTCTTCTCATTTAATGAATTAGACACTTGTTGCATTTCGGCTAATATATCAAAAATTATTACAACTATTATCCAAATGTATCGAAAGCTTCTCCGGGATATACCACTCTCTTAAACTTCCTCTTCTTGGTCTTCTCCTTCATGTCTTCTCCCCATGCTCCAGGACAACCTCATCTTTATCCTTCTTCTTCATTAATATCTCATCTTGCCTCAAGATATTCTTTTTTTAATCTATTATTGGCATCTCCTCATGCCACAAGATTGGTTGTTCATGTACATTCTCCGTTATAGGCATCTCTTCACAACTTCAGACTTCTTCTCTTTCTTTTTATTTAACTAAAATATTAATAACTATTCACACAAAAACCAAAAATTATGGACAATCAAGTGAACAACTTACTAATTTCATACCTTTTCCTTTTCCATCTCCCACAATACTTTCTTCACCTTCCTCATTAAGTGCCGCCACCATGATTTTTTGTGGGGTATTCTTTGTTGTAGTCAACCCTTTACGTTTAAGATTAGTTAGGTAATTATTCTATTAAAAATTTCAAAAATAATATTCTAAATGTTACCTTAAATTGGTGACGAAAAAACATTACCTTTAGCTTATAGTAATGGTGCTCTAATATTCTATCAATATCCAATGTCTTGTCAATGTTGATGTCATCTCATATTGTAACTCTTGTCATCTTGTCCTACTTAAATGGACAGTTCACACATAGCCTGTCCAGATAAAAAATCTATTAACAAAGGAAAATTTAAAGTCATCTATCACATTCTTTTTACAAATCTAAATATTTATTGATTATTTCAAATTGATGGACATTTTATTTACCATAAATATAGTTGTGCATCCACTCATACAAGGTATAATAACTTTTGCCTCTATAGCTTGATGGAATTTGTGAGCATGCTTACAAAGATAGTTCAAAACAAAATATCTCCAACCAAGCTAGTCATCAACATCGACTGTGATATCCAATAATTGAGTGTTGATACCATAGTTGGCATTTAGACAAATACAAAATTTAGTTTGTATACCTTTAAAAATCGTTCTTTGTATGACTTGCCAATAAGCCTCTAATTAGCCTTGTCTCCTTTTTTTTCTTTTGATGGAGTATCTAGCCTAGAAGGTTATGATATTTGGTGGAAAGATAGTCTTAATGAAGGTTTACAGATTATGCTCAACTGTGGAAGATAGTCCCATATGATTTCAGAAATTGTTTGTAACATTTATATCAGTGGGAACTTTCTACCTTTTTAGGTGGTTTACAACATGGTGCTCAATCTATTAGTTATGAAATTCCCTTAACTCTCTGTGTATTACCCACGTTACATACATGTCAATTTTCATGAAGTTTGTGCATCTTAACATGCTGAATTTAAATGTCTTTTAAATGTTGGATGAGATGGCCCTTTACAGAGACCAATATTGATGACATGTATTATTTCTTCTTGAATCTGGTTCCAAAAGATCAATTTACTTTTAGTAATACCTTTCCTGCAGTTCCGAAGTTTGATACATCTCCATGTTGGAATTCATGTAAAAGAATTTTTACATTGTTCTCATCTCCACAGAGTTTTTGTCTTGGATGGATTGCTGGATCATGGCCATTATTTTGGGCACTTTTGATCAGTTTTGTTCTTGGAACAGCATATTCAATCAATGTAAGTGCATTTTAGTACACTATGAATTTCTCATAGCATTCATATAGTTGTGTAAGCAAAGCACAATACAGTGGGCAGGGTGCCTCACACAAAAGAAATACAATATACTAAGTGAAAAAAATATTTTTTTGTTAAACTTAGTTCTTACCGTTCGAGTTTTACTTTGAAAATGGAGAAAAATGTAAATGGGGAAATATATGTATAAATTTCTCTACGTCTTTTCATCTGGTCACAATTAATGTCTATCAATCTGGAAAACTTAGTGCAGTAGCAATAGCAACTGAAAAGCAGGTAAATAACAAATTTTTTAACTCAAAAACTTGATGCTAGAGATGCCTACTTATTTTGGTCAATTGATGCTGCCTCTAGTGAAACTGTACCTCATCTTCTGCATTGTAGTTTGAATGGTTTCTCTTATTAACCAGGAGACGACAAACTATTCTTATTAACATAAATTTATACAGTTGCTATCATTTACTATAAATACTTTTGAACATTAGTTCCTTTATCACTTATTTCGCTTAATCTTGGACTTCTGACCATACTATTGGAGCAGAATAAGTCTTCAGTCCTTCTAACAACTTGAACTTTCTTTCATTATTTTTCAATTGGTCACATGTTTGAATATCTATGTGATGCTTTAATATGATAAACCATAGATTTCTAATTCATGGTCTTTACAAGTTGCGATTGTTCAGTTGCCACTTTTGAGATGGAAAAGGTTTGCAGTCATTGCAGCAATGTGCATCCTTGCTGTTAGGGCAGTGATTGTTCGACTTGCCTTCTATCTGCATATGCAGGTATTTTTTTTCTCCCACATTTTGTGTTATTAGACATTTTAAGTTTAGGAAAAATTATTTTCTCAAGAAAGGTGTTACCATTGGGATTCTGAAAAAGTTTCCTCATAACACATAGAAGTATAGCTTGTTTTCATGGTAGTGCCTTAAAGGCTAGTGTTCAATTCTTGACCATCACAAAAGGGAATGTACTCTTTAAATTGATTTTTTTGGCTACAGCCATGCTCAATGAGGTCTCAAAAGGTGTTAGGATCTTCGGGAGAGGGGAGGAGAATTATTCTAGAAGATGAACAGTGGGCCAGGGAGGGAGTTTGTTATTCAGCTGATGTGGTTAGTTAGTTACGCACAACAGAATGTACCTAGAGAGGGGGTTATAAAAGGGTAGGCAGAGAGGGGAAAAGGAGGGGAGAAATTGAAGAGAGAAGATTGACAGAAGGGTTAGCACCTTCTGAGGAGCTTATTCAGCTCTGGTTAGGAGCATACTCTGCTCTGGTTAGGGAGGAATACAATATTCCTATACTGTAGTGACATTTATAAGTCACATTTATACTACAATAATATAGTACTATTCTAGTATTCTGGGTGAGATTCCTAACAAAAGGTGTCTAGCATACGTGAGCACAAGAATCTGTTTATAGCAGAGATTCATTAAATTGCATGATAGGTGCTTTTCTTTTTTGTTCCTGGAATATGCTTGAAATACTTAAATACCTGTCTTGAGGTAACTGTTATTACAATTTTATTTCAGTGATTGAAAATTCCTAAGGGAAGAAAATTTTTAACTTGGTAACACATTCACTATATATTCTTAGAAAATTTTTAAATTGGTAACACATTCACTATATATTCTTTGTAGACTTGAAATAGTATTTTGTGTAGGTTAGTCCTGATATGGAAGGTGATAAGGTATATGGCATACGAACCTTTACAGTGAGTTTGGGAAAAAAACGGGTTAGCTCTCAACATATATGCATTCTCTTAATAGAGTATCTAGTTCCTTTGTTTTGCACCTAGTTGATCTTGCTCAGGTATTCTGGACCTGTATTGCACTGCTAGAAGTTGCTTATGGTGTTGCTATTTTAGTTGGATTAGGATCGTCTTACAGCTGGAGCAAATGGATCACGGTAATTTGTTCCTTTTCTTTTAAGGGTTATGCTTCATTAAATTTGATGCATTTGGATGTCCAGCTCTATAAAAGAGACCTATCAATTATAGGCTTACCACACCTCTTTTGAGTCTTAATTGATGTTTCACTTGTGTGGGGGCAAATGCCATTCAGACAAGCTTTAGACAGCTCCTTGGTAACTAAGTTCAGAAGCTGACTTACAGTGTGATGGTTCTGGAATAACCTTGTTTGAAAGTTGTGCTTAAATTTCAGGCATCCCAATTGTGGACTTTAATAAACAGTTGGATGCTTGAAAGAGTTATGAGCTCCTTTTTTTGTTGATGTATAAGTGTGTGATCAAACTTGGATTGATGATATAGGTTTTCAGCCATGCCATATTGGCCTTCCTACTGTGGAATCATGCTAAATCTGTTGATCTGAAGAATAAAGCTGCAATAACTTCGTGCTACATGTTTATTTGGAAGGTAATCACCTGCCTGGTTCAGCACTTAGTATGAGCAATTGCACCAACCTTGCATGAAGTTTACCTTGGCTAAACATATGACATTTTGTTCCTCATATTGAACTTTTCACATATCAAGAAGTATGTTTTAATTACCTGAAGAAATTAGTTCCTGTGCTTTAAGTATATTGGTTATATGAAGAGAGTTTTAAAATGGTGAAAAGATTATGATAGAAGTTGGTTAGGTTGGTTGACATTTGTTTGCTTTCAGGACCCTCAATTTGCATGTGAATAAACTATCATAAACTGGAACAAGGAACTACCATTTGATAGTAGTGCCTATGTAAAGCAAAATAAGAGATAAAAGGAATCAAAGCAATGTTGTAATACATGTTTTGTGTACTCTGTTGTTGTTAAGTAATGGTTTTATTTCCTTGACCCTGTACAGCTATTTTATGCGGAGTACTTGCTGGTACCATTTGTGAGATGATGAGCAATGAGGCAGATTGGTGCAGCAAGACATCAAATTTATGTCCATTAGCAAGATGTCGTTTTCTTCCGATAAGATACTAAATCTAATTGCATTCAATTGGAAAGTGTACTTATGTTGCACATATTGTCAACAATTGCTATGCGGTTATCAATAGGCAAAAGCTGGTTTGATTGAGCTCAACCCCTAAATAAGTTGCTGTTGGTAACTTTCAATTTAAAATAGCTTTTCTTTTGGACAACTTTTCTAGAATTATCTCATAAAACCCCGTTTGATAGACTACTAAATTTTTCTTTCGATTCTATTATTTTTATGAAATCAAAAAAAAAAAAAGGTGCTTTATGTGCCCTTTTCATTTAGCCTGTATTTGGATCCCTATTTGCATAAGGAAAAGGAAAGGAAATATTGAGAGGAAAAGAAGAGAAAAGAATAGAAGAGAAATTAGATTTCTTTTCTCTTGTTTGTTTTCTTAATTTATCAAAAGAGAGAATTGAAACTTATAGATCTTTATGTCCTGATTATAGAACTTGTTTATCTTTTGTTAAATAAGGATACAATGGTAATTTACTTATCTTGTCTTACTTTGTCTTGAATTTCTCCTCCTTTTCTACCAATTTGGTGGAAAATACATTTGGTCCAAATTTCTCTCATATTCCTCTCCATTCTCTCACTTTCCCTTTGCTTATTTTTATCCAAACAATGGAAATCAAGAGAAATACAATTCTCTTCCTTTCTTTTCTCTTGCTTTCCTTCCATCCAAATAAAGGCTAATTATTTTCACATTCTTTCGTCCACCTTCCCAAACATAAGAAATCTTTAAGTATTTCGACGTTCTCCTACCAGACGCAAGAAATCCTAGTATTTTAACATTCTTAGTCAATTTTCTCTCGACGCCCACCGGGATTTCCCATTCTCGACACCTTCAGCACTTCACAGTCGGCCATGTGAAGGTTAGTTTTTTTCATGTTGTTGTAGGAAAATGATAAAATAAATGTCTGTTTTATTTCTCCTTCTAGTTATCTCAAGCAATACTAAAATGTCTTATCGGAATCTAATCTCTAGTTTAGATGTCTATACAACAAATCTCACGTCTCATATCTTACAAATCTGATATGGTATCTCCAACTTATCTCAACCTATAGAACATGGTACTGAGAGAGAGAATAGCATTTAGTGAGCAGGGGGTTTTGGTGTTTGAAATATCTTGAGAGGGGCAGAAAAGTAAAGTGATTTGTATGGTGTGTTAGAAAAGGTAGGAGAACGGTAAGCTAGAAAATGGAATGTGAGTGAGGCCAGACACTCCAATTAGCTTGTGGAGTTTATGATAAGAAAAGTTACCTTAAATGCTTTTATTAGCTTATATGAAATCATGGCTTCATGTTTGATGCCTCTTTTGGCTTTGCAACAATTCTTACACTGTCCTATTAATAGAGACTCCCCATATTTATCTTTATATTTTTGTTTGCATTACGTTATGGTTATTTAAATAGCTATTAAAAAATGGAGAAGGTGAATTGCTAATAAGCCTACCTACTGTTATTTGCATTATGTTGTTGTTATTTAAATAGCTATTGAAAGATGGAGAAAGTGAATTGTTGATGAACTTACCTACTATTATTTGCATTGCATTGCTGATGAACCTAGTGTTATTACAGTGATCAATGTTGTTATGACTTTGCTAATGAGTTCAATGGTTGAAATCTTTTCCAATAGATTTCAAACAGGAGTGTTTATGCTTGGTTAGGTTGCATTATTTTATGCCTTGTTGAGATCTTCTGTTGATCTTCTAGAGGATGTAAAGATGAAACCCCACTTCAATTATAGGTTTCACGGACGAGGAGAGGAAGTTATTGACTTGTTTGAGCAAATGGAGGGAAGATTTGGCGGTAAATGAGGTTACTTTCTTAGGTCTGATTTATGTTTGTAGTCATTATGGGCTGAAGGATAAAGGAATGAAATTATTTGAGTTGATGACTATAAAGTATGGTTGGAAAGGATAAAGGATAATGACTTGTATTTGAAACAACTAATGGGGGACCTGAAGTTGTTGGGCTATGTGGCTGATATTGGCGATATGGATAATTTGGCGCAACAGAGTGAAAATTTGGCTATTGTGTAACACCCTACTCTCGCAAGACCTGAACCCGACATCGATAGTGATATCCGAGTCCGTGCCCTGCAAAGGTGGTGTGTTAGAGCATTAAAACAGTCAAAAGTCGGCAGGATTATTATTTTTAAATCACTAACATATTTTGCTGAAATCGATATTCAGATTGGGCCCACTTTCATTCATAAACACTTTCAGTCATAACAATATACTCAATAGGATTTCAATAGCCATTTGTGACCCATTACAAAGATACAATATTTTCAGTTATAAAAACTTTACATTATAACAAAAATCCATTTGAATACACATGGTGCAAAAATTTTGGAATCCATTGTTTATACAAAAATTGTGGAAATCAAAATTATACAAAATAATAAAATATAGAATGCAGACGCAACTGATTCCAACCTCTTCCTTCACTCACATGCAGTGGATATACTCCCGTTTGCCTAACGGGATATTCTTCAGAGTCCTGAAAAATATTTGCAAATTTTGGGTGAGTTTTGCGAACTCAGTGAGTGACCATCATCGATGG
>JANVCL010000213.1:14733613-14746628 GCA_026546855.1 Erythroxylum incrassatum | reverse complement strand
ATGGTAATTTACTTATCTTGTCTTATTTTGTCTTGAATTCTCCCTCCTTTCTCACCAACTTGGTGGGAAATATATTTGGTCTAAATTTTTCTCCTACTCTTCTCCATTCTCTCCCTTTCTATTGCTTATTTTCTCTTACTTTCCTTCTATCCAAACATAGGCTTACTCTGTATGAAATTAAATTTATAGTCAGAACCCGATCAACTTCACACTTAATATTTATTTAGGCGTAGGAATAAGATCATTAGAACAGTTAGAGTGAAGTAATTAGTGATTAGTAATTATAGAATACGTGTAGGCCTCCAAAACTAGCAAACTTCAGCAGAGAGTCGCCAGTTTTACATGGCAGGTGGAAGGCTCCGACTCTGCATTCGTTGAAGACATAACCAAAGCAGTCTCCAGCTTAACTATGAACTCCGTTCCTCCTGCTTCTGGAGAGACTATCAGCAAGAAGTGAGTTATTGTCTCCCTTTGTTTTCTCTTTAACTGATTCTGTTCTAAAAGCTTTATTCTTTACGATCCCATGGACTGCCATGTTGGCTTTTTCTGTTATTGTGTGTGCTATATGTTTGGCTAGTGTGCTCAAAAGGGAATTGAAGCACAAGCAGAAGGAGGAAGAGAGAAAACGAAAGAAGGAAGTGAAGCCAACCAGGTGCATTTTGCTTTTAGTAACATGTTTAGTGTTTACTTGTGCAAAAGCTTCATTCTTGTTTTAACCAACATGGGTTTTGAACAATATTTCAAATTTTTGGGTTTTGTTTTGCTCTGGTAATCATGGTTGAACTTGTTAATTATGTTAAAATTGTTCCCTTTTTCTTCAAGCTGCCAACAAGACTACTTCTCAGGGGCAGAAATCTGCAGCTACTGGTGATGATGACTAGATGGACCCAACAGAATCCTTATATTCTTTACTTTTAGAATACCCTTTTGTTTTATTATGCAGGGATCCAGGTTCTCTTTGTCTGAGTGAATGGGGCTTTTATTGAGTGCGCTTTCTGGTATGATTATGTTGCATCAATACTTCGAGAACAGGCTGAAATATCTTGCTGCTCTGAAGGAGGAAGGAGAAAATCCCTATCCACACAAGTTCCATGTTACAAGGTCTATCTTTGAATTCATTGGGTAATTTGGATCCTTGCGCAGCGGAGAGCATCTCGAGGAGAGAACTGTATCTTTGGCTGGTACCTAAAGCTAGACATTTTATTCTTATATGGCTTTATGATTCTGTTGCTACCTTGTTTCTCCTTGTAAACCACTTTTCTGTCTCTTATCTACAAGGGCGAATCATGAGCAAACGATCTTCTTCCTCAAAGCTTTTCTTTTACGATTTGAATGAAGGAGGTCCCAAAGTCCAAATCATGACTGATGCAAGGTATATATAGTTTTCCTTTCCTTCTACTTATAACTGTTATTAATTTATCTTTGGTGGCTATTAATATTGAAAATCGTGGATGCTACATTTGAATGACTGATGGAATTGAGTTACTGCCTGAAAACAATATATATCTTTTTCACAATGACCTGAACAAATAGAAGCATAACCCTGCTACTATGTCCATCTCTATTTTTCTCCTTTTTAGTTTATCTTTCTGTGCTCGGGTTGACTCAGCGGTTTATTTCATATTGTTATACTTCAGAAAATCAGGCATGAAAGAAGCTCAATTCTCAAAGTTCCACTCTCATGTCAAGCATGGTGATATTGTTGGTATCACTGGGTTTCCAGGTTTGGTGCGTTACAAGTCAATAGTTAATTTGCTTTGTATACCTATTTTGGATGAACTTAACATTGATTATGGGCTTTCAATGAAAGAAAATTTATCCTTATATCTCCACGAGAAAGTCAAGATCTATCTCTAGTTTTACTTTATAGTAACACTGATGATTGTGTGCCTGCTGATTCTTTGTTCCAGGAAAAACTAACAGGGGGCAGCTGAGCATTTTCCCTACATGTTTCACAGTTTTATCTCATTGTCTTCATATGATGCCGAGGCAAAAAACTGGCCCTACCTCATAAGTGACAAGTGAAAAATGTTCCTTATTATTCAGCTTGTGTGTGTGTGTGAGTGTGTGTGTGTGTGTGTGAGTGTGTGTGTGTGTGTAGAGAGAGAGAGTCTTCTGTTTTGCAGAAAATTGAAGCTTGGTTACCAGGGTGCATTAGGAATCCAGAGACATATGTGCTCAGGGACCAGGTATTTTTCCGGTGAAAAGAAGCCATGTAAAAATTAAGAGATGAGATATTGTGTTAGCTGTACCTCTAAGTACATTTTGGTTATTGTCCTTAAGTTCATCCTTGGGCACTAATCTCCTGAAATATTGCCTATTCTGTTTTGTTTTCCCTGATGTCTTACTCAAAAATTTGTGGGGATGTTTTTACGCTTTTCTGAATATTGGAGTAGGAATAGCTCTTTACCTTTTTTTTTCATTCTCTGCTACTTCTTTTGTGCTTTTCTGGGGTTCCATACATATATTCTCTGTGTTCTTTCTGGGTCCTAGGAAACTCGCTATCATCAATGCTACTGGGATCTATTGTTAAACTTTTAGGTTCGCCAAATATTCAAGACAAGATCACAGATCATTACATACATAAGAAGTTTTCTTGAAAACCTTGATCTTTTGCAGGTCGGTATCTTTCTGTGAATGTTTAAATAATGGTATCATCATTTGGTTCTATTTCAATCTCTGCCCCTCTAGTAATGAGTCTTTTCAAACTAACTTTGGCAATTGTGGTTCTATCCATATATTGAAAAACCAATGATGAACATGATTGCGGGTGGAGCAGCTGCCCGCCCTTTTGTTACTCATCACAATGAATTGAATATGAGGCTTTACCTGCGAATTGCACCTGAACAGTTTCTTAAGGAGCTTGTTGTGGGCGGAGTTGACCGAGTGTATGAGATTGGAAAACAGTTCAGGAATGAGGGTATTTATTTGACTCACAATCCTGAATTCACAACCTGCGAGTTCTACATGGCCTTTGCTGACTAGAATGATCTGGTGGATCTTACAGAGAAATAAGTGGTAAGGAATAACATCTTTCTGTTGCACGATGAATTTCATTATTTTTATATGCAATTCTCTTCCTGGATTGCTCTGTATATTGTCTTAGAACTTTGTTTTGTTCAAAATAGGAATGGTCAAGCAACTTACAGGAGGCTACAACATTAAATATCACGCTAATGGGCTAGATATAGATCCTATTGAGATTGATTTTACACCCCCTTTTAGGTTTGTTACTAATTCTATTGGTTTATAACTTCACAGTGTTTTGAAGCTATGGACTTAGGATAATCCAATTGTTTAATTTCCGCAAAAGAATTGACATGATAGATGAGTTAGAGACGATGGCCAACCTTAACGTACCAAAGGACCTGTCTAGTGATGAGGCTAACATGTATCTCGTGGCTGCATGTGAGATGTTTGAGGTCAAATGCCCTACTCCTCAAACGACAGCCTGTCTATTGGACAAGGTAATATCTCTTCCTTTTCTTGTTTCAGTTTCTTTTTGTTTTCGTGTTTTTGTGTGTGTTTGTGTTCCTTTTTTTTTTTTGGCAGTTTCCTGATCCCTTTGTCAGTAGCTGTTGTTAAGTTGCTACTCGAGCTAACGATCTTAGCTCTTATTTTGGTAACATGTGCTATACTTTGTTATATCCTAGATGAACTGGTGTAATGTAAACCTGCCCCATATAATAGTGTGGTCAAGGCTTTTTTAATAGGGAAGAACAAGGTTGTACTGAGGAATATTTCTATCAATAAACAATGGGTAATTGGCGTGCCACTGACCTCATTCCGTGTTCTATTATATTGGAAGTCCTGGTGACCAAACATACAGTGGATTTTTGCGTTGGTCCTTTGTCCTCCTCATTTTTGTTGTACCATGTTGATATATCTCTTTGCTAGTTACTTAGAGAAAGGTGCTATTCAGTTCTGCAACTAATAATGATTGGGGAACATACTGTTTTGTTTCTTAATGCTTGTATGATACAACTGAAGTTTGGAAGGTAGTTATACCCTCTATGAGGTTATCTGTCTCCATAAAGGCATAGTGTCGGTCTACTTTGTGTTATTTTTGGATGCTTCAATTTCATAATATTATTCTGATTTTTCATCAAGTTTATGTTTGCAGCTGGTGGGACACTTTTTGGAGGAGACATGCATAAATCCTACTTTCAATGAGTCCTTTGGCACAATGGCATAGGTCAAAGCCAGGCTTGACTGAACGGTTTGGACTATTTATTAATAAGCATGAAGTACTTCCTCCTATCCTCAAGATTTATGCTCTTCTTCTTACATTAGTCGTACTCTCTTAGGCTTGATTCATACAGCCTATTACTAAATTTCTGTATCAGCTATGCAATGCGTACACCAAATTAAATGATCCTTTGGTACTTCAGCTATTTGCTGACCAACTTAAGGTACCGCTCATTACTAAAAGGCTTGCAGATTTTATATGTTTGGAAAGTGATCTGAAGGTGATCTATTGTTAAATTACGATAGACAATCAGGTGGTGATGAAACAATGGCTTTAGATGAAACATTTTGTACAGCTTTTGAGTATGGGTTGCCTCCAACTGGTGGCTGGGGAATGGGTATTGATCGATTAACTATTTTGTTAACTGATTCACAAAATATCAAGGTTTGTGCTATATACCCTTGTTTCTCTTCTTTTTGTGTTTAGGCAAGAATTATAGGTGGGTTCGTTTGCATTTTTTCACCATTTTCATGCCTTTTGAGAACAGGAGGTGCTACTCTTCCCAGCAATGAAGCCTCAAGATGAACCTCCTGCCAAAGGAACTAATCATCATCTTAGCTAGCTTATTCCTGTTATCTCTTATTCTTCCTGGTGGAATTTCCATGCTTTAGCACTAGCGACATGTAACATGGAACAAGACAACTGTAGTCTTAACTCTGCTTCTTTGCTGCAAGGGATGACAAGTTGCTGTGTCGCATAGCTTCTAATTTTCTAACTTCATGCATCATGGCTTCAAGAAATGACAAAATGTCTCATTCGTTATCTAGATATTTTCATTTAGTCATCATAGTACGTTCTGCTGTTCATTTAATTTCCTTTTCTGCGGTAGTTTCAGCGACTACAGCAACTTGAGATGGAGATATCCCTTAATGGGTCTCATTCAGGTCGCCAGCTTTATCATCCTGAAATGTAGAATGTGCTGCAATTGTGTAGCTACCACCCATTTTTTTGCAACAAGACTATTGTTGGTCACTAGTTATAGAAAAAGCAATAGATGTCTTACATTGTCAATTATTATAGCGGATGTAATTATTTTGTAGTGTCTTGGTTGTTCTAGTGACGTTGGAACCAAATTCATAAAATGCACTTAGTTGGTTTGGATCCAATTCCTTGTCTTATTTTTTGCATCGAGATACTATTCGAGACCAAGGCATATATTTCCCTTGAAAACCCACGTGTTTGTTGTTTGGGTTTGCCTCTCAGCGTAATCAAAGCCTCAACTTTTCAGATCCCACAAAATGTGATTTCTTTTATTCCACATGATGAAAAATGTGGGCACTCCTGCAACTTCTATCTTTTCGCCATCTTCCTACTTCCTCAAGATATATAGGAAATCGTTACAGAACACTGATGCTAAGTTGGCCTATGCATAAATCATTGCATTCTAAAAATGAGGCGATAATGTTTTGCAAATGCAAATGACATTCTCTGAATTGTTGCATAAAAAAGAAGAGGAAAAAGTGCAGATGATTTGTAGTAAATAAAAAAGAAAAATATTGATGATACAAGTAATTAGAACTATAGATTACAACTACCCGTTCAAAATAAACAGGGAACAAGAGGGCATTATATACAATCGTAATCCAGATATCTGAAAGTCTCATGTTAGGGTAGGTGAAGCACGAGTGATTGACATTTACTGGGTCCTTATTTATCAGGGTAGGTACTGCAATTATTGGATCAGTTCACAATTGATTTAAGAAACAGTCAGATATAACTCCACTAGGCTTAATTTATTTAAACGGTGTCTTTGAGTTTGATCTGTCAAGAAAATGACGACCTAAACCCTCCAAGACTTAACTGTAATTGGCTGCAGAACTTGTTATGGTCGCTGGAATTGCAATAGAAATTCAGCAGTCAGCACTGTAGTAGGGTCACCTCACCGTCACCTGCGGTCCCCCTACTCTGGACTTCCAAAGCAGATTAAAACTCCATCTTGTAAGTTGCACGCCTCTTCTGAGATAAAAACTGGTCCCAAATCACGCACTTTGAGCCTCTGACTTCAGCTTTACAAGTGGACATGGTAAGCTGCCTGCTGATTCAGGCACGAGCCATGGTGCAGGTGTGAGACTTTTGAAAACGAATGGTTGCTTCCTTTAACTTTTTCCTTTTTCAATGGCAGAATTGACTCGACACCTTGGATTAATCTGTTTCAGGCACATGAAAAACAAAACATCGTATACAAGTCTCAGCTTATGTAAGACTTTTGGAATGACCGTTGACAGTGAGTTATTGAACTTATCGCCAGGGCATAAGAAGCCTTTCCTACCATTTCATGAATGATATTTGTTACAAGAGTGGGGTCCAAAGATGAATTTGCCTTGGTCAATTGTATGATCTTTCTATCGTATATTTACTGATGGAAGATAAGGAACTTGCAGCGAAAGCTCCCCGACTGACAACTAACAATGCAAGCCCCGGAATCTTCTAGAGCGCTGTGTAGATTGTAAATGGTACGATACCTATACTCAAGGCTTATAGGAATCGTACGAGTCCTTAGTATTACATGACAGAATCTACCAATGTAGCAAAATTAAACAAAGCTACCACAATTATTCTTCTTAGTATTTAGCTCACCTAAAAAGGGAAACAATCATTCTTAACATGTTTCAGATTGATGTTAACTACATTTAGGTGCAGGTGTAGGTTACATAATCAATTCTTAATTACTCATCTCATAGGATGCATTGTTTCACAATGAAGAGAGCCGCCAGGTTTTATATGGACGGCCATGTGTATGTAAGTCAACTAATTATGCCTTAGTGCATTTCCTGTTCTGTTTGTTGTTTCACTAGCCAGAAATGGATCGGACTTGCCTACTAATCAATCCCATCAAACTAAAACTGAGGGAGTACACATCATTAATTATTGATGTTGATAAATTATAGGATTGTTGTCTTCATAACAAGAGTTCAAGTTCCATCTCGACAAATTTCAGAACAAACCTGCTGATCCCTCCTTTTAGGTCACTGATGTAATCGACGTCCAACATGCCAAAATCTAACTCATGCCAAATCATAAATATGTCATTGATCCAGATTCCAGATGCCTTTCTGTTTAGTAGGCCCCAATCCATGAAATCAATTTATCACATGACATTGACAACGCTCGAGTTACCCTAAGTCTTGATGGTGATTAAAAAGTCAAATATTACAACGATACTTTCAAGTTTTAAATTATATATATATGAAGGTTCGCATAATTTCAACAAATTATAATAATGATCCGAATTTCACATGTGATTTAAATTTTTGTTGACTTTTATCTTCTGCAAATTTATTTTTATTAACTACCCCATAAGAAAAATTGACTGAAAAGATAGTTTTCTATTAAACAACACAGTATGACATTTCAATTGGTAGTTAAAATAAGAGATAAAAGACTTTAAAGTGTTAAATCTTTTGAGATTGTTTCAATTGATAAAAATCATAATTTAAAATTCAAGGTTTTCATTTCAATATAATTTAAACTATAATATTTCAGAATATTTAATTTTAACCCTAAAATTTTTAAAATGTTCAAAATAGACTCTCAATGGATAAAAAATTTATTGGAGCTAAGCTTCTATTAGTTAAGTACCACCTCCAAGAAAGACTCGTTGATAATAATTATGGCATCAATGATTTAGTTTGATTTATAGCTATATCAAATAGCTATCAAAACTATTTTCCGTAATGGTGATCTTAGGAAAAAGTTTATATAGATTAACCTAAAGCTTTTTTAATAGAAGGAAAAGGTCATATGGTGTGCAATCTTAAGAAATCAACATATGGACTTAAACAAGCTTCTCGATAATGGTATATTAAATTTAATGATACAATAACATCTTTTAGTTTTCAAGAAAATATTGTTGATTGTTGTATCTACTAAAAATTGAATAGAAGTATATTTATACTAATTCTATATGTTGATGATATTTTACTTGCATGTTTAGATTTTGATAGATGCATTGATAGTAAAAAAATCAACGTTTGGCTACTTGTTTCTAATAACAGATGGAGTAATTTCACAAAAGAGTGCTAACAATCTGTTATTACTTCATCCACTAGGAAGCAAAATTTGAAGCATATTTTAAGGCTACACTTCATGTCTCATATCTGTTTAATTTTATTTTAGGACTTGAGGTTGTCAACACCATTACTAAGTCCTTAAAATTTTATTATGATAATTTTGCAGTAGTTTTCTTCTGTAAGAATGATAAGTACTCTAGAGGTGTTAAACAAGAAAAGTTTAAATATTTTGCTATAAAGGCGGAAGTTCAAAAACAAATGCTGTGTATTGAATATACTAAGACGAAGATTATGATTGTAAATCCCTTAACTGAAAGCTTACAACTAAAGTTATTTAAGGGACATGTTCATAGAATAGGCCTTAATTATATTGATAGTTGTTTTTAATGACGTTTTAACACTCTTAAGCTTAATAAGAGTTTCTAGTTGCAATTTTCTTATTTATTATAACTATGTGCATGTAATTGTTTTTAAATAAGAAGTAAAGTTATCTATGACATATTAATGTGGACCTTTATGATATTTATAAATAACTTATGTTACCTTACTTGATAAATTACTAATGTTGTAGAATATGGAAGGAAGTATGTGATATTAAAGTGTACGACTGTCATAGCCCACATTATGTAGTTTATTATATTAAGGTAAATTGTAAAGATATTAAGATATTTGTTTATGCACGCTTAATGTTTAAAATATTAAAATTAAAGTTTGTCAATATCAAGTCAAATTAGAGAATGTCAGAATATGATCCAATTAGTAGTCATATTCTATATATAATAATATTATTAATATGATTAAATAGTCCTATTTGGTCTACATTTTCTATTTAATAGTGAAATAAAATTTAACCATTTATTTGGTCCCTTAATGGACGTATCATATTAAAAGTTATAGATATATAAATTAGTCATTCTCTCTACTAATTAGGGATATAGAAAGTTTTCCATCAAGTTATCCGTAACAAAATCAAAGTTAAGAAAGAGAAACTAATTTTAGCAAAGAACACGATGAAGTTTCTTGAATCCTCTATAATAATGATGTCTTCTATATCTGGTACACAATATTATATCTTAATTATTTATGACAAGTTTTTATTTAAGATCTTATAGTTGTGAATGTCAATTTTGATTTTATGCTATAAATATCATGTTTTTACATAAATGCCCTAAAATGGAAACATAAAATCAAAAAGGGGGGAACAACACAAAACATCATGTTTCAGGAAAGGAAAACATACCTAGCAAATGAATTTTCAAACTAGAGAGGCATGTGGAAAGAAAGAAAAACAATAGATTCTACAGTAAAAAAAAAAAGAAGAAGAGAAGAACTCAAATGCAATGTGGCAATGGTGCTTCCAGTTGCAAAGGACAAATAGGAGAGGAGATTCTTTCCAGATAACGACAAAGGGGGAAAATAGGTAAATGAAGATAGTGTGGGTTGTTTTGAAATAAAATAGGTTATGAGTATGTGTTATAGAGTACAGATTATGAGTTAAGTGTATTAGTCCACATGTGTGCCTAGTCTGTTAATTTTCTATGCAGACAACCTATATGTAATGGACAAAGGTGGTTCCATTAGCCAAATTAACAATTTAATAATAGAACTAACATTGTGAATTGAATTGTTAGAGTTATAAAAAGTCGATCATTTAATTAAAAATTATAAAAGAGTTTACACTGAATTAAAAAAAATCCAAAAAGTTATCACTTTAGAATATGTTAACCCTTAAAATAAAGGAAATAAACTTTCAAGCCAATCAAACTAAACATTGAAGATAACACATGGAAAATATAATTTTGAAGAAAATGTACATACTTATGCAAAGATATAGTGGTACTTGTCGACAAAAATAGAAGTATTTGTGCAAATGTTGGCAAATTGTATGGGACAATGAGCGACAATCCTAATTTTCTTTCCAATTTAATGCAAAAAATGCAAGCTCTAACTGAATCATTAAGAACTTTGCATTAATCAACATTATACATTGGCATGTTATTTTGGATCATATTTTGTATGGCTGTTTCCAACAATTTTCCTATTGAAGTAAAAAAGAAACTTAGTCTAGGTTTAGGGAATATTGCCAAAGAAGATCGTTATTGATACATTAGAGACAAATTTAGGGATCATTTGGTTTTACTTCTGTTTTTCTGTTATAGTTTTTTGTTTTTATTTTTTGTTTTTTGTTTATGTTTTTCCTTAAAAAAATAAAAACATTTTTGGTTGAGATTTGTAATATAAAAATTGAAAACAAAAACTTATTTGGTTGAGATTTTTATTAAAAACAAAAACATATTTGATTTTATCATCATGTTTCTATTTTTGTAATTATACTGTTATATTAATAATTTTATATAATACATTATATTTTTAAATTAATTAATTATCATTATAGCTAAAATTAAAATATATACAAATTAAATATAATTAAAAATTACACATTAATCGTGTATAATGAAATTCTATAAATTAGAAAATTATATTAAGTCATTCTAATCAATAAAAGATGTTCATCATATTATAATTGTTGAAAACATAATAATACTATCATTTATAAAAAGAAACAAAAGTCAATTTGAAATAATATAATCACTCCACATTTATCTAGCGATTTCCTCTCACTTCCAAGACATGCCTCAAAGTTATGCTGGAATGATATTATACTCCACTTGAGAACTTGCATCTTCATTTTCCGTTTTCCTAATTTGTTCTTCATTTTTGGCACAATTGTCAAATAACTCATCGCTTTGTCCATAAATTCTAATATAATTTTGTATAACACAACAAACAATAATGATGTATTTTTGTTTCTTCATATCATAACTTGGCATGTTTTTAAGAATATGAAATCTTACTTTTAGCATGCCAAAACATCTTTTAATAACATTTCTTAATGAAGAATGTCTGTAGTTGAAAAATTCCTTTGGACCTTAAAGTCTTTCCTAGTCTCAATAATCTCGCAAATGATGTCTTTCACCTAGGTATGGTGAAAGAAATTCAAGCATATTAGTGTAGCCTGAGTCAACCAAATAGTACTTACCTAACATAGAAAGAACATAATATTAACAAAAGGATATTAAAAATGAATCATAATTACTATGTTTATTTAAACTAATATAATACCTTGTGGAGACATAAGAAATTGATTCGTCAGATTTGTCACTATTTTCAAAAGAACTTAAGAGTTATTTGTAATACCTTCCCATCTAGCCATTACATATGTAAAGCGCATGTCAAATGAGCAATAACACATAATATTTTGGTTTGGATTAATTATTTTGCCCCTGTATGGTATTTGTTCATCGGTTGGAACATGTGCATCAATATGTGTACCATCTATTGCTCCTATGCAATCCTAAAAATCAAAAAATGTAACATCCCGTTCCCAGCGGGAAGGGTAGAATAGTAAATAGGACTGATCATTGAGAGGCTAGAAATGCATTTGCATGCTTATGCATATTGTGGCATACACATACATGTGAATAGGGACATTTTTGCACATGAAAATAATTGTACATACATTCATCGACATGCTGGGTATAATTGTGAATAGATGTGATTGTCATTGTGAATTTTGGTTTGTTTGTATTTGAAAATTTATTTGGAGAGTGAAATTGTTGTTTTAGAATTTTTGGAGAATTTTAGAAAATTTTCCTGAAATTTTTGGGGGTAAATTTTGAACTAAGAAAAATGCTGAGTGGCAGACCAATTGATAAATGGCAGTAGAATTTATTGTCAAATCGCATTGGAATTTTGGATCCATGACTTTAGGAATTATTGACAAGTGTCATTGAATTGGAATTAGGTTTAAATGGATTAGTTTAATAAGAAATTCATAAGACAAACCATGGAAGCCAAGTCATGTCTTATAAATGGTTATTTGATGAATTTTTTAAGTCCATTTCTTGCCCTCTCACAATACACTCTCTCTTAAAAGCCCAACAATAGTATTTTGTCTTCATTTTATACCTTGCTTCCTCTCATTTTCGTGGCTTCATCTCCCTCTCTTCATCTCCTTGATGAGTTGGTGATTTACCTACTTGAAACCTTGCTCCATCTTTCACTTTCTACTCTCATCTTGTTGATTCTTTAAGTTGCCATAAGAAAACCTAGTTTTACCTCTTTGAAGATGAAGAACATGGGATGCTTGGGAACTATAATGAGAGGTTGAAGAGTTTGAAGCTTAAATCAAGTAAGTTTTGCTTTACATGTCATAGGCATGGTTAATTAAAGCTAAAATGATGAGTAACTTGAGTTGTGATATTTTGATATTGCAAGGTTTATGTTTGCGTCATGAATGATGCTAAATTATGTTCATATCTTGTTTTTGTACGTGTAGGATGAGTGTTAATGCATGTAAGGGTATATAGAGGTTTAGAGATTGAATGATTTTCAAGGAGTGATTGGATGAGTGTAGAAATTGCTTATGAATGGATTATGCTCTGTTTTGGTTAATGCTAACTTATGGATTATGAATTGTTTGTGAGTGGTTTATTGAGTTGACTTAGGTAGAGATTGATGAGGAAATGTAATGAAGAAGATGATCTAGGTATAAGAAGGCATAAGATGAGTTAGATGTAAAGATTGAATGTTTGAAAATCTGAAAATTTTGCAGCAACATGAGCTTGAGTATGCTTCAATGTATGAGCTATAACTTCCTTTATAGTTGTTCAAATGAACTGATTTTTGGTTTGAATGAAACTAGAGGCATTTGGCTACATTTCTTATGAAGATGTTGATTTTAAATTTTGTCTTT
>JANVCL010000213.1:14670456-14681915 GCA_026546855.1 Erythroxylum incrassatum | reverse complement strand
AAACTTTTAACATTCCACTTACTTCTGATTCCACGTTCCAGAAGTACTCCACAATTTCTGAATATTCGTGTCAGCAACATTCCATATGGGTAACTGTGCGAATCTTTCATCCCCTTAACCATATACTGAAAGATCAAAAAGGGTAGATCAACTGATTGGCGATTCAACAGATAAAATAGGCATTGCTGTTGATTAGCCTCATCTTCCTTCACGTTGAACTTCATCATCCACCTTGCTTTGCTTGTGAGTTTTTCTCCAGCAGATGGATACTCAGTAGCCTTCTCAATTGATTCCATCGTCACTATGATAGACAGTCCATCTACTGCTGAAAGAATAGTATCGTCTACCAACTTCGCATTCTTCCAGAAATCATACACTTCATTCGGATAAACGATTTCTCGAATCTGAAAGAATTTCCTCCATCCCGCTGCTACTATCTCTGGTTCGATGTCCAAATTTTCCTTCTTCAACAATTCAAAATCAACATTTCTTACGTCAACCATTGCTTGCTCCATTTCCTTCTAAGCTAGGTAAGTTTGTTCTTTCGAAAAAGTAAAGTTAAGAACTTTGTCTTGAGAATACTCCAAAGGTCGAAGTTAGGTCATATCAAAAATGTTCCAGAATAGGTGAAGTTCTCAAGACTATGAGTATTTTTCCCTCTAAAACTTGCTCGTGACAGAAGTTACCAATTGTACCTCGCCATTGCTAACGTTGTTAACTTCTCCGACTTTTTAACTGAATTGACATGTATCAGATGGTTAGTCACTTATCATAACCATGTTGAGGTTCCCTCTGATATCTTTGAATCGTTATTCACTCAATGGTTTAGCAAACATACCCACCCATTTCTGTACCAAAATCACTTTTGTTTCACTGTACCGCAGTCATTCATTCTAGCGTCGCAGTAATTACTATAATTTGTATAATTAATTTCCCTCTCAATTTGCCATCGTCTCACTTTCACTTACGCTTCCGTCTTACTTTTCTGTACTCTCACTTTGTCTTCCGCTTCCGTCTCACTTTTTTATCCTCCCACTATCATACCGCTGCTTCATCTTACTTTTGTTCATACTAACATTTATTATTAATATTATTACGACACAAAAAAACTAATAAACCAAAAATATATCAAAATAAACATCTAATTACTATAATTTTAATAATTAACCGTTCCAATTTTTATTAAGCTATTTTTATAATTTTATATGATTAAAAAAAATTTCTTACCCGTTTCAATTTTTATTAAATGCACTAGGCATTTTTACTGCGCATTTGCGCAGAGTTAACCTGCTAGTCTATAATACAAGTGCAAGACGGGTGTAAAACAGTGTAGAATAAGATATGTACATGATAAGATAAGTGCAGGTATACGACAAAATAAAAGTAGCACAGGACAATTGCAGGTGGGGCTAAAATAAGACAACGATAACACATAAAAATTATTTAAAAAGTAGCCCTGATACCATGAAAGCAAAAGAGTTTAAGAAAAGTTGATTTTTTTTATAATATGTCCAAGAAGGATTTTATTTATAGAGTTATAAGTACATGAAATAAAATAATCAAGTGATTATCTTTAAGTAATTGCCTAAAATTTCTGGACTGATTGCTCAAATATTTTATATTAATTGCCCAAATGTTGTAAATAATATAGTATTAAATACGAGGAGATAAACATTGTAGAACATTATAAAGCTCAACTTATTAACAGAGAGTTCATTCAAGAATATAGTTTTGATTATGAGAAGACTTTTGTTTTTGTGTCTCATCTCACTTTAGATTGTATTAGCATAAGATTTATATTTAACGATTTTGATGATAACTATAATATTTTAAAATTTAAATTAGATTTATTTCCTTGTACAATTAACGGTCTTATTCTCAAAAGGAAATAAAATCATAATAAATACGTTTTCTCTTACAGAAACCTTCTTTATGAACTAATCTTATTAAAAAAATAGTTTATCTGAAAGGATCCTACTAATTATAAAGGTTATATATTAGCTCCGTGATTACTAGAAGATTTTTAGAAAAGATGACATCGAAATTATTCAAAGTTAAATCTATCCAGTTGATTAAAGATACGAGTGAAGCAACGACTAGTTAAAGAAATTGACTATTTAAGGAAGGGCAGCGACAACACTTATGAAGCAGAACAAATATATTCAGACTGTCAAAACATTTTGAGTTGCATATAGACTCTTGAGAATCATATCATTACTATTGTGGTTTAGAAAGTAAAATCACTCTTTCAAGAGAGAAATTGCTATTTTATTTTTTGTGAACTTTTTAGAAACTTGTTATATACTTCGAATGTAGAAGGTTATAGAACCTTGAAAATTATGTACATGTGACGTCTGAACTTCGAGAGGCTCATAAAACTTAATACTCGGTTTTTATAGTGAAATACTCAAGTTGAATACTTAGGGACTGGACATAGGCTTAGATTGTAAGCCAAACCAATATAGCTTGACTATGTCTTTCTTCTCTCTCTCTTTAACTTTTAAATTTCTGCATTATATTGTGTGTACGTTGTTTTTAACAAAAGGTTCCTTCTGTTTTCAACTTGCAAGAGATTCCTTTCAGTTTTAACAGGTGCCTTCTATTTTTTAAATGTTTTAACAAGTTTTATCATTTAGTAGGCTCTTTTCATTTAAACAGAGTCTTATCCCAAAAAAGCTCCTATTGCCTAACAAACTCCTGTCATTTAAAAGAACTTTATCGTCTGACATGCTCCTACTGCCTTTATTTAATTAAGATCTATTTATTATACGAACTGAAAGAACTTGCGAAAAAAATTTATACACACAATTTACCCACCACCCATGCGCGTATGTGTTTGCTTTATCATTTGGTATTAGAGTGAAGTTTCACATTTTTGTGTTTTACAACACGTGATAGATCATGGCAAACACCTTGAGAGGTTTTTAAAAACAATTCGTCTCAAAGCCTCCTTACTTCAATGGAAACAACTATTTATACTGGAAAAAGAAAATGACCATATATAAATGGAAACAACTACTTATACTGGAAAGAGAAAATGACCATAGATAAATGGAAACAACTACTTATACTGGAAAGAGAAAATGACCATATAATTCCAATATGTAGATACCAAAATGTAGCAAGATATTAAAGTTGGTGCTATAATTCCCACTTTCGATAACGTAGAAGTATGGACTAATGCTGACAGGAGAAATGCACAACTAAATGCTAAAGCAAAACATTACCTGATATGTGTGTTGTCTACAGAAGAATATAAAAAGATATCCTACTTCTCTACAACAAAAGAAATGTGGGACAAACTTCAAGTCACGTTTGAAGGAACAAATGAGGTAAAGAAGCATAGAATAAGTCTTAGTACATCAATACGAAACTATTGCCATGAAACAATGAGAGACCATAGACGAATTCTTCGAATGCTTTAACAACATCATTATGGCCCTAAAGAACTTGGGAAGGATATATCCCAATCACGAGCTCGTAACAAAGATTCTGAGGTCACTACCAAAGGAATGGAGACATAAGGTGACAACTTTAAAAACGACAAAGGATCTAGACATTATTTCACACGACTAACTACGAGGAAATCTAATGATCCAAGAAACCAAGCTTAGGCGAGATGAAGGATCCTCCTACGGAAAAGGAATGTCACTGAAACCAACTGAAGAATTAAACGATGATGAAAGTGACACTGAGTTACAAATAGATGGAGATGATGAGTTCAACTTTATGGTTAGAAAATATGCCCGCTTCTATAAAAAGAAGCTGATGAAGAAAAAAAGAAGGAAATAATAATGTCGGAAACAACAGTTTCATATCAAAAGTCAGCAGCAGCAATAGCAATACACAAAACAATCAAATCATATGGTATCCCTGCAAGAAGCCTGGACACAAAAGACCAAAATGTCCTCTTCTTCAAAAGGACTAGTCAGAGAATAAAAAATCCAGAAAATAAGAGAAGAATGCAGCCTAGTCAGATGAGGATTCTGAAAACATTAAAGAAGAAGAACCAGAAGAAGTCAACAAAGTTTGCTTCATGGTTGAATCAGGAGACGATCAGGTATATTATTCTGGTTTTGCTATTGAAGTTGATGAATTGAAAATTGCATATTATGAATTATATGATCAGTACAAAAGGTTTATCGTGAAGTATTTCAAAGAAGTTGAGAAGTCCAAATGTTGGGCCCCGTTTTCGGAGCCCAACAATCCAGAGTCAATACATAGTCGAATCTCATTGCAAATTTTCTTAAACAATAAACACATATATGGAAAATCTATAATCAAATCAGCCCAATTTATTTCAAATAATTTTAGTCACAAAAGATGAAAACAATATTGAACACATCTGAGTTTCAATAATCACTTGGGCCCATTACAGAACACAATGCTTGTTTTCAAAATATCTTTACATTTCAAAAGCCACACCATTGGCTTATTACAAAATACAAAATACATATGATAAAATTAAATGCTTATGCTAGATATGATTCTAGATATCAAAAATTTCTAAACTAATTAATTACAAAATTCTCTATTCTTGGTGTTTGCCATACTTTGCAAAGATCAATGCTATTCTACTTTCTCTTCATCTGTGGAGTGGGAGGTAATAGGGTGAGCTGCGAAACTCAGTGGCTTATATATTTATAGCCATTGACAACGAGCCATACAATTCAAGCACACACATATATATATAATGTGACAAAGTATATAATATATCCCATTTAATCTAGAAATTCTATCATCCACAATTCGATCTCAAAATTTCATAATTTCAATGTCATCATATAGAACATATCATGAAGATGCATCCATCAAAACGTAACACTCAAATATGCATTATAATCAACAAATAAAAAAATGTAAATGCAAAAACAAATGGCACGAGGGTTCTATAGAAACAGAATGGAGAAACTGAAGTTTACCCCATGAATAGAATGAGTCTAATTTTAGAGCTCATATGCCACAAACGAGCAGCCGGGAGAAGGCCCTTGTCAATGTGCACGTGACGAACAAAATGGTTCCACTCTCTCCCAAATAGAAGCACATAATCATGCTCAAAATCATTTTATCAAAAGCCTCAAATCATTTAATCATAATTCATACTTTTCATGCTCTTTCCTTTCTTTTCATTTATACAAAATGCCTTGAAATATTTCAAGGCATAACATGATCAAAGTCATAATTCAATTATATCTAAATGTCATACATCTATCAAGGCATGACAAAAAAAATACATCATAGCAATTTACAATTTAGCAATTCTAGCATATACACTCACATAGGCAAAATGCCCATTTACACGATAACTATAAATATATTAGCTACCTATTTTGCTTGCAAAAATCCAAGTCAAGGTTGTCTTTCTCTTTGCTCTTGGGTAGGATTCCCTTGGTTCCCTTCATTCTTCACCAAATGAAGGGCACTTTGGCTCAAATGGAAGCTCCTTTCTTCCTCTTCCTTTTACTTTTCTTGAATAGCTTCAAAATCTTTCTTGAAGTCTAAGAAGAATTAAACCTTAGCTCCACTCTCTTCTTTTCTCTCAAACCACTGAACTCTCTTTCTCTTTCTTTCTCATTTTCATTATTCTCTTCTTTTTATCCCTCCATTCACGTTTTCTTCTTCATTTATAAGCAAGACAACACTTCTTCCTCCAATCATGCCCTTAATGATTGAGAATTGTCCAATTTGCCCTTCCATTTATACCTTATGTCTTTTGTGCTTAAGTTTCTTGCCAAAAATGCCCTTGAACATTCTTATAACCTTAACACTTTCTTCTGGAAAATGTTCCCCATTGTCTTAAGTTCCTAAAAATACCAAAATCATTCAATTTAGTTCAGAAATCTGAAAGTTGTATCCCAAACGTTTCAGACTGTTGTTAGACTAAAATAGTACATTATACCCAACTTCCATCCAAAATTTGAAAGTCTTAGGGACTGACTCACAATTCACTGCCTTCAGATAATTTGTAGCCCTATATCTCTAGTTTACCACTAATCAAAACTGATCACGTTTGGAGCTATATAGATCTAGATATAATCAAAATACTGAAGTATGTTTAGTAAAACATATCAAATTCATACGCTTACCTTGATTCAATGAATCCTTTTCAAAACAACATCAAAAGCTATAACTTCCATGGAGAGGTAGAAAAATGTAACAGGAATCTATTGGTACAAGATTCACCTCATTTAGAGGTCGGATGACAAAGCTATGGCTAAAAGAATCAAACATGATTTTTGTCCTCAATCACACAGAACCTGTCTCAAGACGAAAGGCATAACTCTCTTTATAGATGTCGGATTAAAATCATCTTAGGATGGTTTCAAGAGGACTTTGAGATCTACAACTTTTGTAAAGACCTCAAAGACAACTTCTATCATCTGATGGGTCAAAATGGACCAGACGATAGCATTAGACATATAGTGTACAGAATAAGAAGTTTCGGTCACATAAGCAAAAAGCAGACGAAGCAGAAACCAGACGAAGCAAAAAAGCAGACGATAGCAAGAAGCAGACGAAGCAAAGAGGTAAAAAAATCAAAAGGCAGATGAATCAGAAATCAGACAAAGCAGAAAGCAGACGAAGCAAAGAGGCAGACGAATCAAAAGGCAGACGAATTCGAAAGCAGACGAAGCAGAAAGCAGATGAAGCAAAAAGCAGGTAATAGTAAGAAGCAGACAAAGTAAAGAAGCAGATGAAACATAAGGCAAATTAATCAGAAAGCAGATGAAGCAAAAAGCAATCAAAACAAAGTCAACTTAAGGCGAAACAAAGTTAACTTAAGACGATGCAACTTTTAAGACGAAACAGAGTCAACTTAAGACAATGCAAGTCTTAAGACAAAGTAGGGTCAACTTAAGGCGAAGCAAAGCCAACTTAAGACGATGCAACTCTTAAGACGAAGCAGAGTCAACTTAAGACAAAGAAAAGTCAACTTAAGATGATACAACTCTTAAGACGATATGACGTCATCACAGATGATATGTCTCTATAGATGATACATCTTTACAGATGATACATCTTTATAAATGATACATCTTCACAGGTGATATGATGTCATCAGACGATATAAGATTGGGAAAATTGCCATAACTTTTCCTACAGGTAATGGATCAAGGTGTTCTTTAGATGGTTTGAAAGAGGATTTCAAGTTCTACAACTTTCATGAAGACCTCAAAGAAAAATCCTATCATCTGAAGGGTCAAAAATGGGAACAAACGATAGTGCACAGAAAGTCAAACATAGAAGAAGCAGAAGTCAAACATAGACGATATGACGTCATCACAAATGATACGTCCTATACTCCTTAACATCTCCACTTATAAAGACCATAACTTTCAACTCCAATGTCCATAATTCTCATATTATATGCCGTTGGAAAAATAAAAGAAAGACCTACAACTTTCTAGAGACATCTTTATCTAAATCTATCTAGATCAATCCAGAATTTCCCTTGAAGCCAGAACATGAACTTTAGATTCATCCACCAATGTACTACACCTAGTTCTCAACTTCATGACAAATTTTGAGATTCTTAAAGATAGAATTTAAATTCCATGTCTTCACAAGAAATGTAACCATATATTTCTAGTTTAATCCAAATTAAGAATCATCTCGTTCGGATAACTAAAGAAAAAGTTGTGGCTAAAAGACTAAAGCATACTCAGTGAACATTTTCCAAATCAACTACCAATTTTGTTTCCAAATCTTTCCTTAACACAACTCATACTAAGATCACCCTTTTCTATTTCATTTACTCCTCATTTTCAACTCAATATCATCCATAAAGAAATTATAGTCCATGATTAATCATGAACACTAATAATAGAACATACACATATATACATATCCTTCATCAACTTACTACACATATTCAACTTTTTTTTCCTTTCATTTTACTTCTAACTTTCACCTTAATTATTCCCATTTCAAACTCTCTCATCCACCAAAACACCAAAGCAAAACATGATAAACGTTCGGGGCCCAACACCAAAAGCAATGATACATCTCTAAAGAGTAAGATTAAATAATTGGAATATGAGAATAAAAATTTGGCAACTAAGAATATTTTTTTGAAATTAACTATAAGCAAAAGGTTTTTCAAAAGGAAGCTCTAGAAGAAAGAGTAGCTCAGCTAGAAAATGCGCAGCTCAAAATTGATTCTGATAAGGTTAAACAGTTAGAAGAAAAAGTCACCGCCTTAAAACTTGAAAAGGAGGAAAGCGTTGGAAAGATTTTATCTCTTAGAAAAGATCAGGAAAATTTCGTTGATTGAAGGAAGAATCTTGATGCATTGCTTGGTAGTGGTAAATACATTTTTGGTAAGGCCAGAATCTGATACGATGAAAATAACAATAATAGGCCATACAAAAACTTATTTGTTAAATCCAACAATAGCTATAACCAAAACAACAGGAACCTGCTAAGTGAAAAAATTCAAAACAACTAGCATTCAACTATTTTGTGCGATTACTGTGATAAACATGTTCACATTAATCATTTCTGTAGATTTTGTAAAAAGAAATTATCTCAAATGTATTTGTGGAGATCAAAAGGTTAAAATACTAACCTAAAAGAGCCTAAAAAAAATTTAGGTACCTAAAATGAGATAATGCTTTTTGTAGCTATGTTTCAAAACGGAGACAAGGGAGAATCAATTGATAGTGGATAGTGGATGCTCAAGACACATTACATGTAATCACCCGTTTCTTCACTTAAGGATTTAATTGTTAGATTGAGTCATATCATATGAGAATTCATAAAGTGCATTTCATTTGGATTCATCATATCCGCATCTATACATGAATCATGATTTAAAGGCATTGTAAAAATAATATATGCAGTCATTCGACATATGTCGGGGTATGAAAGATCTTACATGATTATGATGCAATTGTGTATTGATTATGACTTGAATTTTGTTTAATGGATTATAATTAGTGAAATAGGCATCAATTGTTACAATAGAGTGATTGATAACGTGATATGTGCATCTAGTCTAGGAAAAATGTTAAAGGACAAGACAAATTGATACATGAAAATTTAAGATGATTAGGCCTATGAAATGGTGACATTTGGTATTGGGAAAAGTGACAAATGACTTAGCTAATTAGCAAATAAATGGCTTGAGTACATGAGTGACAAGTGGCCTAGGAATTATGTGACAAATGGACCAAACATTAGGTGACAATTGGTAGCATGAGAAGAAGACATATGACATAACTCTTTATTTGACAAGTGGCATAACATGTTGTAGCACCCCACTTTCGCAAGACACGTACCCAACATCCTGAGTGATGTCCGAGTGCGAATCTCGCAAAAGTAGTGTGCTAGTAGCAGTCAATTAGACAAACCTTCATACAATTTATTTTTTTTATAAGACACGTGTATGTGAAAATCTATAATCAAATTTGGGCCCATATTTTTATTTCATATAACTCAAAATCACAATTATTATTACACTTTGATCAATCTCTTTTGCAACACATTTCCAAATTTTGAAAGTTAATACATACATAAACATATTCAAACACACATGATACAATAATTACGAAAGACTCAAATTGATACAAAAATAAGAAAATACAAATGCAGACGCAAACTGGTCCCGACCTCTACTTCTTACTTGAATGCAGTGGCTATACTTTCACTTGCCCAACAGAGTAATTCTTGTAATGATTATGAGACGTACTTTTAATTTGTTACTTTGTTGTGACTGAGTGCCTTTTGCCCTGACCCATATCCCTTAGTGGATACCGGGCTGGCCTATATCCCTTGTGAATACCAAGCTGAATCAAATAATGTCCCATATCGCTTAGCGGATACTGGGTACATTCACAACTGAGCCTGAGGCTCTTATCACATATCGAGCTTTAAGTTCTTTTTTATTGGCGACTCTGGTCACAATTACCTTTATCTTTCATGCATTCATGTAATGGAATGCATCAATCATATATGCTCAATCAGTCTCTTTCTTTCAATTTACACATTTCATCAAACCTAAGTTCGGCCTTCAACATTTAAGTTGAGAATCATTTTTTTCATTTATATGCATATTCACATTTCTTTTCGAAACTCGGTCCGAAATTTAACAATCAATATATGTATCACATATTTCGTCAAATTCACATGTAATGAGCACTTCTATTATTATTCATGCATTTATCAAACTCCTCGGACATTCAACATCTGGAATCAGAACAATCACGTTTCATTTCAATGGCAATTCAAAGCAGGAAGTTACATTATAACAAACAGTGAATGAGACCATCTAGGTCAACTCACAGTACGCTTCTGATTAACATTTGCTTTCAAGTTCTGGAAACGTCCGAATGCAAATGTTTAACCTGCTCATCATAATTATGCAATATGCATGTTGCACACATATTAATAATTGCACAATCACATAACATTCAGTTTTACACAAATGTATGTGTGTAATGTATAATGCATCCTCAATAACAATCCCAGGTATATTATCCAATTTCACATCTTATGCTCATTTTCGTTTCATAATTCAATCACTCATCATTTACTTTCTAGCATTATTTTCTCTCATAATAACAATTTCTCATTCACTTTAACTTGATACCCATTACTCCTCTCCTTTGAATCACAACTACAGTCCTATGAATATCTTTATTTCCATTATACACCTGTCTTTGATGCTTTAATACCAACAATTCATTCACAATTGTTATTCTAACATGATATAATCATATAATATCTCTCATTCTTTCATATATCACCTCCAAAATTCCAAACCTTCAGGTCAATTTTCCATGATCATTTTGATAAGGTAAATGAAGTAATGTCATAACACTTTCTTCTAGAAAAATGTTTCCCATTGTCTTAAGTTTCTAATGACACTAAAATCATTGAATTTGGCTCAGTAATCTGAAAGTTATACCCCAAACATCGTACTATTCTTATACTAAAATAGTATACTATACTCAACTTCCATCCAGAAATTGAACATATTAGAGACTGAATTACAATTCAACTTCTTCAGATGATTTATAGCCCTATGTCTCTAGTTTACTCCAAATTAAAAATCATCTCATTAGGATATCTAGAGAAGAAGTTATGGTCAAAAGAAACAAGACTGTTCAGTTTACAAAATGCTCTCGGATGCACAGACCAAAATCAAGTCACGATTAACTATTGGAGAGCACAGTGTCTTGATGTGACAATTAAACGTCGGCCTAGAAATTAAACTCACAGGCATACAGAAGAAAATTCATTGGCGTGAGTGACTCACGAGTTTGAGGAAAAAAGTCATGGGTGTGGCAGGTAAGGACAAAAAAAGTTGGATTATTTATGAGCATACTCAGTCATACCCATCCCACATTTTACACTCGATCTCTCTCAATTGATTTCAGATTGCTATTATTTTTGGTAGAGAGGTAGAGCAATGTGTTATAAGTCCAATGGTTCAAGTCTCATGTCATTTGAAGGTC
>JANVCL010000213.1:14609499-14631104 GCA_026546855.1 Erythroxylum incrassatum | reverse complement strand
GTAGCAAGCTTATATGCATGAGCAGTTCTATGCACTCCCAATCTATCCCCTCCTATGCCAAGTTACCATTCTACCCTTCCAATTGAGGGTGGGATGTTACAACCTTAGCCACCACTTCTAGATGAAGGACCTTGGTCCTCTTGGCTATTTTTTTGGTATTGAAGTTTCATCTAGTTCTAATGGTTATTATCTTTCGTAAACAAAATATGTGTTTGATCTTATATCTCGAGCTGACATCGCTAACAATAAAATTGTCTCTATTCCTTTGGAACATAATGTCACACCATCTGATGGTACCCCGCTTAAAGATCTCACTCTATATCGATAACTTGTCGGTAGTTGTTTATCTCATTGTTACCAGACCCGATCTTGCATATGTTGTGCATTTGGTAATCAATTCATCGTTGCCCCTCGATCCTCTCATTTCTTTGTTGTCCTTCAAATTCTTGGATACGTCAAAGTCACACTATTTCATGGCCTTCATTTCTTTGAACATTCTTCTCTTGTTTTGTCTGACTACTCTGATGCTGATTGGGATGGCAATCCCACTGATCGACGCTTCACCATTACATATTGTTTTTTCTTAGGAGATTTTCTTATTTTATGGCTAAGCAAGAAACAGACAATTGTTGCTCGTTTTAGTACTAAATCCGAATATCGTGCTCTTGTTGATGTCACTGTAGAACCTTTGTGGCTCCGTCAATTACTAGAAGACGTGGTATCACTTCATCTTTTGCTACTATTCTCCATTGTGATAATTGCAGTGCAATTCAAATTGCGCATAATGATATTTTCCATAAGCGTACCAAACATATTAAAATTAATTGTCATTTCGTACGTCATCATGATGCACAAGGCACTATCCATCTTGCATTTGTCTCCTCTTCCCATCAAACAACTGATAGCTTTATCAAGACACACTTAACTAGTAAAATTCAGGATCTTATTTCCAAACTCAAGTTAGCCTCTCCTGTACCACCTTGAGTTTGAGAAGGGAGACATTGACATAATATTAGCCTAATAGTAATGTGATTTTATTGTAACTAGCTTGGATTTAGTGATATAATTTGATTGTAATTAACTTAGATATAACCTAATTAACTACTAGATGTTCTTGTTCTTACTTGTGACTCATGTATAAATACCTTATGTACACTTTACAAACACGTCTTAACCTGCAATACACTTCTGTCTCTCTCTCTTGTCTACGTTCCCAATTCTTCTCCTAACTTTTGTAACAATTTTATGTAAAAACTTATAAGAGTTAAAAAATTTCTTACCCCAATCCAATTTAATGTACTCTAAGCATATTCTGCTTAGTGGTTTTACGTATATTTTGTATGAATAATTTGAATCACATATCCATAAGCTGCTTACTCCACAAATAGCTTTAACAACCTATGCCGGTTGTTGAATTTACGTTTTACGTCATTTCAGAGGTTGCACATGTTCATACCCCTGAAAAAGAATCAACCAAGTCTAAACAATACTCTCCTTTTAATGCCAGTCATGAAGGATGCTCGCCAGCCACCGAATCTCGCATGTGCACCGCCGGTTCCTCCTGACTTTGTCCTCAGTTTAAATAGCTTTTCCGTAAAGAAAAACTATTACTAAAATATGCCCGCCTGAGCCTGACCCTCCACAATTACCGATAACAAAGGGCTTTGTCCGGTGTCTTTCTTGTCTCGAGAATCAGAAAATATAATTATATACGTTTAAAATACCCTGGAATATCTAGTTGGGAGCCCCAAGATCTCGTGGTTTGTCTTTAACCCTAGACAGTATCATATTTAGATTAATGGGTTAGTCTCCTTTTTCTTGGTTGGATCCTAAACTATGGTTTGTTTATGACTATTCCGAGACAAATGCATCTCAGTGCTTCGTAACAGCCGATCCTAGGATTATTCTCTCCTCCAACAGCTTCAAATTTCGATACCCTTTTCACTAAATTAAACTAAACGAACATATTGGTATTATTAAAACCAGTACGTGCTCATCATTAAGTGCCTAGGTTTCTTTATGTTCAGAAGAGACAAGGAAGACACAAACAAAGGGTACCGTCGAGCTTTGTACTACAACAATAGAGATATGTACATGCAAATTAAGAAAACAAATGGTCTTTGTTTACTCTTCTTAGAGAATAATTACATGAGTTTTAAAAGGTTCAAGGTAGGCATTCTATAAGACATAAGATTTTCTGTTCTCAATTTTGGTGTTCCTTCTATTTCAGTGCAATCACAATCGTCCAATTTTTATAGGTTTTATTTATTGAATGTACAGATTTTTATAGAATAAATAATAGAAACAAATTATCTTATTCTAGTCCATATAGAGAAGTCTTAAGAAAATTTTAAGTGGGAGTGATATCCTTGTCAATATTCCGAAAAAAATCTAATATAAATTTTGTTTTTGATAAATTTATATAAATACATATTTATAATAATAATAATAATAAAGTGAGATTTACAATAATAATAACAACAACAACAACTTGAGAGTGATGTCGTAGATTTCTTATTTAATTTTTTAAATGCTTGTGTTGAATAAATTAATTTTTATATATAATAAACTATAAATTATTTAATAAATTAGTAATGAGAAATTTAATAGCGGGTTTAATCTAAATAGTAAATAAAAAAGTGATAAATTTAATTTAAATAATATTTGAATTTTTTTTACTTTTTTTCATTTTTTAAATTGAAGTGAATTAATCCTAACATAAAACCTGAAATTACTTGAAATCAAATATAAAAAAAAACACAACATACCCTAAATCGAAAATGTGAACTTCTAATCATAAAATGATAACCTTATTAGTCGTTTTAAGGCTCGAACTCAACTTAAAATTAATTGTAAGTACATAAAAATAATGTAAGGTCTAGCCTAATCTAGTAAATTAATGATAAATTTCTCCACCAAAAGAAAAAAATTAAGGTGCCATGTTGGGTTTAATCGGGAAATGATCTCGCTGGTGGCGTGCGGCGGAGGCAGGAGGGACTTGAGCGGTGGTTTTTTCTCTTTGTTATTTTTTCGGAAATGAAATTCCTGTGTGCTGGCGCTGTCAGAAAACGTTGCTATCTGATGTGGGCCCATGACAGATCTCACACAAAATAGGCCCAAAGAGCTGGGACATATGGGCCCATTGAGAGGCATCCTTCACCGCCTTCTCCTTTCGTCACGATATCTCTATAGTACCGCGCTGTAGCAGCGCGTGACAGTGACATAACTCCAATAACTGGAAAAGAGAAAATGGAAAATTAACCAACTAATATTAGAGGCCTAGCAATAATCCAGTTGATTTGGGTTTTCGATTTAAGATTGTTAACGAAGATTATGAAAATTGATTAATTTATAAAATTGGTCGATTAATTAATGGACCGAATAATTTTTAATAATAAAAATTATAAAAATAAAATAAACTAAAAAATCGAATCATAAAATTAATCAGGTTGGATTTTTTTTTTCAATTAAATAAACCGAATCGATTCAACTTTTTAATTATTGATTGAAATGCTTTTGTATTGAATGGGAAATCACAAATTAAGGGATTGATTAGTTGTACAATTCGTTATGTAATTATTGGATTCTTATGTTTAATTATCCATTTTTTTCTCCCAATACTAAAGTGATGCAATTTAGTTTAATGATTGATTAATCAAAACATGTATTGGCAAGCAAAAATATTTTAAAAACCTCACATTTAAATGATCCTTTTTCACAAGATGACGATGGGTTGATCTATAGACTTAAATTCAAGTATTTTTATTTGATCGATAGGTCAAATCAGGTTTATACCGATCTGAGACTCAACGTTTTAAGTGAAATAATATCGTTTTGACCGAGGTCTAAGTAATTTGGATTTGAGCTTAATTAAAAAACTTTATTTTACACATTTAATTTTAAATTTTATTTTTAAAAAATTAACAAGACCGCCCATAGTTATCTATACTTTTCTTGATTGGTATTAAAAGATTAAAGATACAAAATGTTCATATTATTTAATATTTTCATAATTTATTAAATGGATACATAAGCCTTTTTTTGTTAATTTTATTAAAAATCTAATTAAAAGATATATTTTGAAGGTTAAATACATTGAAAATTTATACTAAAAATCTATTTGAATCTTCAGACCCAATTTTTTTAATTATTCATGTTACATTTGCATGTGAGTCTACTAAAAATAATCTCTCTATTAGGTAGGAGTAAAATTGTGTATTATCAGACCTTTCCAAATCTTACGTTAGTATGGGATATCACCTGGGTGTTAACGAAGATTGATGATGATGATGTTAAATACACTTAAAATTTATAATTTGACTTTTTATTCAAAATTAGATATCTTGTTTTAGAAACTATGACTTATTATTCATGGTATTATTTAAAAATCACATAATAATGTTTGTCATATTTTGAAACTCTTTGTTTATTTTTAAAATTTTAAAATTAAGTAAGATTAAATTTCTTAAACTTTAATACAATGTCATTTTAGAATTATAAATAAAAAATTAACATAAAAGAAATTATATGATAGTAAATATTATAAAGAGTCAAAATTTTACAATATATATAAATATCATGCCAGTCAATTTTATAATATTTTTGTTAATACAATAGAACGTTTTTAAATAAATAAAAAATTTAACGAAATTAACTCTTATTAATTAAATATCATATTGATATTAACGCGGTGTTTCTTTTTTATTAATTAAAAAATTCAAATTAAAAAAAGAAGAAGAAGAAGAAGGAAATTTCAATCTCAGGGCACAGATCCCAAAAGCATCTTCCTCTTTTTACGTACAGCTCTCAAAAGTCTGCGTATAAAGCAACCCATTACTTTTGTTGGGGTATTGGGGTTCAGAACTTTGCTTTGGGTTATCTTTTCCAACTCTCTCGGCTTTAGCCGCTTCTTTCTTTATACATACCATCCACTCATATATATATTTATATATATATATAAATTAAGATCAATTTACATATTAATAACTTCTAATGGTAAATTACAATATATATATATTGTAAGTTGTCAAATTTTGAATAATTTATAAATTAATTGGTCAATTTTTATAAATCAAAATAAATCGATTAATGTTCATTTAACAGTTTTCCTTTTAAATTAGACTTTAAAATTTTTGATACATAAAAACAGTCTTCTTTAATTATTTTTTAATTTTTTAATTTCATTCAATCTCTTTTAATCCTTAAACCTCTTGTTTTACCTATTTATAACGTTCAGTTTAGTTTTTAAAACATTGTCAATATGATAATTTAACTCAATTCCTAAACCCGATTTATATTAATTAGATTTAAATTAAGTTAATAATTTAAGATAATTATAGTAATTTAATTAATTTTAATTAAAATCAATTAGTTCGATTCGGGTTTAAGAGATGGAATGAATCGAAATTAATTGATACAACATTCATCATTATTTTTTATCAGAAGTCTAAAAAAAGAGTTTAAAAAAAAACAAAAATTAAGACATTATTTCGAGATTTTTTTAATGTTCGTACTTCCAATTTTAAAGATTCAATAACAAATGCTAAATTATTATAAATTCATCAAAAAAATTTAAACTTAGATACGTATATGCAGAAGGTTGTTGGGGTGACAACAAAGAAGCATATTCGTGCAGATAAAGTGAATACGAACTCATTTAAACTTCCTGGACGAGGAAGAAGAGACCGATACAGAACTTGTAAACTATACCTAACAAAGAAGCATAGCTTTTGGAGTCCAAAAGCTTTCAATAGCTGTCCAAACCATGAACATGAAAATCCAAAAGTGATGCAGAAAAAACATTGCAAGTTGCAAGTCATTCAAGCCTATCCATTATCGCATAGTGTATGGTCCAATGTTGGAAATATGTGACAGTTGTGATGGCCCACCTACGTAAGCAAGTACAAAGATGCTTCACCTTGGATTTAATATTTTAAAATGCTCAAATTAAACCTCAACATTTTTAAAACATTATACTAAAACTTTCAATTAATTAAATATTATGTCAATATTGGCATGTTATAATTTTTGTATTTTTTTAATAACAAATGAGTCCCACTGTCACGTAATTAATTTTTTAAATTAATCAAAAAACATAATTTATACATTTTTAAAATGAGTCCTATTTGTCCCGTGACAAAATGAGCTCATATTTGTAAGTTTTAAACTTTTTTATTTAAAAAATAAAAAAAATAATGTTAATATTAATGCAACGTTTATAATTTATAGGAGTTAACTTTGTTAAATTTTTCATCCACTTAAAATATGTTTTGAATGTTTTAAAAACATAAATGTTGAAATGTTGAATTTGAATACTTGAGAAAGTTAGAGTCTGTTCTATATCTGATTGTAAATGTTAGGTTTAAAATACACTTCAGCATTATTGATTCAAGCTCATCTTATTGTATTTAGGTCAAGTCGACCTTAATGTTGGAGCTCCGTGCAACTAAAAGGAAAAGCTCCAAGATGCTTAGGTCCCAATGATGATCCCTTCTTTTTTTTTTTTTTGTTACAAAGGAAAGAAAAGTAAAGAGACTAGCTCATAATATCGAATTCCCAACAAAGGGATCGATAGTAAAAGATTCTTTGCACGTCGCGATAGGGTGCATCCAAAAGACTTCGGGGGGTTCCCGAAGAATATGCAGTCCCCGCGGTACGACCGAAGCTAGATATGCCAAGTGATCCGCACATTGGTTCCCTTAACGAGGCGTATGCTCAATATGTACGGCCCACTCCTGCTGAAGTAAGTCACAAATACCTGCCACCAAAGAAAAAATCTCAGTCATAGCCTGAAAAGAAGAGGAAATAATATTAATGATCTCGAAGGAATCAACTTCGAGAATTACACGTCGATAACCCCACTCCTAAGCCAACAGTAACCCGGAGTATATTAAGATGATCCTTTAAGTCCTAATGAAAATGAGATAATCTCTTCGGTTCATAATAAGTGTCGTTTTAGATACATTTTAATTATTCAAAATAAGTGTCATTCTTGACTTTGTATGCATGTTTATAATTTTACTTCCAAAATTAACGTTAATTTATCTCTCATCTTAATTACACAGATCACAATTTCAAGACAATTTAATAGTATGCAATTTCTCTCACATGCTAATTAATAAGGGTATATTTATAATTTCATTAACTTTCTTAACAAACATGCATTTTTTTAAAACGTCACTTATTATAAATTGAAGGAAGTAATATTAAAACAGATCTTATAGTCTGGTTCGCATATAAATGGATTGACATTCATATAAAGTGGCAGGCAAAGCATTGAAATCCCAACGCAAGGAACAGCGACTGATGAAAGGTTATGTGGGGCTTTGAGAAAGAGGCGAACACAAGTCTATATTACTTGGTTCGATTGATGAACTGACAGAAACATGTGAACCACCAACTTTACGCTAAACTCAGACAACACGCAAATCCCAAAGTTCATGGAAGCTGCAGTGCAATTCTTCTTCAGTAGCTTAATCTAGCGTGTGAGTCGGTGTTATGATCTGATCATCTGGACCAAACATTATCCATTTGCAACTTTTAATTGGGATTCAATATTTAAAACAATTTATGATTATTAAATATATTAAATTATCACATAATTAAAATTAAAATAATTTATATACAAAAAATAAGTTAAAATTTCAACTAAAAATGCAATTTTATTTTTGTATATGATACGTTTATCCTTCTTTTAATTAAAATGAAAATTATAAAAAATAAAAATATAATATAAAATATTTTAAAATAATCATATTCAAAATATATAATCTTTCAAGATTTTTTAATTTAGTGTTTAAATTTCTAAAATTTTTCAATTTTGTCGCTAACATTTTAATTTTAAATAGCTCATGTCAAAACATTGTTTTTGATAACGTGTTTGATAAATAGACATTTACGTGATATTTGGTGGATCTTTCACATAGAAAAATAATATTTTAACCTAAATTATACAAATTTTAAAATTTGTTATTAAAATGAATTTTTAAAAATTTAATATTAAATTTAAAAAACCTAAAAAATAGTTATTGTTTAATTTATTACCCCAATATTTTAAATTATGCCAACTGAAATTCATTTCGCTCAATCGAAACTTAAAAACTTTTTACTAAAATTAAATAATTAGTGGTAAGTTGTAATTTAAACTTAGTTGGACCGACTGATCCACAAGGAAGCCCAAGATATGTCTCACAAGATCCAGCTTCATCTCCATTAACGGTAAGACTAAACCTTAGATCCCACCATTTGTGGATTAGCTCAGAAGCCTTTGGAGTGGATATAGCTACTCATGTCTTTGTGTCGGTTAGAGATCTGAAATTCTTTTTTAAAATCATTCATCAACTAAAAAAAATCGAAACACTCATAATTATATCTACAGATAAGGATATAGTTTAAATCCGATTTGAAGTTAATTTAACCGATCGGTTTAATCGTAAAAATTTTAAACTATCTGACTTTTTATTTCAGTTTGCTTTAATAATTTTTGTTATTAAAAAATTGATCAATTTTTCTAAATGTATAAGTTATTGTAAACTAAAATTACTTAATTAATTTTCATTTAACAATATCTTTTTTAATTAAACTTCAAATTTTCTATAAGAACAGATAATTTATTCCAATCATATTTTAAAATTTTTAATTTTATTTTATATTTAGCTTGTTTTATGATGGATTAATATCAGTTGAATCTTTTAAATCTTAAGAAAGTGTTTGGTTCTTTTTTTCGGTTTTTCGTTGCTGTTTTTGTAAAAAATGAAACAGTCTTGCAAAACTTGTTTGGTTAAAGATGTTTTCGTTTTTTGTTGTTAAAAATAACACAACGAGCAATGATTTTTTGAAAACGTAAAAAGAGGTTTCAATGTTTTTTGAAAACAAGTTTTTATATTTAACGAAAGTGATTGCGTTGACTTCGTCTTCAGTATCTTCTGCTATTTCTCTGCGTCTTTTATCATCTTCTACCTTCTTCTGCGTTTTCTACTGGCTGTGATTTCTGCGTCTTCTATTGTCTTCTGCCCTCTCCTGTGTTTTCTACCGTCTGTGATTTCCAGGTTTGTTTTCATCTGCTTATATGTGTGTTGCAACTCGTTGCTCAACTATTGTTATTTGCGTTGAAACATAACAGGTCCATCACCTTCTCTTCTTCAAAATCATGTAAGAGAGTGCATGTTATGCTACAATAACGTGTTTATGCTACAATAACATGCTACTGTAGCATAATTAAAATTAATTCATTAAATTTATCAACGTTTTATTTTATGAGAGAGGCCCTTCTTGTATTTTCACTGGACAGTACTCAGGGATGGCATAACAACGTGATACCTATCTCAGATATGCAACTTTATCACCTAGTTGAGGGATATAACGATATCACTCCTCGTGCTTTGTCAAATCCTGAAATGGAAAGTTGTAGTATGAAAGCATCTTGACTGTCTTGAGTGAAGATGAGATCATTTGTTTACCTTGTCTGAAGATAAAGTAAAAAGGTTACAATTTTAGGAACATCTAGTTCATTAGTAAGAATTAGCTCCGATGAACAAGTAGTTGTGTTCCTAGGTTTGGAGCATTGATAATTATCTTAAAGCACCTGATATTTTGGTAGTATCATTATTCATGTTTCTAATTGGTCAAGGAACTCCTTGAAGGCTCTGTTTCTGCAATAAAATGCTCGTTTCATTTAAAATCGCCACTATTTAGAACATGATAGTAATTCTTGAAGCTATAGTTTTGAATTGTTGCTTAAATGGAGAAAGCTGTGGAGAATTTCCTTGAAGTCATTTAATATATTGACATAAAGAGAAGTGGTTTTTGAGATAAGAAGATTGCGTGAAAGACGAAAAGAAGAGAGCTTGCGGAGAGAAAAGAAGAGTGAATAGTTGGTGGTTCAACATATTAATTTGTCAAATCAGTGAATAGTGAGGGAAGAATAAAGAGTTGCGTGAAAGAGGACAAAAAGAGAGCTTGCGGAGAGGAAAGAAAAGTAAATAGTAAGGTGGTCCAACATTTTAATTTGTCAAATTAGTGAATAGTGAGGGGAGACCAAAAAGTGGCGGCGGCAAAGAGAAGCTGCGGCAGTGAAGAGAGTCGAAGTGGGTTGTTGGCTTGATCATCATGCATATATTATGAATTTGCTTAAATTTACATCTTTATTTTTATGCTATATAATCAAATTTACACCTTTATTTTTGTTCAATCATTTCCATGCACTTTATGCAATTTAACATTTAATATGGATGTCTCATGTTTACTTTAAAACATGTTTACCATTTTTTTTGACATTAAAACCATCACGAAACAACATAGAAGCATAGAGAAGAGGCAAAAACTAATACCCAAGCCAATAGGCTTTACCCCATACACCCGGACCTAGACCTTCTCTAAATTACTCCTAGACGAAGCAACATCAAAACTAATAACAGAAGAAAGAAAATTTGGCAGCGAAGGCCAAATAAAACGATCTGCATACAATTGAGATACCCTTGCTAGAGAATGAACGGCTCTATTAGCAGTTCGAGGCGTCCATAGGAAGGACAGCTGCTGGAATTGAGTTTTAAACTCCTAGTAGTTAGAAAGCACTAAACCAACTTTGGAAAAATTAGAGGAGCTAGAATTGAGACCCTCAATAACCTCTAAACAATCGGATTTTAGCAAAACATTATCCAAATTATGCTGTTTAAGCCATGATAAAGCCTCTCTAATCGACAAGGCTTCTGCAAGTGTGGCATTGGTATAAGATGGAAGGTGACCCGACAAGCCCATCATAAAAGTGCCATGATGGTCACGAAGGATAGCCCCAAAACCTAATTGACGTCTTCTTTTATCAACCGAGGCATCAATATTACATTTTTCCCAATTAATCGGAGGTTTTTGCCACCCTATAGGAACATTGGGCGTATTGGGAGCAACCTGCACTTGTCCAAACATAAGTTTCGCCGCTTTCCATTCTCGTATATAATCATCCACAAAAGATACAATAGAGTGTGGAGAAGAATCCTTGTATTGTCAACAAAACAAATTCCGATGAAACCACAAATTCCAGCAAATGGTAAGGGCTCTACCTCGAAGCTCCAAGCTACCTACGCGAAGCCAATGAACAATACAATCTTTAATGAAATCACTATGAAGGACAATACCTGAGGACATCCATGCATGGCAAGCAAGAGGGCACGTGATCAATACATGGTTGATGGTCTCTAGAGCTCTACAACGTGAACATGCAGGGTCCAAGTTAACCTCATGCGCAAAAATGCGTTGTTTACAAGGAATAAAATCACGTAAAATACGCCAAGAAAACTCTTTTACCTTGGGGGGTAGATGAGCACCCCAAATGCCACTCCACGGACCATCCACCTCATAATTTTGAGCCTCCAACACTAGAGACGTACGTAGTAACCCTATACTCCAACTTCACACTGTAAACCCCATTCGCTACATCATAGTTTTTAGTTTTAAAATTTTTATTTTGAATTTATAAGTGATTATCAATTTTCTTCACATTTTTAGTTAAATCTTATTAAAATCGAGTGGTTCTATAGATTTGATTAAGTAGAAAAAGAAAATTGATTGCTTGCTCCTCTAGAAAATCTCCTCAAAGTAGCTTATAAACTAACTAATAAATACAAATAAAAACTTATTCTTGCATAATGTTTAGATAAAAAGGAGGATAGACGACTCGTTTGTCCTTTGGTGCAAGAATAATCCCTCCCTGTTACGTTATTCATTTTCGATGGACTCGAATGTGGTTATCTGAAAGCTACCTTCAACCTACGTAATCAATAGACAACAAGATTAGGTCGAAGGAAACAAAAGAATATGCACCATCCCCACCCAAAATTTTTTATGATAAAAATCCAACTGACAAGATTGTTGAATTGTTAATTAACTGATATTCTCCGGTTCTGGTTGTTTTTCTTCGCTCGACACCCATAAAAAAAAAAGACAACGTGCAATTAGAGGGTGATGATAGAATTTAACCAGAAAAAAAAAACAAATTGGGAAACTTTAGCATACTATAGAGATCACTTGTTCTTACCATTATAACATGCTAATTATTGTAACTATTATTATACTATCTCACAATGGAATAGTTAATACCATATTAAGTGCCTAGGTGAGTTTTTGAGAGGTTAATAAGTACTTTTTTTTCCTACAAAAGTCTTCCTTAAAAAAATAGGTATTTAATTATAAAATAAAAAGACACTTTTTAATAAATATAACTTTTTGACAGCTAAAATACAACATTTTAAGAAATTTAAATTTAAAATTTCTAAAAAATGCGTTTTTTGAGTAAATTTTTCATATCAATTGATGAGCTTATTTTTTAATATCTTTTTTCTTATATTTTATACATAATTTCTACAATACCCACAAACTCATCTTCATGTTTATTACAATAAAATACATAATTTATTATGTATTTAACTATTTATTCAAATTGAATATTTATTTTAAGATTTATATAATATTATTTAGCTTTTATATGTTTTAATATTTATTTTTGATATTAATGTTACTTATGTTATAATCTATATAAAAGATTTGGTTAGATATATTTTTATTTATATTTTATATGGTTTAAAATTATATAATGATTAATATATTGTGCTTTGCATTGATTAATATACTTTAAATAATATTTATATGCATAAATAATTTTTATTACAAAATAAAATATAGTTAAAATTTAAAAAAATTATTTTTATATTATCAAATAGTCTTTTAGATAAGATTCTTTAAAAAAATCTTTTTAAATGATAATTAAATATTTAATTAATTTTTTAAAAAATTCTAAAAAAATTTACGAAAAACACGACTAATAGAAGCTTATTTAATATAAAATCAAGCATTCAGAAACTAAATTGGTCATTTAAAGTTCAACGTGGGGTTTAGGAGAGGCTTTTTCCAGCTTAGCTTGTATGATGGCGAGGGAGTGGTAGGTGCTACTGATAGCGTAAGGGGGGCTAAAAAGGCTAGTGGAAAGGGCCCTACAAGCTTTACGGCTTGTGCCTTGAGTAGCCTACAACGCGTGCTCACTTCCTCTCCTCATCGAGGACACCCTTTACTTTTCCCTCGGAGATGCCATCACTGGTTTTGTCCTTTAATGCTTGCATCATTTTGTCAAAGTGTTATTATATTGCGCGAAGATAAGAACTTCAGTACAAGTTAAGAATGGAACTAGGTAGTGAAATTTACTGAATTTGATAGTGGAAAAAGCTACTCGCTAAAAACAATTTTACTGATTAAGGAAGCTTTTCTTATTTTAACAATTGAGATTTAAGATTTGATTATTTTAAATTACTTGAGAAATATCCCAAGGTCCCCACTTTTGCTTCCTAAATAACACCCCTTATTGGTTCTTCCTTCATTTCCCTTTTATAGAATTATAGACTGAACTGACCAACTATGCCTGGCTTAACAGCAACTGTAGGTTTCCATTCTAGTGCTCAAACAGTAGATTGGTTTTTACTTTAAATAATCTAGAAGCGATGAAGAAGTACGGTGATGATGGAACATCCACAATTAGCAGCAATTAATGAAAGTTGTGGGGACTAGTAGCACATAATATCTGAATCTGTGAATTACATCAAATTCTTTTATTTCTTATCGTGTTCCATCCCAATCAAAATGCCAAATAGTCTATTGAGTGTACGGTCATCAAATTTTGTTTTATTATTTACCGACAAGCATATTAAGTTGCCAAGTGTAAGTGTTTGGCTACAAAAGCGAACCACCCTCGTAAATCAAAGAATCTTAAATGAAGTTATTACTTTCGGAAAGCCTAATTTTATTAAGTAATGATTAAGAAACTTCAATTACCATCTTTATCGATGAGTTCCGTTTTTCTTGGAGGGATAGGCACGTGTAGCTTCGACAGGGTTGTATTTGTTTTTCAGTACTGGGAAGACGTAAATATCTAAAGTCCTTTGTCATATCTACCAGTGTGTACGTATACCATTTGCATCGTTCTCCTGCACTAAAATGTCTCGGTTGAATATTTCACCAATATTACCTTATTGGGATGGATATTTTTGTTAGGATAATTTAATCTTACGTCACTTAATTTAGTCTACCTATTTATATAAATTTTACATAAACATGTAAAATAAAATGAGAATTATTTAATCCAAACAAAAGATCTAATCCTACCTGAGTATCTAACTATAGCCAATCAGGCACGAATATCCTGTTTAACTATCATTGTACCACAAGTTAATTCAGCTATATTTAATTTAATCTTAAGAGTAGGCCTTCACAAGATACATTTGGCATTCATATAGCCATAGGTAGCAAGAAATAAAATGAAAGAGCAAATACAATGACGATGTTGCCTGTGCTCGTGCATATATAGATCAAGAACACAGTTAAGTTATTAAAAAATTGGACAGGACTAGCCCCCATGTTACGCACGAGTATTTTGTAGAGAAACAAGTAGAAGACAACTTACAAGGCATTCCACCACCTAAAATTATAATCAACCTTAGATCAAGCATTAACTCATTATGTATTCAATAATACCTTGAGGCATGTGGATATGGATTGTGCCATGTTAGCTTCTCCGTATCAGATTGGAGATTTTAAACTATCATTTTCTTTTCATGGACAGACAGATTTTGACACCTAAGCTTTTGAAGGAAAGTGCTATGAGGGAGATTCCCATTCCATCTTACCCTTTTTCTTTTATTCTGTGTTCGTTCTTATGGCCGATTGGGGTGCATCCCCGTCATTAATTAGGTTCCAAGAATCTTGACAATGTTATTGGTGGGATTTACCTTTTTTTTTTTACTTTTTACCATATTTATGCATGTGACAGGTACATCTGGTCTGAGACTGAAGAGATTGTTGATGGCTGTATGTCAGGAAGCTTTAATTATACACATAAATGGAATCAACCCTTGAAAGTTATTCGTACAACAGAAAATTCTCGATCACAACATTAGACGAGATACTGTAGCCACAGAGAGAATAACCAATTGGATCATTTGAAATTTATCAAATAAGAAAAAGCAATGTTTTATAAACCAGATCAGTGATTGAACCGAAAAAGTAACTTATTCAAAGGTTAATGGTTCAATCGAAATTTAACCGTGGTTGAACCGGTGATTAATAAATATATAAACTTTTATTTTATACATTATATATGTAAGATAACATTTTATTTAATTATTTATTTATCTAATGTAAAATTAAACCTTTAAACTTCAAAATATACAATTTTTAAAAAAATTTGCTAAATACAACACAAAATAAAATAACAAAGCTCACTAGTCATATTTCATCAAAAAGATTTAAAAAAATTACTAATCATAATATTCATTTAAGTTGAAATCATCAAAATTAAGGCATTTTAAATAGACTGGTTGGTTCTTTCTTTTACCGGTTCAACGGTTTTTACCTGTTCAACCGTAAAATGAACGGGTTAATCACTCACAAAAATACGGGATAAACCGGACCGTTTCATACTTCGATTTACCAATTTTTCGGTCCAACCGATCGGTTCGATCCGATTTTCAAAACACTGAAAAAAGAGAAAATTGTCCGGGAAAAAAACAACATTATTAACCAGTTTACAGCTCATTGACACATCTCTATAATCAGCTTGTAGACATTTCATAGATCAAAATAATACATTCATTATATTAAATACCATTTTCCAGCGCCTCGTGCGTCGGTGCAAGTTTCATTGGTTCATCTGAACTTGCAAAACTCGTTAGTAATTGAGAAGATCGACACTGTTCGCTTTCAATCATTCATGCACATCTTGATATTCTGCTAAGTACTTTGTCTGGAATATCATGTTCAATGGCCTATATATTGTTTCGTGTTCATTGTTCAGGAGTACTGTCATTTCTGCATCCATATATTTTTTATGGCAATAATATTGTGGTCCAGCTCCTTTGTCTTTTTTTTTTCTTCCTAATTTTTAATTTTATCACCCTCCTTAGTACAGTTTGCAGCATCAAAACTATACAATTACATTACCGTATCGTATATCTCATCTCTTTGCTAATACTATAAAATATAAACAATACACACTCTCTCTCTTAATATCAAAATAGTACTACTTCAGGAAACGCAATGCAAGTTCCAGCTTCTTTTTTGCCCTCGTCTCCTCTCTTCACAGCCTGTCAAGGTTGAATTATTACGATCATGTTCATATTATTTTAAGTGAAAGCTCGTTGCTTTGTTGTTTCTCCAAGTTATAGAAGCAAATCATCCTGAGATTGCTAATTCTTGGCCCTGTCGACCAATATTATACAGAGTCTTTCCAGTTAATCTTCTCCGCAAGTTCAGGAGAGGTGCTGTTTGGTTTTTTCCGTTCCAGTGAGCCATTTAAATGAGTGATGGAAGCTAACTCATGCAAGGACCGGTTTGTCGGCTAGTGGGATATGAAGGAGGAAGATGTTCGATGAGCCTTTTGACCGAGATTTGTTTCCTAGTCAGTTTTTCTTGCAGGTAAGAACATGTTTTCGCAGAATAGATTTGGTGATTAGTAGTTGGCTCCTTGCAACTGCTTATGTCCTGAAACATTGACAAGAATTTTCACAATGCTCTTCTTCTGTTTTTCTTTTCTCCTTCATTAAACCATCACTCAATTTCCGTTCTTGTTGACATTTTTATTTTCCACTCATAGCCATTATATGACATTTTCCACAACAGTAATCTTCATACTAACACCTTTTTTGGCTGCTATATATGTGATTTTGGATTTTGAAAGAACAAAAGATAAAACTGTTTCAGGAACAAGTTCTGAAGATGATCTGATTCTACACCGCTATTTATGGATATTGATTGTGCCACCACGAAAAAGAAAAAGAAACCCAGTTTGCTGTCAATATTGTCTAACCTTGTAATGCTTTTGCATTCTGTTCATCGTGTTAGCAACTGTTTGCACACTGTAGGAGCTTCTGATGCAATTTGGAACAGTTTAATTTGTCCCCATGAAACGTTTTCCAAGACAGATTCTAGTTTCGCATTATTTATGTCGAGGAGAATTGAACAGCTTTTGGAAAGCTAAATGCAGCTTAAATAAGAGAAAGATTAGATTTGTTTTTCCCTGTTAGGAATATAATTTGATTGGCTGATTATATCTTGAAAATTTTCATTTGGAAAATTTTGGATGCTACTCGAAATCGTCAGATATTTTCCACTAGTCTTTGTTAGGAAAAGATGTTGCATACATAGGACCGGTAGAAATGTGCGGGTCAACTACTGACCAATATGTCTCCACCTCCAGGTAGTGGCCATTGATAAATCATACCTAACCCATTTGAAGTGATAGAATTTCTGATGTCATCATCCACTCCCACGGTCTTTCTTTTCTACATTTAATCTCTTCGTCCTTCAGTTTCTCAGTGGGCCTATTCAGACCTGAGTATACTGTTCTCTTTGTTTCTTGAAAAGCTTGGAACTTGATCATTATTGCAGGAATGGGAACCAAACTTGAATATGCTATCAATCTTCTAACAAATTCCCCAAAAGCCAGCGACTTTCGCGTCCATTGTGTGGACGAAAGATCCTATCTACAAGCTCGATCAATGCTTAAGAAGGACCTTCAAGTTTCTAGGTCAGACAAGCTTATAAGCTGTTCTACAAACATGATCATGCCCTCAAGCCACAACATAGATTCCATCAGAGAAACAATGCAAATGCATGAAGACATATTCAAATATCAGGTAAACTAAAATTTAGATCCGAAATAGCTAATCCATCCGGTAACAAATTCACAAGAAACTTGGAATCTTTTGCAGGTACGAGAACTTCACAGGTTATACAGTGTCCAGAGGATGTTGATGGAAGAGTTGAAAATGGAAACGACTAAACAGAATAGGAAACATTGGAGTCCCATGACTACTATTGTAGACATTAAGAGTTCCCAAATCATTAACCGTCTTAATTCCACTGCACATCACTGTTCCAGCGCTCAATACTGTTTAAGAGACGACCACAGTATAAGAGAAAGAAGCGGAAGTTGCTCCGTTGAGACCTTGAAAACGGCAAGAGGTTTTGATCTAGAGAGACCAGGTGAAGAAGACTTATCAACTGGAATTAGTTTAGATGACGACAAAAGAGCAAGTTCCAGCTTTTACATACAACCCCATAAAACCAAAAGTAAACATGTTGAAGACAATGAAGTGGAGCTGACACTGAGCATCGGAGGTAGCTCCGGCAAGAGTACTAATTGTAAAAACTACCGGCGTCTTCATGGTCACCGAGGACCAGGATTCATAGACACGATGAATAAGAATGATATGAAGGAACTTGATTCTCCGACGTCGACGTTCAAATCAGAGCGTGGAGAGGATTGTAGTGGACCGGCAACCCCCATGAGCAACTCAAGTGCAATGTTTGATGAAGAAAGAAAACGGCCTCATTGGCTTTTCCGAGGTTTAAGCATAAATAGGACATGATCTTCATCACCAACTATTTTCTGACATGTACGTGTGCTCTGCATCCTTAAATTACAACGTACTCGATTTGGAACAATTATGAAAATACACGGTCCCTTCAACATTTGATATCTCCATATTTAGTTGCTTCTGAGTCAGATAAATTGTTCGCTGATCCAGCCTCTCCAGGATACGTATATCGATTGCTGTGTATAGAACTTCTGCAACTATTGATAACTATTTTCAGTTGAAAAAGTTCATCGTAGGTGACTACCGATACTGTTTTTATCATCATCTTGCATTAGGAAGTTTTTCTTGCATTACTCAGTCAATGAAATCTTTGGTAATTCATCATAATACTAGTGGGATATTAACTTTTGAGATTTATACAGTAGATGTTTTCATATTACTGACGATGGAAGTATTTCTTTTCAAATGTACATTATGTCAAAAAGAAAATCAATATGTTAGAGAAATTAATGAAAAGTTCCCGTTTCTTTTTGGGTTTATCAATAGTAAGGTGGCGTGCATCCAGTACACATTTTGGTAATCCGGGCCTATAGAAAGGACTTGAAGAATTAAACCCATGAAATCAACTCTCTGAATCACAACTTCCAAATCACTTGGACCTTTCTTTCTTTCTTTCTGATGCATCCCTTGAAGCAAATTACAGGTCTTACTGGGAACTGGTCCAAGTCAGTCTTGAACTCAGTCCAATTTCCCAAATGCTGAAAGGTCTTGTTTCACAACTTAAACCCAATGAAACTCAAACTCTTTTCAGCCTAGTTACGAGGATAAAGACCCTGTACACTCCTTCCTAAATTTTACGTGACCTACCTGAGAATTCCGGCATTTTCCTATTATTCTCAATATTTCCTAAAGAAATTATGCCATGTTCCTGACTCATGACAGAGTTGGAGATGAGAAAGAATAGATGAGAAAAGAAATTGTTTAAATGGAAAAGAATAAGAAAATAGAGGGAAGAGAACAGAGAATAAAGAATGATATTATTGATTTTTTTTGGGATAATTCTTATACATTGTTTGTCCATAAATATATCTAACTAATCATTGGCTAACAATAGAATATTTCTAGAATTTAGTGACATCATTGACAACTATTTGTAATTAAAAGGCAAATAATAATGAATTTATTTCATAATAGATTGTATAACTAATTTGTTGAAATATTAGTGATAATAACTGATACTAATGTTGTTTGATGATATAGTATAAGCCAAATTTAGCTTCTTAGTCTATTATATTAATACCTTCTTCGACTATTATTTTTGTTCTCAAGGAAGAATTTAGGAAATTAAGCTCTTATAAATTTGATATCTTGCCATGTAGCCTCACATCAATACTGAAATTAGCCTTAAATGATCAACATTTGACTTCCTACCAACAATTTTCCTTCTTTACAAAATGGCCAATGGACGCTTAATAGAAGCTGATATTTAGTTCTAAGGATACATAGAATATAAGGTGGACTTGAGAATCACTTGAAAGTCCACATGACCAATCTTAAAGTCCACATGGCCAATCTTCTCCAGAATTATATATAGACTAAAATACTTGGTTGATATTTTGAGATTCTTTCTAATAGCCATTGAAGTCTGCCTATTTGGCTATAGCTTGAGAAACATTGTTTCATTCACTTCAAAATTTCTTTAACTCTCTTATGATCTAATATATGCTTATGCCTATTTTGATCCTTAGTAAGTTGGACTTTAAGTTCTTGAATCATGTATTGCATTTGCTAAACAAACTCACTAATTGAAGCCACAGAAAAACTTTTTTTTTTGAGGGGGCCACAGAAAAACTATTAGCTGGCAACATAGGCCTAAGTTGGTTGAACTTCATAGAGAGCTTGAAAGGGATACATTTTTAAACTTGTATGATAATTAGTATAATACCACTAATTTGCTAATGGAAGCTACGTGCACTAACAGGTTGGCTTGTGAAAACATATGCATCTCAAGTAATTTTCCAAGTATATATTGACTATCTATGTTTGCACATCAAATTGTTGATGATAGGTAGTGCTTATATTAAGTTTAACTCCATCCAAGTTGAAAATTTGCTGCCAAAATAACCTAGTAAACACCTTATCTCTATTAATAGTGATGTCTCATAGAAACCCATATAACTTATGTATATTTTTCATGAATAACTGAGCCACTTTTGTTATTGTAAATAGATGAGCTAATGTGCAAAATTTGTAAATTGATCTAGTATCACCATTATAGTATCTTTACCTTCTAAATGTGGTAATTGTTTAATAAAATCCACAGAAAGGACTCTTATGCTTAAAAAGACACAATCAACTGTTGCAACAGGCTTAGGTATGTTAAATTTTATCCTTTACAATGTTGGCATGTATCCCATTGCATAACCCACTTATATACAAGAGCTTTCATACTAAGCTAGTAAAAATAAGCCTTAAATATTGCATATTAAACTTGAATACTAGAATTGCCTCCTAAGGAAGAACCATAAATCGTTTGTATGATCCTTTGCATTAAGTCATCATTAAAACCAACAAACAATCTCCCTTTATACTTTATCAATCCTTGGGAGTAAGGATAGCCATTCTTAGCATTTGAATTGGATGATCTATTGTGTGTCCTTATCATGTATATAAACGGACATGCGTGTCCGTTTAACGGACATGCACTGAACATGCCTCCCAAACTCACCCGAGGCTGTCCATTAAACGGACATACGTGTCCGTTTAACGGACATGTATTGGGCAAGAAATTTTTCAACTTCTTTTTTTTTCTAAAAACTCCCCAATATCACTTAACGTTTTAAACACTTCTAAACTCTCAACAAGCATTTATTCCCATTCCAATACACTTCATCATCTCTTAATCATCAACTTCAATGATTCTTCAAACTACAACTATCAAACCCTATGTTCAAGCTATCAACCAACACAACCCAAACAATCATCTTCTAGGGATAACATGTATATCTACCCATAATGCATGCATAAATTTCATTCGCATTAAAACAATGTTTTACAATGCTTTAGTAGGCATTTCAAGCCCATTTACAACAATGTCCAAAATACAACGTACAAAATACAACATTTGCCCAAAATGCATCTAAAGCATCGATTTACAAAAATTTGCTTGGAATTTCAAAATCAAATTGACTTGTGAAGTAATGCCCTTATGCTCAATTCTCGATCTCGTGCTCTTCACCTGGAGATGGGACG
>JANVCL010000213.1:14591956-14602475 GCA_026546855.1 Erythroxylum incrassatum | reverse complement strand
GGGCAGATCGATTAAAATCATAGGGTCAATTTATCAAGGTTTAAGTGAATTTAAGTCCGACTTGAGGTTCATTAGTGGTGAGGAATCGCTGCCTCGTGAGATGCGTGTCCAGATGTCACATAGGACGTCGGACACATGTCGCACCAGGGCGGGGTTCCAACAACTAATCTCACCATATCCCTTTATAAACTTTTTATAATAGCTAGTAAGCCTTAAAAATCCTCTCATTGCCTTCAATTTAATTGGCTTAGGCTACTTCAAAATTACTTCTACCTTAGATTGCTTAGTACTTAACCCATTTATAGATATTAGGTGGCCCAAGTACTACACCTTCTACTAAAAAAAATATGCTTTTTACATTTTTTTGCAAAGAGTTGGTACCGCTATAATGTTTGTAGAGTAATCTCTAAATGTTACAGATACTGCTCTAGGAAAAAACTATAAATAAGTATGTCATTAATTAAAGAATACGAATATGGATTTTCTCAAATAAGGTTCAAAATTTGAATTAATGAGATATTGAAATTTGGTAGGGGCATTAGTGAGCCTAAATGGCATGATGTGAAATTCAACATGGCTAGTGTGAGTTTTTAGTGCAATCTTATGTATATTAGTTATATTCATCCTAGTATAATGATATTATACCCACAAATCTGGCTTTGTAAAGTATCTTACCCTATTAAACTCATCAAGTAAATCATTAATGATAGGTATTATATATTTATCTTTCATTGTAGTTGCATTCAATTGTGTATAATTGACACAAAATCTCCAAGAGTCATCCTCCTTTTTGAACAAAAGTATAGGTGAAGCAAAAGGTCCATTGCTTAGCCTAATGATGGAGTTACTATTTTTCATTTCATATTTCTAGAAATAAGGATATCTATGAGTTACTAGTTTAAATGGGAAGGCATGATTATGACTTATAATTGGTGAAATTGATTTTGGTTCTTAAAATGATGTTTGGTATTAGTTAAGAGGTTTTTGATAAGTTTAGGTACTATGTTTGAGGGTAGGTTACTAGTTGGCATTTTTTGAGCTGATTTACAAGTTATTGAGAAAAGTTAAGATGAAATTGGTCCCATCTTTTTCTTAAGAACTTCTACAAGTTTTTTTTTATAATATTGATTTCAAGCTTCTAGTTAAGTCCTCCACTAAAACCACTTCCCATAGTTGACTGACTAGACTCTTTTAGTCCATTGTAACTAACTGAAATAATAAGAAGAAAATATCACTACCGCCTTATTAAAGGCCTCCAATATTGATTTGCTTGGAAGCAGATGGTGGTGGCCTTTATATTTGTGATAAGTGACGAGAAGGCTAAGTGAGATTTTTAATCATTTCTATAAGTTGACTAATTTGCATCTTCATGTCTTGTTGGTCAGCATGCATTACTTTTTGTGCTTCCTTTTTCTCTTAACTAATGATTATAAGCTTTTAATTGGTGTACATCTCTCACATAAATTCTTATCCCTTTTGATACAATATATTAATTTGCTCTTTAAGATTCTATACTAGATTCGTTTTTTTATAGCATTCTTGTTCTTTTAAGCCATAATTCTCGAAATGACTATTGGTACCTCAAGATTAGACTCCTTTGATACTAAACTATCATGATCCTATCTCATACAAAGTTAGTTCATTAGAAAACTATTACAAATTATCATGATCCTATCTCATACAGAGTTGGATTATTAGAAAAATATTATGCAATGGAAATGAGAAGGATTAAATGAGAAAAGAAATGATTTAGATGAGAAGAGAATAAGAAAGTAGATAGAAGAGAATAAAGAATGCAGAGGATATTATTAATTGTATTTCTGGATAATTTTCATACATCCATATATAAAACTAATCATTTATTAATTGCATTTTAAAATCTCAATTCAATCATTATAAAACATACATAAACAATTTCCATTCCCAATAATTTTCAACAATTCCATTTCTAACAATTTTGACAATTTCAATTTAAAGTTTTGAACTTCACAAAACATACATAAACAATTTCTATTTCTAAAATTCCAACAATTGCTTTTCCAACAGCTAATAATTTTATTTCTAACAACCAACAATTTCAATCATCACAAATTCACAATTCACAAAATAATGAAATATACATAAACAATTTGCATTTTTAACAATTTTCATTTACAAATTCTAACAATTTCAATTTTTACAATTTCAATTCAACAATTACAAAGCATACATAAACAATTTTTATTTCTAATAATTTCCAGCAATTTTCATCACAAAACATACACAAATAACTAAATACAATGCATTTGTTTTTCAAATTTAAGAGCAAAAAATACACCCAAAAATCATAAACCAATTTAATGTCAAGTCGGGTTTGGATATGGATATGGATATGGATATGGATCTATTTCAGATCTGACGATTCCAGGGAGACTTTGTGACTGTGACTGGTGCGGTGGTGGGATGGTGATGTCGGGCAATTGCTGGAGATGCGGTGTTGGTCATTGGAAGGCCAAAGAGAGAGTGTTGGCGACGGTGAAGAAGAGTGAGAGTGAGGGTGAGAGTGTGAGAGAAAGTAATGAGAGGAAGAAGAAAAAGAGCAGCATCGGGTGAGTGGGTACGGGAGAGAGGGGGTTTTTAATTAATTTGATTATTTATATAAAAGAGAGAGTGAGAGTGTGAGTTTGCGAGAAAGAAAAGAAAAAGAGTAGCAACAGGTAGCGTCAGAGGGGGAGGGGGGAAAAGAAGAGGTTTTAAGAATCTTTTTTGTAAAAATGTCGCCGAAAATTTTAAAATTTTTGATACCAGTATCAATAGTTTCAACTAGTACCAACTAAAATAGCCCGGTATAGACTGGTACATAAATTGAACACCGAGGCATCCATCTCTGTACTAATTTTCGACCCATACGGTAAAATTTTTGTAACACTAATCATACATCCATGTATAAAATCAATTATTAATGGCAAGATCTTTCTAAAAGTTATTGACATCATTGGCAACTATTAATAGCTAAAAGACAAAAAACAGTAAATTTATCTCATAACGATTTGTATAATTAATTTATTAAAATATTTGTAATAAAACCAGTTGGTAATATTATTTGATGAGATTGCAGGTCAAATTTAACTTCTTATTCTATAATAAATTATTTAACTTTTTATGAAAAATTAAAACTTTTTATGAAATTTGTAAACCTTTATAAGAATCGTATGAAAATCAAACGTGGTATATGCATCCAAGTTAAAACCCATTAAAAACAAATTAGTAGGCCGTAATTTACAAATTAATTAGAATGTTCCGAATTTTGAGTAAATCGGGCTTTCATTAATTTAAAATTTTTATAAACATTTTTACAAATTCTTTGGGTATGTGCAGAAGAAAGCATATGATTATTGTCACCACGAGTCTATATGATCGTTTTGGACTGAAATTGATGGTTGGTCAGGGATATGAGAAATCATTAGAGCTGATAGGAACATGAAAAGTGAAGACCATGATTACTAGTTTCTGTTCCGCGGATTTGATCCTCAAGTTTTTCTGGGATTGATAGTACATACCAAACTTCTACGCTTTTTCTTGATTTCTTCTGAGGGTTCTATGCGCTTTATATTCTTGGAAATTGCTCTGTCTGTCTGATAGGATGAAGATGAAAGTTGCGGGCTCATGTTGAAAAACTTCAACTTAAGCTAGCAAATTATTGCACGGAAGGGAATTTTATTCCCACTGCTCTCATACGAAAACAATCATATCGATTCCACTTTATTAAATGCGACGGAGACAATTGCTTTGATAAGAAGCATCCGTTCTAGTTTATACGAGTACAATCTTTCCTTATTTCACCTCGATTTCCTGTCAGAATACCTACTCGGCCAAGCTTAGTAATAGCAGATACGAAAGCTTGCTGAAAAGCTGCGTTATTCGATGCAAAAAGATTAACAGTGGCTCGTGATCTTCTGTCCGAGAACAACACCTGATCAGAGGTTAACAGACCCTTTCCTTGCTGAAGGTTAATGTAGTAAGCATTGTCGAATCTCTGAGGAGTTGTTGGGTCCAAATTAATTGCAATTATAGGGTCGACTTCGAGGGGACACATATTTCTGAGCTGAAGAGCATACTGCAAATTTAGTGACGGGTCAATTCTGTTTGTGGACCTAAAGTTGTAAATCCTCTTGGAGAAGCGGCTGCAATGAGAGAAACCAATTGTATGTGCACCTGATAATATAGTCACATAACGTTTCAGAAGTTAAAAAAGTCAATATTCTGAACCATTTTCTAGCTATCTGAAATCTTCAAATTGCAAAACGTCATGGTATATATACCTGATAGTGCAACCATATCAGTCTGATTAAGACCATGAAAGGCAAACATGGTGTTGAGCTGATCTAAGTTGAATTCAGGTCGAGGAAGTTGGTGTTGAACACTAGCTTTTGTCGATATCCTGCCATCACGCCTTCCTAACTCGACTTGATAAAATGATCCGCCGGCCTGATAAACAAACAAGTTGGATAAAGAAGTAAACAATTTTGGATGATGCACATGGAGTGGGTGACTGAAAAACTAATTTCTATTGGTGGTTGTTTGATAATTTATGGAGTGATCTGTGACGAGGATACTACTCAAAAGCCAATTATGCTGGAACTGCATACCAAAACTATGACATCTCTAGCAGCAAGAGCTAATATATCAGCACAAGAAACTTTATTTTTGCACTGAGGAACACTGTCAACGGCAGCCTTAGCCTTGATCACCGTGTCGAATCCGTCTCCAGCAAGTGAAAGATCATCTGGGTGATCCTTCTCAGCGTTGCTAGTTGGAGATGCAAGCAGCACAGAAGCATCACATCCCTGGAAAGTGAAAACAGTTAGTAGATTCACTTTAGAGCTAAAATGAAAATGCTAAAACGAAGCGTCAATTTCATCGGTATAACCCACTAACCCTCACAAAGCAATCATGAAAGAACAGCCGGAGAGTGGCGGGAGCAGTCACAAAAGTCTGTTGAAACTTCTTTTGGACTGCAGAGCGAACAATGGATTCGACGTTGGGACAGGTACTACCGTAGAAGTTTTTGCGAAGTTGAGCATAAGCATTATTAGTTAGAAGGAGAGGCAGAAGAAACGCTGACAGAAGAATGATGCTATGTTTGGGCATTTTTATGATATAGCTAAATGTCTTTACCAGATGGTGGTTTTAAATTTTCCGGTGAAAGTGAAGAGTTTATATACATAGGCATGGTCAAGAAGACTATGCACATAAAAAAGATAATCTTTATTAGGACATGATCAATAACATATATATGATAATTATTTCTAGCCAATCATGATTGTTTGAGGGGACTGAATTTTATATGCGAGATAATTGGCATGTTCTCGCACACAAGCAGCACTATTTCAGGAGTGACAGACAACGACTCGAGCCCTTGGAAGGAAAGTTCATGCTAGGATCTCATAAACAACTGCACAGAAAATATTTGTGTAAGTTCCTTCTTGTTGTGTTATATAAAATTATGTATGTCATCTTGATCTCATAAACGACCGCACAGAAAATCTTCTTTTAGTTAGAAATTAGAATGGAAACAGTAAAAACCTTTTTCTTTTTTATAAGTTCGAACCTTAACTCTCTTCATGTATTTGAACCTTGATACTCTTTATGCAACTCAGTTTACTACTCCACTGAACCATTTCTTTACATTAACACAAGCAAACAGAAGAATTGACAAGGTGAATAAAACTAGAATATTGAGAAAAGAAGAAGAAAGACATAAGTTTAGGGATTTAAGACAACGGAAAATACTGTTGCACTGATGATGACGAGTTCTATGGACTCACTCTTAAACAAATGTTTTTCTTCGTGTGCAGAAAGTCATATGTGCAACAACTAATTAATTGACTTCTACATACTATTTTCTTGATCTTCTTATTTGGAAACTTCAAAGTTCTTATTGGATTATGAGGAGTACCAACTTGAACGAACATGCTTATTATTGGTTTCATGGCTCTGCTTGTCGCTTCTTAATTACCCAATTGCCAGGCAATTGGAGTATGAAAGATATCACTGTTGGCTCACATGGTTTCATCTCCAAGCATCGATACATACACGGAACCTCTCCGGGTTGTCAAAATGATTCAATTATGCTTTAAGAACTTGTTATCGGACATTAATTAGAGTATCCAGTCAAAGGAAATACGTAAACTAGTCACAAGTAAGGAGGCATGAAGGTCTTATCTGTAGATTAATTTTCAAGCGAATTGATTATTTTTGAGTCGGCACGGATGACTTCTTGCCTTATTACATAGAAGTTATTAGAGAGGAACATGTTAAGCTTCTCCGGAATATTTGGTTGCACGTTAAGTTTTGGCACACGGCTTCCAACTTCCTATTATTTCACATGCCATTCCCATATTTTCAGGTAATGTCGCACTTGTTTGATGAAGAATCCGTTTCTTTCCTGGCCGCGCCAAGATATAGTCTTCCCTGCTCCGGTTGTTTCGCGATACATCTTATTAGAATTAAGCTTATATTTTTAAAAATTATCTTAATTAATTATATCATATTAATATAAATATAATATTGTTATTTTTTTTGAATGGGTATAATATTGTTATATGTACCTTTATCTATATTTTCTTTATTGTACTTCACTCTCAATTTATCATAGAGAATTTATAAAAATAGTAAATATAATATTTTGTGCAAATACATTTTAATTTTATAATACTTTATGATAAAGAAAAGAGATTAAGTACATGTTAAATAATTATGCTTTGTATAAAAATTTGAGATACTTAAATACAGTTAAGTTTGAAATAATTTTATATATTTTGAAAGCAAATTATTTTGATAATAATTATTAATTTATCATAAAATATTTAAAAATATTCATGTTCACTAAAAGTTTTATTAATATAAACATATTTCAAAGAATCAATTCTTATCTTTTCATTTATATAAATATGTATACTCACTACAATAGACATTTGTATCGGCAACGATTTATTTGGCGATAAAACAAAAATCGTTGTTAGAAGTGTCCCCTTGTCGACGCATAAAAACCTTTGTTACTCAAACCTCGAGTTGAAGGTAGGGTAAAACCAAATTACTTAAGTCCACCACGCATCCACTTGAGCACAACGCTCCTCCATATCGTGATAACAGATTCATCATGGTTCCATTCTCAGTTTGTTGCGCTGGGATTCGAACTCACAATATGGGGCTAAGCCTCAAGTTCATACCTGAGCTCTGATACCACTTTACTACTCAAAACTCGAGTTAAAGGTAGGGTGGAACCAAATTACTTAAGTCCTTGAACTAAAAGTTATAGCATGTAGTGAGGGTACTTCGAACCCTCTATAACCACCATGCTTTCGTTTGTGCACTTTCACAATGATCGAAGCTAGAACTCCAACACGAGATGTGGGGCTGCACCAGGCCCATACTTGGAGCTTTGATACCACTTGAACTAGAAGCTATAACTTGTAGTCAGGGTACTTTGAACCCTTTATAACGTAATAATATCACTTATACTCAATTAGATGTTCAAGAATTTATCACTGAATGTACTGAACTTTTAAATAAACAATTAATTTCTCCCAGTACTAGTAAGCATTTAGCTACCCCTTTCTATGTGAATAATTCAGCTGAACAAAAACAAGGAAAAACGCGAATGGTATAAACTATAAAAAAAAACTCAATGATGCCACAATAGGCGATGCATCTAAATCACCTCGAAAAGACTATATAATTAATAGATTAAAAGGACATAAATGGTTCACTACGTTAGATGCAAAATCAGGTTATTGGCAATTACGATTACATGAAAATACTAAACCTTTAACTACCTTTACATATCCACCTCAAAAGCCTTATAGGGCCAAAAATATATTATTAGTTTCTCCATGGACCATTTAAATAATAATAATATTGAAAAAGATATACTAAGACCAATTATCCGAAATTACATAATTAATTTAGAGATTAACTCTCACATCATCATCTCCTGAAACATTTCATCAGATAACCGAAAAGGATGAAATTATTTATGGATATGATTCTGATCATGAAGTATATGTTGATCAAAGTAAACTCAAGGAATTACCCGAAAGTAGTCAAGTCGGAGAAAAAAAATTTGGTGAAAAACGAAAAAAAGGAACAACAATATTCTTATCAATGGGAAACTACTCAATCCAACGACAATTTAAATCATCATGGTTATTATCGAAAAGGAAATAAAGTTAGAAGATTTCCTATGGAATATACCCCTAAACATATTACTCTAGGCCCTGATGGCATACTTAATTTAGATTGCGTTCTTTCCCCTAAAAAATTATTATTAGAATGGGCAAATAAATTATTGTTACTAATTCAAATTGAGAAACCATTTGAAGGCTTAAATAATCAAAACACTTTATGGAATTTTATTACATACAAAACAACAGGAATAGTTTTTAGAATTTTTAATTGACAATGAAGATCGTATAAAAAATACTACGGCTTTTTTACTTGCAATTGACAATATTCAAACCTTACAAGTCGTCTTGGGAGAATTATATAAAGAATTTATCGAAAAAGATGTAGCTTCATATAAACAAGATATTAATAATGCAGAATGACAAAACGCTTTATGGCATTTAAACAATATGCGAATTTGTGATATTTGCTATTCAGAAGAATATATTTGTGAATTTAAAAAATATTGTTATAAATTAACAAGATCTGAACAAGAGATGTATATTCAAATTTTCATTCAAAAATTACCTTATCCACGCAATCAAACTGTAGAAGAACAATTTGAAGCTAAAAATAGTCAAAACCTAGTCACCTATAATTTAGGTGGAGCTATTGTAATCACTAAAGAAGTACTTGCTCAAAAATGTTTTGAAGCCAAGTTACACAAAAGATTAAGACATAAGGGTATACAATTATGTTGTTCAAAATATACAGAAGTATCTCAACAATATGGTTATGAATATACTTCATATAAACATTCTAAAAAACGACATCCCTTAGCTTATACGAAAAAATATAAATGGAAAAAATATCCTCAAAATTATTTCGAAAAACGACTATTTAAACCTTATAAATGATTTTTTAGATGTTAGAACTATCGTCAATTTAAACCTAAAAAACAGTACTATCCTCAAAAGAAAAAAATCATGCAAATGTTGGCTATGCAAAGAAGAAGGACATTATGCAAACAATTTTCTAAAGAAAAAGCAAAATAGTTATAAAGAAAAAGTCAATATATTAAATGATGCAATTAGTCAACAATTAGAACCAATTGAATCAGATTATGAAACAGATTCTACAATTTCCTCTGTCTCTCAATATAAATCACAAAAATCGGAATCATCAACTGAATCCGAATACAACTTTTATTCAAGTGACAATTCATAGTAAAAAATTAATGCATATATAGATACAGGAGCCATAATATGTATTGCATCAAAACAATTACTATCTAACTGGAAAAAAATAGAAAAACCTCTTCAAAGAAGAATAGCAGATGGAAGCATAAAAGCTATTTAGTATGTATGTGATTGAGCCCAAGTTTACATTATTAACTGGCTGCATTTTATAATTGTTAAAGTACTTTTTGACTCCTAATTGCTGATTTTTTGTGCTTAAATTGATTTCCTGTGATTAGCTCATATAAATTGCAAATTGTTAGTAAAATTGTTACAAATTGATATTAATTGCATTATAATTTTTCCTAAGGACAATTGATACTGCAAGTTGCTATTTTATTTTGCAGGAAAAACGGAGTCAAAGAGATCAGAAAGTCAACGCGTCCACTCACACGTTGCGGCACATGTAGAAGACAACATGTCACAGTACACACCATTCGCTTCGCCGCGGTGAGCGAGCTAGAGATGACACGCCGCGACGTCAATAAATGAGTACGCCGCGGCAAGCAAACTGAACAACACGTCGCGGCGCACATTAATTCGCACGTTGCGACGTGCATGCGGGCACTCGGACTCCAAATAGAAATTTCCCTCACTGTGCTGACTCGGCCCGTCTCGGTTCTTTAAATATTTACTAAATTAGGTCATTTAAAAGGTCGGCTGCACAGAAGGAGAACACCAAATACACGCAAAAAAATACCATATTCGGAGCCACCAGAGACGACCGACGATCTCACCGTGCCACCTTCACCATCCACCTCGATCATCACTATTCATCGATTGCCAGTCACTTAATGCCACCTCCCTCGTCAATCTTTAGAGCTATGTTTAGAGTCGGTATCCTAGCAGTGATGGAGATTGGCAGAGTTATGCTCGGCTAAGGTTCCGATCCTCTCGAAGATGTAGCCATGGCTTGAGTTCACGGACGTCAAAGGGGAATACTCAAATATTGCCTGAACGTTTAGTTATATTATTGTAAAACTCTTGGTTAGAGATTACAATGGTATGGTTAGACTAGCATGATTAGGGCTTAATTGTGTGTTGAACAATATTTTGCGAGTTGGATATTGTTTATATGGATTCTTGCGCTTGAATATATGAGGTCTCATATATATCTTAGGTGATTGCATTGATCC
>JANVCL010000213.1:14567000-14591856 GCA_026546855.1 Erythroxylum incrassatum | reverse complement strand
TTCCAGCCGCATCTATCATCCATCCCACCATCACACCGCACCCCATCATCACACCGCACACCGCAGGACCGTCTTCACCATGGATGCTGTCGGAGTCACAACCGCGTTGAGGACGACGATTGTCATGCTTGGCTAGGTTTTCGGACCTCTTGAAGATGTAGCAATGACTTGAGTTCACGGGCTTCAAAGGGGAGACGACCCAAGAAGTGAGACGACCCGAGGTTACAGCTTATACTGCAATCTTGGAATTTTTATTTTTTTGACCGGTTTCCAAAGATCGATTTTAGGATCGAACGACGAGCCGCGACCAGTATGCTATTATAATAATATAATAATAGAAAACTTTACATTTATCATTCCTTCAATATATCAACAAGAATCAAGATTACCTTTAATTTTAGGAAACAATTTTTTAAAATTGTATAACCCCTTTTGTCAATATTTACATTATATCACATTAAAAACACCAATTATAAAGTCATTAAATCAAAAATAAATTATTCTTAAAATCCCTATTTACCATACTATTTATTTTGAAAAATTGCAATTATTATCCAAAAAATTAGATTATTTACATTTCTATCTGCTTAATCATACTGTTATTCAATCTGAAATCGAAACATTATTACACAACATTAGTAGTGAAAATCCACTTGATCATCTAAAAAATAATAGCAAATAGCTAATCGAAATTAAATTAAATTACCCAACACAGGAAATAAATATTCGCAATAATATCCCTTATACTCAATTAGATGTTCAAGAATTTATCACTGCATGTACTAAACTTTTAAATAAACAATTAATTTCTCCCAGTACTAGTAAGCATTTAGCCCCCGCTTTCTATGTGAATAATTCAACTAAATAAAAATGAGGAAAAAGGCGAATGGTTATAAACTATAAAAAACTCAATGATGCCACAATAGGCGATGCATATAAATTACCTCGAAAAGACTATATAATTAATAGATTAAAAGGACCTAAATGGTTCACTACATTAGATGCAAAATCATGCTTTTGGCAATTACGATTACATGAAAATACTACACCTTTAACTACCTTTACATGTCCACCTCAAAAGCATTTCCAATGGAATGTATTACCTTTTGGATTAAAACAAGCACCTAGTATTTATCAACAGTTTATGGATAATAATTTAGAAGGATTAGAAGCATTTACTCTTGTTTATATAGATGATTTTTTTTCAAACATAGATAAAGACGATCATTTAAAATAGGTTAGAATAGTCCTTCACAGATGTCAAGACAAAGGATTAATTTTAAGTAAAAAGAAAATAAAACTAGCTCAACAAAATATATAACATTTAGGTATCGAATTTCCTAATGGATTTTTAAAACTACAACCTAATATTCTACATAAAATACAACAATTTCTTAATATATTTAAAAAACTGAACCCATGTACAACAATTGTTAGGAATATTAAACTACATTTCTGATCAAGATTTCTTTAAAAATTTAGCCACTAAACGAAAAACATTACAATTAAAATGTAGTACTGAGGTACAAAGGAACTGGACTTCTACTAATACACAGGCTATACAAAAATTAAAATCATTATGTAAAGATTTACCCATTTTATATAATTATCTTCCAAATGATACACCCCTGGTACAAATCGATGCCAGTATGAACACATGGGTTGGCTGCCTTTTAGCTAAACCACCTAATCAGAAGAAGTATTTATTATGCAAGTATATAAATAGGACATTTAATCCCACTGAATTTAAGTATCCAATACATGAAAAGGAAACACTTGCCTGTCTCAAAACTTTGAGAAAATGGCGTATTGATTTATTACCTATTGAATTTACAATTTAGACAGATTCCAAGTATTTATATGGTTTTCTTAGTTATAATATAAAAAAATTATAATCTAAGACGCCTCATTCGATGGCAATTGGAATTAAATCAATATAATTATACTATTCATCATATAAAATCCTCTGATAACAGTCTTGTAGATATTCTAACCAGAGCATGGAAGTAGCCATAATGATTATTTGAGAATCATTATGGCTGCTTCCATTAAGAATCATTAACCAAAAAGGAAGCAGAATTAGTGGATTTACAACATCAAGTTAGACTCGTTACTAAAGAAATCAATCAACTTCGATCTACCATTACTCTTTTGGAAAAACAAATTACACCTAAATCCGTTCCACCAAACACCCAAGTCTCTATACAACCAATTACTCCACAACAAATTGCTCAGCAGTCTGTATCCAAAACCCCTAAACCCTTACTTATCTCTCAACATAAAGAAGAAGCCATAGAACAAAAGGTTTATGTCATTTATAATGGACATATGGCAGGCATTTATGATGATTGACATAAAGCAGCAGTACACATTACAAGCAAGCCTTCTGTTTTACATAAAAGCTTTGTAACTAGATCAGAAGCAGAATAAGCATTAGTTGATTTTCGAAACCTAGTTTTAAAACCACAATATAAACAGGTTTTAGAAAAACCAGCACCAGATATAAAAAATGAAATCATTAGGAAAACCCATAAATATGGATCGCATCAATTCAGTACCTACCAAAGCACTTCAAAAAAATGAGAAAAATCACTTTCGAAATGTTTTGTGATTGTTTCCAATCACTTAACGAATAGACCGAAGAACAAAAGATCTTCCAATATTATCCTCAGAATTGTAGACGTTATGGACTTAAAGTAATTATTTTCTCAAAGGCAGATCCTTTGACCACTTATCTGCTCTTTTAGAGTGGACTCATTGATACAATTTATTTAACCAAATTACATATTCTCTCAAAATTTCCTATCGGTTTCATTCTCGCAGTTAAGAATTATAACGATCACTTTGCCAAGGAAAGAGAAATTTATATTAAAATCTTTAGCAGCTATCCTATTTTTAAGGAAATGGACACTATCAAAGATGACGAAATACGAGTATCTAGAATTGCTTTTCTTTATATTGGAATTAGCAATGGAATGTACCCCCCAATTGATGAATCACCGAAGCATAACTTTACTTGGGAACTTATCAATCAATTCAATCTCTATTGTCTTGATGGAGTATATTCACAATGTTTACGAATTAATGAGGAGCCAAACATCAAAGTCAATTACAAAGGACCCAATATGATCATGGTTTCAGCTTATAAATCAACCATCAATCCAGAAACTTTGCAAATAATCAGACAATTTGAAGTACCATTTTCAAAAATAGAATGAATCTTTACAGATCTTTCTGCCCTATGGAAGTATGCTATTTGTAATCAACTTCAAGACCATCCTCAACACAGCTGTATTTATTGTCCTTCTCAATCAAAAATGACAAAGATGATAGTTGTTCCATTGACGCTATTATCGAAGAATAAAAGATAAAAGCAGAGTCTCAAAAGAAGCAACAAAGCAATATGTAGCTAAAGGACAAAGGCCTTTTGGCCCTTTCCATTTTTTTAATCTTTTAGCAACTTTTTCTTTTGCTTTTCACTTTATTCCTTTCAGCTTTTGTTAGCCATTAATATGTTAATTATTGGCCTTTTTTGTTCTTCTTTTTCTGTCTATATAATGTAAACTGAGCCTTCGCTCTTTTTATGAAATAAACTACTACTACTCTCTTCTACCTCTCTCTTGTTTAATCCTACTCTCGCCTGAGTGTTGCCTTCAAAAGGATAATTGCAAAGAAGGTATGAAGTTATTAGTATTTTTTGTTTCATCATTTATTATCTATCTCTTTTATCTCGTCCAATATACATTTTATGCAAATCAATCTTTGTTTAAATTCTTATCTGTATGTTTTATTTATCTAGATTCTTGTTCTCTATATTTATATCTTCGATATTGTTCTGGACATAATTTTAGTCATACAATTTTATTATATCTTTTAGCTTATCGTTATTATCAACTTATCAAACAAACAAATCTACTTTTTTATTCAGATATCGAAGAATGCTTTATCGATTATATCTATAACCTTATTTAATAATCTCTACTCATTTAAGCTATAATGTTTGTCTGTAAGCATTGTAGAGCTACTTGGTAGTTTGTTCAAATTACTGAAAACAAAGTTCAACCTACCAGATAATTACTTAACCATTTTAAACAACTAGCTGTCACTCTTCAAACTCTTGTCGTACCTACAAATCAACAAGCAGATTGTAATAAAAGGATTCAAGATTATCAGAATCTTTTAGAAATTAAAAAATAGAATTAAAATAGTTTTTTAACTATTCACTAATCATTATATCAAAACTCATATTAAACCATGTATTCAAACCTGCAGATTATAATAAAATTTGTTTTATGTCTCGACATTCTTCTTGTTCTCATTGTAAAAAAATTTCTACTTTCATTCATCTTACTACTGAAAAAGCAAATATTAGTAAACAAATTATGTAATATTGACAAATTGAACGAATTCAACTATTACAATCTCCTAATTCCCTTTATACTAAATTAAACAATTGTCAAGAAAGAATAAATCAAAATACTAGTATTCATCAATTAGAATTACAAGAACTTCAGGCTTTACATCTACAATTGAGTATCATTATAGAACACATCTTAATGGAAAATCATGGCTATTTTATTTGTCAACAATTAAATCAACATATATCAGAAATACAAGAATTAAAAAATCAATATTTAATTGAAAAAGAATATTATGAAAGATGATTTAATTATCTAGTTTTTCATATTACAAATAATGGAATAAATCCTATCAAAGAAAATTTGGAATTAGCTACAAAGATGTATAATTTTTATACTCGTGAGTCAGATCATTTACAATCATTATTATACCAATATCAAACAACTTACTATCATGTCTAATCAAACCCAAGAACAGGAACAAAATATATTAGAAATAAATAATTTAAAATTAACCGAATCAAGTGGCACATATCATATAAATACTTTATTATCAAATGAAAAACAAAAAAATAGTTAAAGCTCAATTAAATTTAAAATCGAGACAAGATATTCAACTCTCATTATTTAAAAATATCATAAATTGGAAAAATATGATTTATTTTGGTAAAATAGTACATGAAACACCTATAAGGATAGATAAATGTAATGGCCATATTAGAATTAATCTAATCAATCAAGAACAAATTTCTAAACAATTACAAAAAATACCAGAAGATAAACGACACAAAATTGGATACATTCATTTATCTACAATACAAATTCTTCTTAAATCTACTTTTCAAGAAGGTATCGATTCACCTATACAAATGGTTATAATCGATGAAAGAATGACTAATTTAAATGATCAAATTATAGGCATAATAAATGGCATTTTTTTTGGTAAATCGGTGGAAAATTTTATACAAAAACATAAGGTTATGTACAAATCTGAGGAGACTTAAATAACAAGCCTTTGCTACCAAAAGGGACACAGTACCGAATATCCTAAGTTAGTTCCACCTAACAGTCCATCATAGGCTAGTCTAGCTACCTGCAAGTGATCTTACTCATCTATAATATCAATCTCTTAATACCCAATACCCACAACAACTTCTAACAACCAACACAACCAAACATTAATACAACATAGACTAAACACAACCAAAACATTAATACAGCATAGACTAAATTGACAACCCAAAACATATAAGGCTCCTAAAGTTTGATAATTCTGGTGCTTATCATTTGGTTATCATCCCTTCTATCGGTTTGGGATCAGCCTTGTATTGACTTCCGAGGAGGAAGAGGGCTCATGAATGGTCATTCCATCTAGTACCTGCAAACAGAAAAAAGAAACCAGAAAACAGAAAGCTCAATTTACCTACTCTCAGCGTTTGTACAGAGCTGCTTCATTACTTGGAAGATCAGTTTGGAGTTGATGCTCCCCACTTCCATGGTTTTGTCTTTGAAGGTTCTGAGGTTTCTCTCGGACCATAAGTTGTAAACAACAACAGAAATTAGGATAGAAAATGTGTTTAGGTTTATGTTTCGATGGCTTTGGCTTTGGTTGAACCAATGTTGGATAGATTGGAGATTTGGTAGATTTGGTATGTTCAGTTGAAAGTGGCTAAGGCAGTATTGCCAAACTAAATTCAAAAAGGAGCATTCAAAGAAGAGGTGGCTAATGGATTCATTGTCCGAAGAGCATAGTGAACAATGGTTAGGAATAAAAGTATAAAGTAGTCGATCTCTGGTTTGTAGTTTATTAAGAAAACCTAACCACAAGATAAAAGCATACCTTAGGGTTATACCTTTATGCCACACCAATTTATACTAAGGTAAACTCGAAAAAGGAGGTCTCATCAGGGTGTAAGCTGATGCATTGGTGAAAGCTTTAGTGGTGCTAGGCATCCATTCTAACCTATTCGGATAATGAGTGGTAATTTAGCTTATGGAAAAATAAATTTTAATACTCGACTCAAATTAGGAATTCCTCTAACTTCTCATAATTTAGATGAAACTATAACTATAACTATCGCTTATAAATTTTATAAAGAAAATCTAATGACTATAAGACAATATCCATTTTCTATAACATATCAGATTAGCTAAGTTTTAACAAACTCACATCATAGTATTGAATTTTGAAATACTGATAAAATATATATTGATCAATTATTTAGTGATGTTGCTAAAGTTGGAACTAATTTTCGAACAAAATTGAGAACTTTACCTGAAATACAATATCCAATTCAAATAAATAATAGACATTCTTTTTCTAATAATTCAATGTTAAATAAACCTAACCTTTTAAGAACACAATATTTAAGATTACAAAAACCATAAGATTTGTAGAATCTGGACAAAGTTTAGAACATTCAGTTAAAATTACATATCCAATAATTCAAATAGATAATCATTCTATAACCAATGAAATTGCTACCCATTTAATGAACCCAAATTAGAACACATGCATACCTGAATGACCATACCAAGTCTTTGGAATCGACCAATATTCCAAAACAACTGATTTTCCTAATCCTTTATGGACCATTGTGACATCGCCCCTGCCTCCATAGCCATAGATGTTATCTTGAAGATTCAAGGAAGCTTAACACAACATATATTATATACCATCAAATGTGAATATATATAATAGCTTCATAACAAGAAATGAGATCTACATAATAAGGAAAGTGACGTAGTTCAAATGATACTAAAAATCTTGAAGAAGAAGATCAGCCATAGATGACAAACAATTATTAGTGTATTAAGAGGGGATTTGTTTTGCATTATTTTTTTTTCAGTAGGGACAATTTTGCCACAATCCTCCTAACTAAATGAATTTCTACCATTGGAAACTAGTTGCCATGATGACATTTCTTGATTAATTATATTAAAAGTTACATTATGCAAATGTGAATTTAGAATAAAATTCATTATGTTCAACTCCAAATTTGATGATAAGTTAAAGTACTACAATTTAGTACTTATAAATCTTCAATCTGCGTAATGAGATGAATGTTACCTTTATTAAAATAACAGTAATCTGTTTACCCTTTGTATCATGTCAAAATTTTAGAATTTAAAGTAGATTAAACATGACTACGTAGAAATATAGTATTATCTATATTGGGTTATATTACTATTAATACAAATTAAAAAAAGTCAAATACTCTTTCAAACCTTTCATAAAATAATTAGCAAGCTTTCTTGAGGGAAGCGTTAAATGTTGTAAAAAGAAGTCAACCCATATACAACTAACAAAGACAACAAATCATCTTCAAAACATAACCATAAACACAACTTATACAAAAAATGCAAAATTAAGAACTCACAATAAACACCTAAAGGTATAAATTAAACTTAGCATAAGATAAAGGGTCTGAAAAAAAAACCAATACATTTAAGGATGGTTCTTTGACAGTGTGAACACAATACAGGAGATAAACACAAGAGAAGGGACAATAGTTATTGGACTATGAATGTAGAGGAATGTTGACGGCTAACACGAAAATGAAGAGAGGTTTGTTGAAGTAGTGATAAAAACCTAATACAAAACGATGTTGTTCCTTGTTAAGGTAAACGATGTCGTTTTCTATTTTGTCGGAAGAAATATAGAAATATAGTACAATATTGATAAAAAAATAATTGCCAAGTTGAAGATGTTGCCAAATTTGTTATCACCTTTGCGTAATATAATTATTATTACCCATAGAGAAAAAATTATTATTTCAATACCTCAACGACCTCCATAATATTGTTTGAAAATATTAGAACTTAATCACATTGATTTATAATAAAATAAAATATTCTTTGAAAATATTATTAAGTTAACTTATAACAAATGAAAGCTAGACAACAACATTTTCCAATATTCTTTTGTAAATAGTAATCAACATTAAATATAAATAATTTCCAAACATGATGTTAATGATTGGATGCATATATAACTATAAAACAAATATTAGTGAAAAACTTTGATTGTAATATGAGTACTTCATATTAATCATTTTAACAAAATAAAAATTTTTACAAAAAACGTTTAGTATTGGTGATGTTTATCTAGTTTGGTAGCAAAATATTGCAGAATTTGCGATGTTTATTTAATTTGGTAGGTAAATCTGAGATTTGGCAACGAATTTTATCTTCCTTGCCAAATGTAACGGATGACAAAAAAATAATTTGAGACCCAATCTGTTTAAACATAGATGCACGAGACTCCTCTTCTTCCCTCTTTTTCATTTTTGTCCATTCCTCTCTTCACAGCGTTCCAATTGTCGAAACTCGTTCACACCCACCGTCGGTGAAAGAACTTTCTTCTCCTCTCTCTATCATCCATCGTCTCCTTGTGCTCTGTCTCCAACTGGAGGGTGGTGTTGCTTTCATTTTTGGGTCTTACAATAAACACCAAATGTATATGTCGATAACAATGGGTCCCTTTTTATGCGAAATGTTGAGTTGTTTGCCTTATTTGTTGATGATAATAGTTGAAATGTAGTGGATATGTGTTATTATGGTTGAACAAAGGGAAAATAATGAAGTGTTTTTGTTAATTTAGGCTGATATGTGACTACACATTAGGTGTTCAAAGAAATTCTTGAATGATATTGATATCATTTTTTACAATGTTTTCATGTTTAAATTCATTATGTTTTGTTAAATTTGAAATGTTGAAATGTGGTTGCACATTGGTATAATGTTAAATGTGAATATTTTTGTTAATTTTTTGGTGGAGAAAATTATTGTCCACATAAAGTCTTCTTTAATTTATGTAAATTTCTTTCTTGTCTAACTTTAATATAAGTACAGTAAGAAGAAGTGAAATATGCATCTATCCTTTTCTTTGTAAGCACACATTGGATATTATGAAACCCATGTAGGATGTTTACCTTGTGAGAAAAGAGAGTTAGTAAAGTTGTACACTAAATGTCAATGTATATGTACATGTCCCTCTTTTCTTTTTCTTTATTTTTTAATTTTCTATGCTTATAATCTAAATAAGCTAATAATATTTTTAGTTGTTTTTGATGATCAATAATAAGAGGACAATCTAGGCAAAAAGCTAGCTAAAAATGTTGTTTCCTTGTGTAATTTGATTTTACATATTTGAAGGAATCATATAACCTACCTTCCCATGTTATAATTTATTTTGATGATGTCCCTTCTTATACATAATACTCAAAGAACATAACTTAAGTATGAAATCCTATTTGTTTAAGATTGGTAAGAGTTTTAGTTAATGTGACATAAGATGAACTATGTCGTAATTTGCAACTATATTTACAGTTAATAATAATTTCTTTTAAAAATGAGAAGATAAAGAACAAATGTATTATATTAAATACAAAATTCCCTTATTTTGCAGGCTGTGTTTTGTGTTGAAGAGTTTCCATAATCGTTCGACGTCCTCCTTTGTAGTTTGAGGTTATCTGTCAATCCAGGTAAGTCGTCCAACCTATCCACAATATGTTTTGCTTTACTAATTGGAGTGTTTATGAGAAATTTTTTAATGATATTCTGAGTATCATTGATCATAACATAAAGTTCGGATTTAACATAAAGCTCTCATTAGTAGTAACTTTTATTGTCACGTAACAATTGAACGAGGATTGCATTCACAATATGGGTATTGTTTGAAACATTGACGCATAATAAACCCTTAGGATGATATATAGGCTAGAAACCGGTGATATAGCTCTGATGAGGCTTATAAGTGAAAAATTTCACGAGCTTAAGAGCCACAGGGAGAAGTCCTTTTCTTGATTTACAAGTATAAATAACGTCATATACCATAGTGTTTCTTTTCTTACGAACTTTGTTTGTATAAACTTCAAGCAGGATGTGTTATCGTTTTGTGTTAATGCAAATAATGTGTTAGTTTTGTGTACTAGTATGCAATATTCCTAGAAACATAGGATGGTATATAGGTTGGAACTGGTGATGCAGCTCCGATGAGGCTTATAGGTGAAAAATTCCACGAGCCTAGTAGCCACAATAAGAAGTCCCGTCATCGATTCACATGTATAAACAACGCCACATACCTTATTTAATAGTAACTTTCATTGTTACATACTTTTGAACAAGAAATGCATTAAATAATTCAATTATCTTCTTTAATTGTACAGCTACATGGATAAAAGTTGGATGTCTCATCGGAAATGGTCAACTGAATACACAGGAGTTAAGAGTTTTATGTAATTTGTACAATATCAAATGGGTGATGAATGTCGTACTCGTTGTCCTTGCATCGATTACTTAAATGTCAACTTTCAAAGTCAAGATGTGGTATATAATCACTTGTTAATCCAAGGTATAGATAAATTCTATAGTCTATGGCTTTATCATGGTGAATGTAAGGAAGTAAGTTGTCATAGAAGTGGTGGTACAAGTTATGATGATAATAACAATAATGATGTAGATGATTATGATGTTAATGATGATGGTGATGATGGGATTGACGAGATGTTAGATGATTATGGGAATTATATGGAGACTATGAATGAAACAAGTATTGCTAACATAATTGGTAGTATAAATAAAGATAATTTTGGGAAGTTATTAAAAGTTGCTCAAGAAGAATTATATCCATGGTACTCAAATTTCTCACAACTAACTTTTGTTGTCAAGTTGTTGGATTTGAAGGTCTATAATAAATGGAGTAACGAATCTTTTGACATGTTAATTGAGTTACTTAACGATGCATTACCTATTGGACACAAATTGTCGAAATCTTACTATGATGCAAAGAAATTGTTTAGGGACCTTACATTAGGATATATTTCAATTCATGCATGTAAGTACGATTTTGTTCTATTTTGGAAGGCAAGTAAAGACGTTCAGCAGTGTCCAATTTGTGGTACATCAAGGTGGCAAGTGGACGATGGGAGAGGGAAAAAGATACCAAATAAAATCCTTTGATTCTTTCCTGTTAAACCACTACTGCAAAGACTTTTTATGTCATAAAAAACAGTGATGGATATGAGGTGGCATAAAGAGAAACACATTGATGATAACATCATGAGTCATCCAGTAGACTTAATGGCATGGAAAGAATTTGATAAAAAAAAGTTTCCATGGTTTGCACAGGATTGTCGTAATGTTCGACTTGGATTGGCCTTAGATGGATTTAATCCTTTCAGTACTATAAGTACTTAATATAGCATGTGGCCGATAATTCTAGTGCCATACAATTTACCTCTATAGAAGTGCATGAAGGAGCCTTTTATATTATTGTCTTTGCTTATTCCAGGTCCTACTGCTCCTGATAAGGATATCGATGTCTACATGCAACCATTAATTGATGACTTAAATGATCTATGGGAATTTGAAATACAAACTTTTGATGTTGTCCAAAGTGAAACATTTAGAATGCATGCCGCTATTTTGTGGACTAGAAATGATTTCCTTGCTTATGGGAATTTGTTTGGGTGGAGCACTAAAGGGTATATGGCTTGTTCTATGTGTAATCATCAAACTTATTTAATTAGGCTATGAAATAAAATATGTATACGACTATCATCGTTATTTTGAACATGGGCATAGATGAAGAAGAAGTAAATTGTTCAATGGCAAAGCAAAATTGGCTGAAGCTCTATTGCAGTTGTTTGGTGATGATATTGTTTACCAGTTATCACATTTGGATGATATTACACCTGGGAAACACTCAAGTAATATAAAGCGAAAGAGAAATGATGTTGAACTCAATTAGACCAAAAAAACATAATTTTCAATTTGGCATATTAGAAGGAATTACTGTTGAGGCATAATCTTGATGTGATACATATTGAGAAAAAATTTGTAAGAATATTTTAGAACTGTGATGGGATTGATTGGAAATCGAAAGACACAATTAAGACTAGACTTGACTTGGAAGCCATGAATATTAGAAAAGACTTGCATTTGAAAAGAAGAGTTGATGGGACATACATTATTTCCCTGCTTATTACAACATGTCAAAAAAGGAGAAACAATCTTTTTGTCTTCAATTAGTCAAGTTTCCTGATGGGTATGCATCAAATATAGGCCATTGTGTGAATGTTAAAGAAAGAAAAAAATATCAAGGTTGAAAAGCCATTATTGTCATGTACTTTTGCAACGATTACTTCTTGTTGGAATATGTGGGTGTTTGTCGAAGGGTGTGTCCATAACTTTGGGTCAGTTGGGAGAGTTTTTTAAGCAATTATGTTGCAAGACACTTAAAGTTGAAGAGTTTGACAAAATGGAAAAGACATAGCTTTGATTCTATGTAAGCTTGAACTAGTATTCCCCTATCATTTTTCGATGTTATGGTTCATTTGGCAATTCACTTACCATATGCAGCAAAACTCTGTGGACTAGTTCAATTTTGACGGATGTTCCCAGTTGAAAGGTAATTCATATTAACTTTTACTTGTCTCAAAGTTATTTGTTATTAACAATTCCTAATATTTTATATTTTGTTAAGGTTTTTATGCTCTCTTAAGCATTATGTTAGTAATAGAGCTTAACCTGATGGGTCTATTGTAGAGGCTTATATAGCAAATGAATGCTTGAAATTTTGTTTAATGTACTTAAGTGATGTGGAGACAAGATTTAATAAAACAGAACGTAACTTTGATTTTGATAAAGAGGGTGGATTGTCAATTTTCTCCCCAAAAGTTAGGTCATTTGGTGTGGGTAAATATATGGAGTTAACTAAAGACGAATTCCAAACCGCCTATTGGTATATTTGAACAATTGCAAAAAGGTTGATATATATATGGAGTATGTATATTCCTTTTAATTATATTCCTTTTAATTCAAACACTCATATTAGAATTTGGTTTATTGAATCTCATTTTCTTACTATCATTTACTTTTTTAAATAGAGAGCTCAAATAGTCCATTCCCAACAAAGCGATTATTAATGTTGAAGAAAGACATAAGCTCAAGTTTGTATCATGATTTAGAAATCGAGTAAGTTACATATTGATTACATATTATTAACATATGAAAATTTATATGTTGAATAACTTCTAATTTCATTTTCTCATACAGATGATACGCTTAACCGTAATATGGAAAAAGCGATAATAACATTATATAGTTTGACATGTGGGCCTCATATTTGTGGGAAAAAATATACATATTGCATTGTTAATGGGGGTGAGATTTCACATACAAGATCAAGATAGTTGACTTAGAAGTCAAAATTATGGGGTTGTTGTTCAGAGATGCCATGAAGATGAATTTATTGACTTCTACGGTGTCATCTCTGAAATAATAGAGTTACTTTACATCAAAGACAAGAATGTTGTTTTATTTAAGTGCATATTGTTTAAACTTATTGACATTAAAGTAAATGGGAATATTACTAGCATTAATGTGAGTAAGACATGGTATGATAGTGATCCATTTGTCCTTGCAAGTCAAGTAAAGCACGTTTTCTACCCCAACGATACTATATTGGGTAGCAATTGGAAGGTTGTTCAAAAGTTTCAACATCGAAATGTCTTTGATTTTTGGAAAAGGGATAATAGTCAATTCAATAAGGATGCAGATGAAGTTTATCAAGAGATTGGATTGGAGTTCAATAATGAAGCCATTCGAAAAGAAGATGTAGATATATCATCATTCCATAGGAAAGATGATTATCTAAACATAGTACAACTGGATGAAGTCCAACCCAATTTTTTCAATCAAATGGATGAAGACTATAATTAGGACGAATTAAATGATAATGATGATACTTTGGCCGAATATATTAATGATGAAGAATCCAATCATAATGTAATTAATGATGATGATTTTCAAAATCTTGATCATGATGATTAAATGTAAATAAATTGTTTATATTGTTTCAAATGTTATGTTCATATTTGAGTTATGTTGTTGATGTTTTACTTATGTTTATTCAGGATGAATCAATACATATTGTTGATGTTTTACTTATGTTTATACGGAATGCTGGTGTTTGATTTATATTTATGCTGAATGTTTAGTTTTTACTTGTGTTTAACTTATATTCATGTAGAATGTTGATGTTTGAGTAAAGATAATGTGTTATATTGATATTCCATTTATAGATATTCAATATAATGGGACCTGGTAGGAACAAGGGAAAAAGGGTGGCACCTATCAAAGATGTTCCTTCCCTACAACAACTAAATCAATCCAACCCTATCGATGAAGGCAATCAACAACAACCTATATCTACCTCAACTAATGCTAAGGGATCTTCAAGTTTGTTATTGTTAACCACCTATATTTAGTGTTTACAACTATGCTCAAATATATATTTACATGTTTAATATGTTTTTTCTTATCACTATTCTTTTGTTGTTAGGTTCTAATATCAGCATAAGAAAAAAAGGTAAAGGTATCACTAAAAGATTTAAGTTGCAATGCATGAATGTTGCAATGAACAACAAGTTGTTTGTACATATTGACCCCATACAATATCATCCTATTGATAAGATCCAATCATCAAAATTGTCCAATGAGTTGAGAGTCATTGTCAAGAATGAATTGTCATACCTTCAGCATGCTATGCAGTTGAAGGAAGACAACATGCTACATAATGCTTTGGACAAAGTTTTGGTAATTTTTTTAATTCATTTTATTATATACATTATGGTTTTACTTATTTAAAGAGTAAGTTAACTTATATGTATTATTCACATATGAAGCTCAATAATGTCGATATCGAGAACCTTGAAGTTTCAAGTTGTGTCAGTTCACTATTGAAACAAAGGGCAAAGGATCATCATTATCGACTTCATAAATACTAAAGTCTTTTCCTTTGGATGAGAAGGCAAAAAGATATGTTCTAGAACGAGTAACTCCAGAAAATTGGAGTCAAATGTGTGATTATTAGGCCTCTGCGATGGTTCCAATTTGTCTTCTTTCTCTCACATTTCCTTTCATTAATTTTGTTTTTGCATTTAATGATTATTTCTTCTCTTTATTTAAGAAAAGTGTGAGAAAGTCAAGGCTAGCAAAGCAAAAATGAAAACTCCTCAAAGCATCAACTCCAAATCATTTGTTGTCGTACAACAAGAATTTGTTAGTGTAATATTTACAAATTATTATTCTGTTAGTTATTGCAATATGATTTATTGTGTTCCAATTTTTTTATTCATATAATAGAGTCAAACTCAACTGCATGAACAAGAGTGTGATAGGATCACACTTTACACGCTAACACACTATAAGAAAGGTGAAGGCTAGACATATGAAGAGGCACAAAATAATTATGTAAATATAAAAAATGTAATTTTAGAGTTTATTTATTTATGTAATACTAAGTCATAATATATGAATTATATCTCGATTTTGTGTTTTAAATTGTAGGACAAGATGCAGGAGTTGTTGCAGAGAACGTTGTCTGATAGGAATGAGCTTGATGTAGATGACATTTGCAATAATGTCCTTGGTATAAGATCATGGTATATGAAATGTCTTGAGCATGACTCTAAGCCAGTTGGTTTATCATCGTCACAACCAACATATGTAACGACGCTTTAAGAGGAGAACCAGTTGCTTAAGGCTCAGTTACAATGTAATGAAAAAAAGTTAAATCATATTCAAGAAAAATAATGAGCAAAAACTAGATTGTATTGAAAGAGAATTGACCAAGCCAAAAAATATGATTAAACAAATACTTGGGTCGCAATATGTCAGTAGTAGTGACCATGAGAAGTCTTAGTTTGTCGATAAATTTTTTTCTTAAGTTTTGTAATTAACATTTAATTACATATTTTTGTATAAAATGCATTTCATTTTTAATTATGAAACATTTTATTTTAATTTAATTTATTATTATTTAAACAACATGTTACTAACAATAATTACAAAATGTGACTAAATAATAATTCAAACCATGTTAAAATCAATAACATGAACTAAAAATGTTGTTAATAATTACAATTAAATATCAAATTGGTAATAAGGAAGGCAAATTAAAATAAATATTCATCACTAAAAGTTTTTAGCTACAAATATAAAATCATCACCAAATCTTTTTAGCTACACTTTCTAAAACGTCTTTAATAACATTTAGCTACACTTTAATTTTCGTAGCTAAACGTATTCTGCTACGAAAATTAATCGTCAGTAAATACTATTATCTATGCCTAAGTTAATGAAGCTAATTACCTTTACTTACCAAATCTAAACGTAACAATAAGTGATTTATGATTATTTCTCCTCTTGTCTTATATTCTCATTAGCGACGAAATAATGATCGTAGCAAAAATTTTAGGAGACAATTTCTTTAAAACGTCATAGATAATTTTTTGCTACCGGGCTTTTGCAACTATTTCTTCAACAATTTTTTTAGTCACTAAATGCATTTTGCGACAAATTTTGTTTCTTTCAGCGACGTTATATTTTGTTGCCAATACCCTTCTATGTTGTAGTGACTTGATAAGTAGTAATTATTTTATTTTAAACTTTTTATTAACTTCTTCTCTCCAGCACCTCTCCTCCTAAAAACTCATAAGAAATCAAATTAGTTTCACTTAATTAAAAATACGTAATTAATAAAATATAAAACTATCAATAATCATCAAATAATGAATAAGATGTAAAAATATTATTAGGATAATAATCTAAACTTTCCAATCTGTTACATTTAAACAAACAAAAGCTATTTATATTTTTTATGTAGAGATGCAAAAGAAGCTATAGATTTAAGGAAAGATACCTACTTACAATTACAAAATTTCGCATATATAAGAAATTAATATTTAATATAATTTTCAAGAAAAATAAATTATATTATAAATTTGAAATGCTTAATTTAAAAAAAACTAATACACTTCTCGTAATAGAGAATAACTTCAAAAAAAATTGGAATATGTAAAGATAATATTTAAAATAAACTGCACTTTTTATAAATTAATTCTAATTTTTAGTACTTTTATATTATGTTTTAATTGTTATAATTTTAAAATATTTTAATATTATAAAATCAAATTCACTATATTACCACAAATATATATGAAAATAATTATAATAACATTTTAACATTATACTTTTTAATAAATGTGATAACTTTCTTATAATTATATATTCAAAATATTTTATGTCATGTTTTTATTATTATAACATATATTAACTTGTAACACATAATAATTGTTTTCACCAAAAAATATATCATATATACATATTCTAAATAATAGTAAATTTAAGAATTAATTTTTTTGTATATGTGAATTTATGTTCACATTTAATAGATACATACATACATACATACATGCATACATGCATACATACATATATATATATATATATTAACAATTAAATATTTTAGATATTTGTAAATTTTCTTATAAATAAAATTTTTGTTATCTCATTTGAATATACCCAAATTTTAAAATGGCTAAAATATTTTTAAAATTTTAGAGTATTATTATTGTTGTTGTTGTTGTTGTTAATAAAACTAAATGTATAACTTTAATTGCATATATCATGTACATATTTCAACATAATTTAATTTTACATATAATTAATGTATAAATATTTTTTAGTTGGATAGTAATGTTTGAAAGTGTTTAACAAAACCTTGAACATTTTGAAATTCTCACTTAGGCAATTTCAAATTGACAAAATACTAATGGATCCTTAATTTTGTTAATGTTTTGTTAATTTTTCTATGACATGAATTTTTTTAATTTATGCTTATAGCGAGATCCATTATTGTCATGACTATAGAGTATAATTAACAGTAGTAGATCCCATTAATATCTACTATTTTTCCCTTTTGTCTTCTCCTGCTTCACCTTGCCCACTTATGTTCAATAAATAGACTTACCCATTTTGTTTTACTAATGTGTATACATATATACACCCATTTCACCAAAAATATACCTTATCAAACCTTAAAAGATTGCCAACAAGATGTTCAGATCAATGACATACATATTTCATAGCATGCATAAAATGTATTATAGTCGCAATGAGAGACTACATAGTCTTAGATTGCTTTATTTTAGAAGTTTGAAAGAGTATATAGTGGATATATCTCAATAAGCTTCTTTTAGTAAGATGGAAGAGGAAAAATAACTTGGCATTAATATAGTTCACAAATATAAGATAAAGGTTAAGGTGGACTTCCACATTACAAGAAAAAAGATATTGGGAATTGATTATGCCTAGGTACCTCTTATTCCATAAAAGAGGATTCTTAATGGATTTTCTACTTGCTTTTGTCAACTTCAATTAGTAGGATACTTTTGAACTTGAATTTTAGGGCAATTATCTGCTTAAACAAAGTCACATCATAAAAATATTCTCAACTTGATATTTAGCAAAGTAAACGTAATGTTGACGGAATTACAAATTGTAGGAGCAGCTTTAAATAACCAATGGACCAAAAAAAATGGATAGATGCTTAAAGAAAAGGTACCCAAAACCATACATATATTTGACTTACATCTTTGCAAGCTAATATTCATGATTATAGTCTATTAGAAGAGCAGAGAGAGAAATTGAAGCATAGTTTTTATTTCATTGTGCGTCTCAATGCCTATAGGAGGAGGTATTTATACACAATGTAAGTACATAATTTAGGAAAGTATCCTTTAATGTATGCTAATTATATCCATAACTATCTGCTAATGAATGCTAACTATAGATCAAAGTTAACTCTCATATATATGTTAACATCCTTCCTCAAACTCAAGGTAGTAAAGAGTGAGACATCTTGACTTTAAAAGCAAGTTCTTGAAACAAGCTGAATAATGCCTTGAAGAACATGATCTTGTGTAAGGTAATAATCAATCTCAATATAGTACACTCATGAAAGACATCACCATGAACAATTTGCATGGTATGTCATTATCACAATAAAGAGGAGTCATAGATAAAGAGGAAAAATCTACATCTTGGAGTAACCAATAAAGCCATATAAGCTTAGTGGTGGTGTCAATAAGAGCTCGATATTTTACTTTAGTGCTAGAGAGAGAGATAACTGTTTATTTCTTATTGCCCACAGAGTGAGAGATGTACTAAAAAAGAAACAATAGCCAATAATAAAGCATTGATCAATGGTTCTCTAGCTTAATTAGCATCAGAATATGCTGATTAGCCTAATCAGTTGTGGTAGTTTCTTTTCTACTTTGAAGTGGTGGATCCGACTTGAAGCTATAAATGATTCAGCCTTTGGTTTAGTTTCATATACATATTTTGGTTTGTATTGAAATTATTACATGAGTTAGTCAAAAACCTTGAAATTGTATGGATGAACGAAGTTTGTCATCTCAAGATTAATCTCACTCCATATAGCTTTGTTATTGTTACAAAATTAGATCGATCCCGATTGACACATTGAATGTTGGTTAAAAGCAATATATGCAAATCAAATGGATAGTAAACTAACAAGGTGTTGAGTTGTCTATAGACTTCCTCAAGCTCAAACAACTTGATCGCAGTTAGTCAAAATTCTAAGATTTATGACAAATGTGATGATGAACGAACGAAATTTCGTCTAACAATTTGCAATGATGGGGATTTGTCTCTTGATTGTTAGATCACTGAGTCAAAAAAAATCATATACATAATCTTGGGAAAAAAACCTCTACTCTCAAAGAAGAGAATGAGTCTTACACATTGCTTAAACAACATCTACGTGGTTTACTCCATGAAGGCAATCTTGACCAACTAAGAAATTAGTTTCTCGTCACAATCTTATTTTTTGAGACCTAGAATAAGTCGAAATTTATGTTGATTAGTTTCCTTTCTTTTATTTGTTAAATCTCTCATTTATTTTTCTCTTTGAATTATTCTACATAACTTAAAATTGTTTAATTTAAATAAAGGTTAGGAATTTGATTCATTGAAGTGGCTTTTTGAGTTAATGGGCAGTATTCATATTTGATTGTTAACTGCTTAATGTTCTATTTTATTAGAAGAATTTTAAATAGGTGAATTTAGTTTCTTCCTTCGTTGTTCTTGCATAATACTTACAAGTTTAGATGAATAGTCGCAAAATCAAAATTTAAATTTTGTTGTTAGAATTTCATATTGTTTAATCTTGTGATCTTAACTATGTTTTAATGTGCACTCACTACAATAGTGCAAGCTTTCTTTTTGTTTAATAGGATAATTAGATAGAAAAATTTCTAAAGACGTGGCCTTCGTTAATGAAATCTTAAATTCAGTACAAATAAATAAGAGTTGATAATAGTTTATAAATGTTTAGATGGTTAATAATTTTGACTTGCTATTTCTAGGAATATAATGTGCTTGATTAACTTGGATTGGGTTTCAAGTACCTTATCTCAAATAAAAGATTTGATTAATTTGTTTTTGTTGTTAATGAAAACTTGCTATTTGGATGGATAAAGATATGGACTATGTTTGGTGTTGAATTTCACAACAATACTCCAAAACTATTAATCGGAGATCATTATTGCAAACATAGGTGGGTGCAAGTAGTCATATAAGCCATTGACGTTTTTGGGGAAGAGTAACTTACAACAGAAAAGGAACAGGGGAAGATGTACGGGATTTACTCTTTGATTTACCGATTTGGATGCTAAAGCCCTATCTTGACCTAATAACACCAAGTATATATTATTGTTATCTTAGACAAGTGCTAAAATTTCTGTGTTTCCCATCATATCAGTAGTCATTTCCCCCTCATTTAAGAGATATAGATTGAAAAAAGAAGAGAAATTTGCTAGAATCATCTCACATATGATCCTCTTTTTATTATTCTAGCTATCATGGTAAGGAATCACCTATCACTAATCTTATTCTAATGATTAGACGGTTGAAAACAAATAATTCTTGTCATGAAACAGGATGTTGGAGTTGTACAATAGTTCATTGGTGATTGATTTGATTAATTTTCCAGTGAAAGGTTTGGATATAATGATTGTTATTGATATTTATAATAATCTCCTAACAAATTGAATTATATTATAGAATTATTTGATATGGAGAATTCCTCCTTTGTATTATTGAGGTGCTTTCCACATCCTGTCTGTTTCTTTGTATCTAAACCTGATTTAATTAGGTTTCTTACAAGGTCCAGTTCATGGTTTCCTCTAGGAAAAAGCCCATTCTACTTTGAGAAAGGTACGAATTGGACGTTAAGAACAAACTTGTCGGAGAAATTTTAGATCAAGTAATGTTGAAAGCTATTGCTTTTAAAGGTTATTAATGTTGCAATTTCATGACCTTTTTAACAATTCCATATGTTGCCAGCTTCCACTTCAATACTTCAAGAAGTCGAAAGCTTAAAACCCTGTTCTTCTGCTCTGGAAATCCATCACATGTATTTTGATTACTATTCAATGTTAACGAGTAGCAATAGATGAAGAGACAACAACAAAAACATCTTGCATCTGATTTGCATTTTATAAAAGATAAAAATGGTCTAATCTTGTGTCTAAATCTAGAGCTACAGCAAGGATGCTTTGTCTTTTAACTTTTCTGAATAAAGTTTAGATCTTTAATGTGTATAAATAATTTGAACAAAATCAATTTTGCTTAGTGTTTTAATGAAAAAAAGAAGAAGCATATTCTCAATCTTTATTTAAAACAGTGATCTCAGCTTCTATTTCATGTATTTCACATTTGAATTGAAAGCATAACTGATTAGCATAGGTGATTACATAACTAGTAGTTTTTCATTTTTATGTGCAAATCATTTGAAATATTCAAAATCATTTCAACCATTTATGAGACTTATCAACAAGGATTCCTCACAAAATTCGTCCAGATTGTTACCACGATGCATCTAGATGTGAATTAACTAAAGCAACTGAACTATAAATGCAAGTAACACAAAGCTCTGAAGGTGTAAACTTCTTAAACATGGGTTCTCTCAAGTACACAATTCTCACTTAAATCCAAAGATTGCACAATTATCTTTGACTAAAAAAAAACCTCTCTAATCAAAGAGTGAGAATCACACATCCTCATCACTCTCCTCCTCCTTTTCCTCGATAGCAGGTGCATCCAGTGCCGGCCCTGGGTAGGAGCCAGCGGGGCACCCACCCAGGGCCCACTATAAGAGGGGGACCTTGGACCCCCTCTCTAAACTAACATAACTTTTTTTATTTACTCCTCCTCCTTCGGTCCTTCCCATTAGCTAATGAGTAATGACTAATAACATTAACATTACAAGTCTTATAGTCATTTATGAGAGGGCGCCCCACTTCAAAGGCCCCCTGCCAAAACTGTAAGAAGTGACGCAGCTAATGACTTGCGTCACTTGGACAATTTATATCACTATAACGTTAAAGTGAATTAATGACTTTAACGTTATAGCCATCTATAACGTTAAAGTCATTAACGTTAAACCTAACGTTATAATATTTCTTTTTTTGAAGTAAGGGTAAGTTTGTGGTCCTCATGTTTATAAATAGTCCCGAAATACTTAAGTATACTTTTACCTTCTATTTTTTTATTTTCATCAATATATATATTTAAAGCACTTCAATTCAAAAATTAGCAGCAAAAAATTTTACGATTCTGTCTTCTGTGTTTTGAGTATAATTTAAAGGTAAATTTTCTATTTTTATATATTTTTACTCTTTATTTTTATTTTAATAGTAAATATTAAATTTTGCTATTTATTTTTTCTGTATCACAGATATAATACCATTTATATATCTTTGCGATATATTGTAAAGCTGTTGGAGTTTGGTTGTGCCTACATACTTCTTCCAGTTCCATACAGGTGCTTTTGTTCTTTTTCTAATTCAACTGTGTTATAATTAGTTTACATTATGTTGCCTAAAAAGCATTTGTCTGGTAGTGAAGAAAGGAAAAAAAGAAAACAAGTAGCACAGTTGATAGAATCCCAAAAAGAAGCAATAAATAAATTTATTAAAAAAGTAGGCTTCTCTAGTGAGAGTTCTGAAGAATTAGGTGAAGGTGGTTTTGAACAACATAAAAAAAACTTAAGTGATGAGATTCATATTCACGAGGATATTAGAAATATGAGTGAGGATTATAATGTACCAAATACATCCACTTCAGAAAATTTTCAGTATATTGAGCAAGTAAGCCCTATATTGGACATTTATGATCCTAGGAATTGGAATAATCTTGATAATAAAGCAAGGGATATTTTAGTTGAAAAAGGGCTTGTAAGAGAGTTGAATCTTATGTTTCCTTTAGACAATACTTCTCGTCATTTTTCATATTCTTATTATTATATAAATTTGAGTAATGGAGAGATTAGCGATAGAAAATGGTTGGTTTATTCTGAACATGTAGATAAAGTATATTGTTTTTGTTGTAAATTGTTTAAATCTACTAACAAACAAAGTGGATTAGCAAATGACGGATTTAGAGATTGGAAGCATCTTAGTGAGAGACTCAAAGAACATGAGAATTGCATTGAGCATATGACTAATATGAGAACGTGGAATGAATTAAGAGTAAAATGCAAAATCAAACAGTTGATAAAGATTTGCAACAAGAAATTGCAAAGGAGAAAGAACGTTGGAGACAAGTTTTGATAAGATTAGTTTCTGTTGTGAAATATCTTGCTAAATATAATTCATCTTTTCGAGGATCTAATGAGAAACTTTACCAAGATGGTAATGGTAACTTTTTAGGATTGATTGAGATGATTGTTGGATTTGATGCGATAATGCAAGATCATGTTAAAGATATTCAAAATCATGAAATTCATCATCATTATCTTGGTCACAAAATTCAAATAAGTTGATTTCTCTGGTGGCCCATAGCGTTACAAGTTCTATCATAGGGATCATTAAAGAGGTGAAATACTTTTCTATTATTCGTGACTGTATCCCAGATTTGAGTCATCAAGAACAAATGAGCTTGTTAGTACGATGTGTGAATATATCAAATAAAAAATTAAAATAGAAGAGTACTTTTTAGAGTTCTTAAAGGTAGATGACACATCTGGATTGAGATTTTTCAATGAATTATTGAATGCATTTAATTCTCTTGATCTTAATATTTATAATGTAAGGGGTCAAGGTTATGAAAATGGTTCTAATATGAAGGGAAAACACCAACTGGTTCAAAAGCGATTGAAATAAATCCAAGAGCATTATATATGCTATGTGCTTGTCATAATCATAATCTTACTCTTAGTGATATGGCACATTTTTGTGTTAAAGCTGTTTTATTTTTTTGAACCATGCAATGTATATATGCATTATTTTTAAGTTCTCCTAAAAGATGGAATGTTTTGCTTGATAATGTTTTAGACTTAACTATAAAATCATTGTCCAACACTCAATGGGAGAGTCGAATAAAAAGTGCTAAAGCTATTAGATTTCAAGCTCCTAAAATAAGATTGGCTTTGATGGAATTATCTAGATCTTGTGATGATGCTAAGTCAAAGAGTGAAGCAGAAAGCTTGGTTAGTGTACTTGAGTGTTTTGAGTTTTTATTTGGTATGATATTTTATTCGCTATTAATATGGTGAGTAAAAAGTTGCAATATAAATCTATGTGCATTAATGCTACCATAAAGCAATTGGAAAGTGTGATGGTATT
>JANVCL010000213.1:14525416-14559533 GCA_026546855.1 Erythroxylum incrassatum | reverse complement strand
TTATACATTAGTTGTTACTTATAATAGCAATGTTCAAGATTAACATTTAATAACATAGAATTAAAGTAGTTTTTTTTCTTTTCTCCTTTTTTTCACTCAAGAATTAATATAGTAAATACTAGTGAATTTATTATTATTATTATTCTCTTAAATTATATCTAAATATATGATAGATTTTTTTAGTGTTTCAGACTCAGATTTAAACCTAGAACTGCAAGTTAAAAATCTGAACTTGAATCATAAACCTAATTTTTAAGTTCGGTTAATCTTATTTATAGATTCGTTCATATAATTTAGATCCTGTTCACAAATTTGCCGATTTTCTTAAGTACTCCTTTTTTATGACATGCCTACTCTTTTGTCATTCGACATCAGTGACGAAATATATCCATAACCCCGTCTATAACGAAGGCTTAATATAAATACACGTATATCTAAAATAGCTTACAGCATATACAGAATTCTCCCAATCTTTAGATTTAAAGCATGTTTCTCTCTATCTCTCTCTTCTGTTTGCAAGTTGCAAAAGTCTCTCTCTTCCTTCCTACCCTTCTCTGCGCAGGAAACAGCATAAAAAAGAAACAAGGAACACTTGGCCGTTTACCGTTAGGCTCTTCGAGTCATTGCAAACACTGACATGAGGTTCTCTCAGCAACCAATGAGAGAAACCTGGAAAGGGGTTGAGAGATGGATTAAGAACTGGAAGGAGAAGAAGAGTTTATATCATCAGACTGAGGAGGAAAATGCAAAATGCTGAAACTTTTGTTTTTCAAGTGACACATTACACAAGATGACTTTTTACCATTCCATTTCCTGACTGTATCGTAAAGTTCCGTTCCTTTGTGTGCAAAATCCTTTCATCTCTCTCTTTTTTGCATATGTCAGGTGGTATTTAACTTGAAAAACATGATTAATTATTTTGTTTGGACCATGCCATGCCTATAACTGAACCCCCACCGCACCTTTTGGGTTTACGGCAGTGCATGAATGATGGGCGGTGACCGACCCCACCCCATCTCTACTCCTCCATTCTCTTTTTCCCTCGCAAAGCGGAAGTCACCATTCTACACAGGCCCGTTCCCCCAGCAAAAATTGCTGACGAACACAGAGGTACTATTTTTTTCCCCTCATGTCCTTGTTTAATTGTTCTTTTTGGATAAATTAATCGCAGTTTGTCGCTCCTAGAAATCCAAAGGAACAAAAAGTCAAGTTATAAAAGCCATATCAAGTTCACTACCCTTTTTCAACAGCAACCCTTTTTCAACAGCTTTCCAGATGGAAGGTTTTTTCTATTATTTGATTAATTTTCCATTGCAACATCGATGGGCTTCGTTACTTTCTCCTTTCCTAAGAATGTTAAATAGCTTTAAATGCTTTTCCGGACAAAAAACACCAATCTTTTATATAATTCTCGTTAAGTGTTAAGCAAATTTTACCAGCGAGTGAAAATCATTTTGTCACCTTCTAAGAAAACCCAGATAGTAATCCTAGCATCATCTTGCCGAAATTATCTTTTGTGCTTCTATTAGTTGATGATTTTAAAGAAAGTTGGATTTTTGATGATGTTTTTTTTAATGTTAACAACAGTTTGTGAGTTCTTTGAGGGGTGGACTTTTGTTGCCATTAGTGATAAGCACGCCTGGCAGTCATCATTCCCTCCAACGCCTCTCTGTCTCTCGCTCTCTCTCTCTCTAACTTTTGGTTTTTGGGTTTCCTTCTGTAGACTTCATTTGTTATTTGCCTAATTGTTATTCTTCTTCTGTAGCCCCACTTTCCTCATACTCGCTTTTTCTCTCTCAACTTTTCTATTTTGACATCTTGCCAGCTTTTTCCTTGTCTCTGCCACTTCAGAAAATACTTCCGACTGAATAATAATAGCATTTGTGTTCGTCAGATTGGATCTGGTCGCTTCTTGGTCGGATTATCTACCCAAAGAACAGGTTCTTTTGATGCCATGGTTATGAATTTTCTCTTTTTAGTCCCTTTTCAATCCTTTTTAGCCTCTTGGTGTTTTCATCAGACGTCTAATTTGGCCAATATTTCTGACGAGAACTTCTGGTGCTTGTAAAATGGATTTATGAGACTTTTGTTTGTCATGAAATTTTGATGACTTCGGTTGTTTATGGTTTTATTTTGCGTGTTGTATGGGTGAATTTTAATCCACTTGGAATATTGGCTGCTGCATCATGCCACTGTGTTGTTATTACGAATTTTTCATAATAGTTGGCTACAGGTTAAATTATAACGTTCCGGAGCTATGGTCGTATTCAAGGGACAATGCTTAGGGAATCATAAAATATCTGATTTTGTTCGGATATTTTACAATTCTTTTGCGATGACTTCTTCTCTTATGCCTTGCATTGATTCTCGAGCCAAATTATTTCTGGCCGGACTCCATTTCTAGATGGACTCTCTACGTGGTTTCATTGATTTTCATACATCTACATTGTGTTGGTTTGATCAAGTGTCTTTTGTTTGTTGTTTCGACTGCTTATTGGTCAGTTGTGGACCGTTTATTCCACCAGCGTTTTAAGGAACCGTTGTATGTCATGAAAGGAACCAATTAGGTGGGCACAAAATTAATCTCTTTTTCAGTTGACAGAAGGAATGGGTGGATAATGGAAAGAGTAATGGGGCGCAATATCAGGTTTAGAGTGTCATTGAACTACATATATCATATTATCTGATCTTACTAGCAGAAACGTGGTTCTACAATTTTGAGGAGAGTTCTCTCAATGTTCTACTAAAAAATGTAGCTCTCTGGTACTTATCGGAACTGAGATTAGCAGGAAACTAGTGTTGACCAAACAAAGAATTCCGAATTCAATAAGAATGATGCCACAATGTAGATTCCATTTGTTATAGGATTAACCAATAGATACTAATGTGCATCTCTAGATATTGTAGTTGCTAGTTCCATCCAACTGTATATGGTTGGGGTCGGGGGTTCTAGTCCTGATAGAATCTGTAAAGGCAGAAACCAGGTTTTTACATGTTTACATAACTTTCATTAAGTACTTGTGGCGAACCATATGGAAAGCAACTCAAGCATATTATTGGTCCAATAGAAAACTTTATCCTTTGCTCATAGTATACTTGCAAAATTTTGTCTTGTTACTGAGATAACATTCCATATATAGTATTAACTATGCTGTACAAGACTCCTAAGTACGATATATAAAAGATGTATCATTGGGTTTAACTTTTGTTGCTTGTTAATTTTTTTTCTACCTATTAGTGATGTTATTTCTGCTTCTTAGTTCTTCACTTTGTGTTCCTGTTTTCTTTTGAAACATTTAATTGATGGTTCCTGTACCATTTCAGGGTTTTCATTCCCAAGCCTTACTCCAAACTGTGGAATCCAGATAGCATAATTGGATAAAGACCATGTCAGTTTCCATGAGAGATTTAGATCCAGCTTTTCAAGGTGCTGGACAGAAAGTGTATCCTTTCTTCAGAAATTCTATAATTTTCTTTCAATTTGTTTTATTTCATTCTTCAGTTTTTTTTTCATATATGTCAAGAAGTTAAGAGATAAAGGTTGTCATGAACAATATTCTTAATCCTTCTATGTGCAAGTTTTTACATCTGTCTTTCACATTTCAGTTTCCTTGACCAAAGTTTGAAAAAAAAAGTGGACTTGAAATTTGGAGGATTGAAAACTTTCATCCTGTTCTTGTCCCAAAATCTTCTCATGGCAAGTTTTTCACTGGGGATTCCTATGTGATTTTGAAGGTTAGTTGCTATTTGTTCTCCTTCTCTATGTATCTCTTAATTCACTCAAATGTCATGATTGTTGTATATTTTTTGGGTTGTGGGTTCTTTGAATCCTTGCATTTTGCCTTCTTGACTATGCTCTATCTTCAAGGGTGCTTTTGTTTTACTGGACAGATCATGAATTATTAATAACTTCCGCTCAAGTTAATTTTTGTCTTTAATTTTCATTGCTAGATGGGATATTGACAGAGAAATACTAATTTTTATGCTACCTGTCTGTGCAGACAACTGCACTCAAAAGTGGTGCCTTGCACCATGATATTCATTATTGGCTTGGTAAAGACACCACTCAGGTCAGCTGCTACTTTTATAGATTCTTCATGCTTAAGAAAATTGAAATGTTTTTTCAGCCTTATATCCTTAGGTCTCTTAAATAGGATGAAGCAGGTACTGCAGCCATCAAAACAGTTGAACTTGATGCAGCTCTTGGAGGCCATGCTGTACAATATCGTGAAGTACAGGGTCATGAAACTGAGAAGTTTTTATCTTACTTCAAACCATGTATCATACCTCAAGAAGGTGGTGTCACGTCTGGATTCAAACTTGCTGAGGCTGAAGAACATCAGACACGCTTGTTTGTTAGCAAAGGAAAACATGTTGTCCATGTTAAGGAGGCAAGTCAACTTGGTTGGTTCTCCAATTGGTAAATTTATTCCTGAATGTTTTGTTATCTCTACTTACCTTTCTATTTTCTGGTTCGGATGCAGGTTCCTTTTACTCGATCATCACTCAACCATGATGATATTTTCATTCTCGATACCAAGTCAAAAATTTTCCAATTTAATGGCTCTAACTCATCCATCCAAGAGAGAGCCAAGGCTTTAGAAGTAGTCCAGTATATTAAGGATACTTATCATGATGGAAAATGTGATGTAGCTGCCATTGGTAAGTGCCGTGTTATTAGGAGCTATTTGATGATAGTGAAGTATGCTCCTTTAATTCTAATTATTCCCTCTTCATATAGAGGACGGAAAATTGATGGCTGATGCTGAGACTGGAGAATTCTGGGGTCTCTTTGGTGGCTTTGCTCCACTTCCAAGGAAAATAGCTAATGATGATGATAAGGCTGCCGATATTTCTTCTACTAAACTTTTTAGGTAGCATAAATTGCTGAGTTTCTTTTATGTTTTGCTTAAGAATAATGCATTAGCATATTATCTTGCATATGACAAAGTTAGATCATCCACATGAGGAGAGTGGGAATCGATTTATTCTTTAGGCAGTTTTTAGTCAATTCCTTGTCTTGTCACTTTTCCTTATTAGATGTTAAATTAGAGAAGGTTTATTTTGAATTCTTGTTAGGCTAGGGTTAATATCTAGTGGTTACAGGCAAGAACTCAGTAGGATTTGGTTTACAGGATTCTTACATAGGTTTAACATTTCAGTTTGTGTATGGGGATTTCCAGTTTATCCTACATCACCACATGTATCTCTTCCATGAATTTTGCTTTCCATTTACATTCCTTTGGTGCATTTTATTCACCAAAGATTTGTGGTAACTAAATCAGATATCTCTAGTCATGCCTATGTAGTATGCCTTACTGTTAAGTTTTGTTGATAATAAATTTTCCAAGAATAGTTTATTATTGATGATCTCGTGATATATTGGATTAAAATTTTAAACCATGTAGCCTCTTTTTATTCTTCCCCGGAAGTTATTGTCAAGGCCATTTTGATATGGCGATTGCTGGAGTAGAAAAGTAGTGTAGTTCTGAATAACTTGTGTTTTCCTTTGAAGAATTGAGAACGGACATCCAGAACCTGTTGAGGCGGATTCTTTGACAAGGGAATTACTGGATACAAATAAGTGCTATATTCTTGATTGTGGAGTGGAAGTGTTTGTATGGATGGGGAGAAATACTTCTCTTGATGAAAGAAAGACTGCAAGCAGAGCGGCAGAAGTAATGCTTAATTATTTCGTGCTAATCATGTGCATTACTAAAGATTTTCTATTTTTTGATAATTCATATTATCTAAATCGATCAGGAGCTAGTTCGTGGTGCTGACCGACCTAAATCCCACATTATACGTGTAATTGAAGGATTTGAGACAGTGATGTTTAGGTCAAGCTTTGAAGCATGGCCTGAGAGAGCTGATGTACCTGTATCTGAGGATGGTAGAAGCAAGGTTGCAGGTTTGTAACTGGAATTAGTTTAGTTACTTCACAATTTCACATTTTGCTCCTCCATGGGAGTTCTCTTGGTTATCATTGTCACCATCTCTTGCTTTTATAGTTTTTGTTTTTGCAACTACTACTGCAATCAGCGTCCCTGTATCATTTTGATTTTATTAAACTTCTTTCTCTGTTAACTTTGTTTGTAGCACTTCTAAAACGTCAGGGGGTTAATGTCAAAGGTTTGCTGAAAGCTGCTCCTGTAAAGGAAGAACCCCAACCATATATTGATGTCACAGGGAATTTGCAGGTCCTATTTGTAACCTCGTTTCGTTTGATCCTAAATTTTTCTCAGGATCAGACCTTTTATTTTCTCAGCCTTAAAATCTCAAATCTTCTGTATAATTTTGTATTTGCACGAATAAAGTTCTAAGCGTGGCTTTTTCTTAGTTATTCAATCTTCATATATTATATTTCCTTACATAGATCAGATATGCACGACCCGAGTCCTGCTTTTGATATATATGCAAATAGGAGCCGTGGTTTGAAACACAAATTAATGAAATAAGAGCATGCAATTTCTGCGATGAAGGCTGCCATGTTTATGTAGGGATGACAGTCCAGAAAGAAAGTTTGAGCTCTAGGACATAAGCGGAAGCAAATTACAAGAAATATGCTACTTCGTAACAAACAGATTACTGGCAACCGTAGAAGAGTTGTCATATAACACTATGTTCTCCGATACAACCAAATTGGTTCTTGGGAATTTTTAAGAATATGTTTGAAATTTGAATTTGTTTCCTCCCTATACCAACATTTCTACCTCTTAACTTTACTTCATCTATTTTATGAGCTGTCTTTGTTATACATAATGTTGATAGTCCCTCTATCTGGTTTGACAGGTTTGGCGTGTTAGTGGTGAGGAAAAAATCATCCTTCCAGCTTCAGATCAGTTTAAGTTCTATAGTGGAGATTGCTATGTTTTTCAATATTCATATCCAGGGGAAGAGAAGGAGGAATACCTTATAGGGACATGGTTTGGGAGGAAGAGTGTGGAGGTGAATTTCAAGCTCTCAACTAGCCTCTTTTCATTCCATATCCCCTTCCCATCCTCCTCCAGGATTCTAATGTGTCTACTGCCGAGAGGAAAGGGTTAGGGTTTTGAAGTGACGGACTTATTGCAGTACTATTGATGAACCGATACTTCATTTTCTAATGTTATCCTTTATATTTCTTGTGCATTTCCCTTTTATCTGCCACAACATCTGGCTTTCAAATTATAACCTTTAATGGAAAGCCTACGTGTGGTTCACTTAGTTGAATGTAGAAAGTCGCACTTTCTCCAGATCTTTGTTTCGTGATCAGATATTTATTCTGTTTTCTCAGACTCTGTTTTGATTGCTATATTGAGACAGTTCTTTGGGCATGAATAATCTTATGGCAGTTTGTCGTTGCTGACTAGAACATTAATTTTCTATCTGCTTATATCTTGAGGACTCTGTATTTTATGTATTGTTGTGTGATATAGTCAATGCATCTTATTAGTTGTCTCTGGCTTCATGTACCTGCTCACCAGTGTTACTGTTATTTACTTATTGGCGTTTGATGCCTTTGTCTGGTCATAATGATTACTTCCTGAAATAGGCTGAAAGAGCTTCTGCTATTTCACTGGCAACCAAGATGCTTGAGTCACTAAAATTTCTACCTGCCCAGGTAGCCTTTTTCTCCAGAGATGTTTTCTTGATAATGATCTCGTTATACTTTTAGGTAAATTGTTTCTGATGCCAAACGCTATTGATGCATAGGCTCGCATCTACGAAGGAAATGAACCAATTCAATTCTTTTCAATCCTTCAAAACTTAATTGTTTTTAAGGTATGTGGCATATTAATATACAACAGAAGGCAATTTGATTAATTATCTTGAAGATATACTAAAGTCTTTCATCATCTTTTACTAAAGTTTTTCTTTATCTGTTACTAATAAGTCGATTAATTCTAATGTTAACAGGGTGGCCTTAGTGCTGGATACAAGAATTATATTGCAGAGAACGAACTCCCTGATGAAACATATAAGGAGGACGGTATTGCACTATTTCGAGTTCAGGGCTCTGGACCTGATAATATGCAAGCAATTCAAGTTGAATCAGTATGTCTTCATCACTGTTAATGCTGAAGCGTATGTTGTTGTCTGATTTTATATGCTTTTATTAACACATTTTGGAACCGGGAAAATACAATAAATAAAACTATAGTTTATTTTAGATGCTTTTAGTCCTTCCATTTGGAAATAGGAATTGACATTAAACACAGCTATAATCCTTGTGATTTGGCCACCGGTTTTGATGGATAATAGCATATTATCTCAATAGTTGTGTAATTGGCCTGTAAGGCAATAAAGTTACACAATTCTCTCATGAGTGTGGCAGTGATATTTAGATCAAGCCTACAATATTGGTTTCTACTTACTGAATGTGGATTTTGTTGTTGCAGTTTGTTGTTTTAATTTGGATGCTTATAGCTGCTGATATCACTTGCTTTTTTCTTTGCCTCTATGGAATTTCAATCAGGTTACCTCATCTTTGAACTCCTCGTACTGTTACATATTACATAATGATTCTTCTGTCTTCACATGGTCTGGAAATATGACAACCACGGAGGACCTGGAACTTGTTGAAAGGCAACTGGATCTAATAAAGGTTCAATAAGTCTTCTTGAACATTTATTTCAAGCAATTTGTTGCAGACATAAAAGAGTCTTTTAAGCTATACTATTATTGGTAATCTTGTAACCAACTATTGTAATCACTTTAATGTACTTTTGAATGTTCTGCAGCCAAATGTACAGGTTAAACCACAAAAGGAAGGTTCAGAGTCTGAGCAATTTTGGGATTTGTTAGGAGGAAAAGCTGAATATCCTAGCCAAAAAATTGGAAGGGAAGCTGAAAATGATCCTCACCTTTTCTCCTGTGCATTTGCCAAAGGTAGAAAAAATGTCCCTGTTTCCAGGTGGTAGATTTCTTTCTAGAAGTTATGTTTTATCTGGATGTACTATTATTAAATTCTGACTCATTTTCCCTTTTCTCCTCCTGCTAAACTAATGCCCAAATGTATACTGATCTTTAGGAAATTTAAAGGTATGTAGTCATATGATTAATCATTTTCTGTCCTGTCAGTTCCCAGATCTTATTCTTAGGTCTATTGTTCTAAGGAGGGATGTCGTTTCAGGTGACTGAGATTTACAGTTTCAACCAAGATGATTTGATGACGGAAGATATATTCATCCTGGATTGTCACTCTGAGATATTTGTCTGGGTGGGCCAACAGGTTGATTCCAAAAACAAAACAAATGCATTAACAATTGGAGAGGTGAGACTTTTGGGGGCAGTGGTTGTTTGCAACGATTGCTTCTCTTCCTTTGGCTGTTTACAATATGCCCTAAGAGCCTAGGCTGATAAAATTTGAATCGAAGTAGGTCATCTATGTGACTTAAATGGCTATACGTCATATATGATGAGACTTATTTGGGCCACTATCAACTTCCATTACTTAGCGAAAATTGACGTTTTATTGCCAATAGAAATTTGTAGAGCAAGATCGTCTGTTGGAGAAGTTATCACGTGAAGCTCCAGTATACGTCGTTGCAGAAGGAAGCGAACCACCTTTTTTCACTCGGTTCTTTGAATGGAATTCTGCAAAATCTGCAGTAAGCTTGTTATATTTATTTTCTTTAAAATTCTGTATAGATTTCTTCAGGAAGTCTTAACATTCTGATTTGCATACAGATGCTTGGGAACTCATTTCAGAGAAAGCTTGCAATTGTGAAAAATGGGGGAACTCCTGTTGTGGAGGTAAGATGAGTTCAGGCATTTGTTATCAGAATTTACTTTAGTTGTATACTTGTTGCTTTCCAAGTTGTACATCCATATCATGCATGCTTTCTTTTATAGTATCTATCATCTATGCTTTGGTCATTGGATATTTTGATCTCTGATTCAAAATACAAATTTATTGAGTGATAAACCAAAATCAAAATACTAAAATTAAAAGCTTTTCAACCACCGAAGCTTATGATGTTCACTTATTGCTGGATAATTTAAAAGTTGTTGATGTATTTTTGTATTATAAACCACATGCAAATACTATTGCACCACTCCATTCAGCAATAGTTTTCTAATACAGTATGAACGCATGATCAGAAACCTAAAAGAAGAACACCTGTGTCATATGGGGGAAGGTCTAGTGTGCCTGACAAATCACAGCGATCCAGAAGTGTGTCTTTCAGCCCTGAGCGAGTCCGTGTCAGGGGTAGGTCCCCAGCTTTCAATGCACTGGCTGCTAACTTTGACAATCCTAATTCCAGAAACCTTTCAACCCCACCACCAGTTCTTAGAAAGCTTTACCCAAAATCAGGGAGCCCAGATTCTTCAAAATTGACTTCTAAATCGTCGGCTATAGCAGCACTTAGTTCGTCTTTTGAGCAACCCCCTCCAGCACGACAATTTATTATGCCCCGTTCCATCAAAGGTATACAACCAATCTTCTGGGAAGTTTAAGTTATTGTACCTTTGATATCTTTAGGTACTAACTTCTGGAAAATTGTTTTTCATGTTTGTAGCGAGCCCTGAGGCACCAAGGTTGACCCCCAAGTCAAACTCAAAGGAAGATACAATGAGCAACAGAATAGAGTCCCTCACCATACAAGAAGATGTGAAAGAAGGTGAAGCTGAAGATGAGGAAGGACTTCCAATTTATCCTTATGAACGCCTCAAGATTGGATCAGCAGTTCCTGTCAACGAAATTGATGTGACAAAGCGAGAGGTGAACCATGAATAATGGCAATCTATTACCTGGTGTTCCTTTGTTGGTAGTGTTCTAATATTTTCTTCTGTGGAATGTGTGCAGACTTACTTGTCATCAGCAGAGTTCAAGGAGAAATTTGGGATGGCAAAGGATGCTTTTTACAAATTGCCCAAGTGGAAACAAAACAAGCTTAAAATGGCTGCGCAATTGTTCTAAAGTCTTCTACTGTAACTCCGCTTTTTCTTCAGCTACATGCAGTTTCAGGTGGAAAAACGTTACTCCGTAGCATATGCAAAATGTATCATAATAGGATTTTAAGCATTTTTAGCCATTACAATTTCATTCTTGGTCTTTTATGCAATTGATGGTTAATTGCATTCTGAAATAGCCTACTTTCCTTCCTGCAGTAAGAAAGTTTCTGAGACAGAAAGGGACAGCATCAGTGCATTTTTAGCTGCTTCTGCTCCCAAGAAGCTTGCGTTCTTATATAATTTGATGGGCAACAACCAAGATCTTTTTCCCCATTTTACATGTGGTTGCTTGAATTCTAGCTTTTTCTTTTTCTGGGTTGGTTAGATGGTTTCTCTTGTCCTTTAATTTTATTGCCAGAAGTTGATGGTTTTGCCTTTTCACTTTTTTTTTTCGGAGGGTTGATTAATTTTTTGATTGGAAATTGGTTTTAGGAGTCAAAATCAATTAGGATGTATTTGGTACGATGGAGGATGCAAGTGTGTACAGCAGAGCCTTTGCCATTTTGTTTATAACACTTGATGATATATGAAGGAAAGAAAATTGTGCTTGTTCTTGATGCAAGTTGACCATAATCCAAATTCATTTTCTTGTATAGTTTGGTTGTACTGGAAAAGAAAACTAACCCACATACCATTTTCACTACTGTTGCAATAGTAGTGAAATTATCTTATGGTTACTTGAAAACATTATAAATTTACAATTTTGTTTTTGGACAACCATTGACAATTAGAAGCAGTGATCGGTTCCTATGAACTCAGGAAGTGGACAACTGTACAAGTGGATGGATAGAACAAAATAGAATGTACCCAAAAAGCCGAAATTTCACGATCAAACACAAAGCAAAGCAATTTTTAGGAGACAGAAAGACGACACCTCTCTTTATTTGATGGCGGAAAAGGGATTCAAGGAACAAAGATGATTGAAATTTGTTAGGATTATTAGTCTAAACCTGCATGTTTGCACTTGTTTAGAAGAAGACTGAAGAAGGAGACCTGTTAATACCTTAAACTCTAAGATACAGAGAGTGAGAAAGGAGAGTGTCGAGTGTGTGTTTTGTGTTAATGGCGGGGGGTGGCGATAGGGTGCCGATGCAGGTTTGCAAGGGAATCAACGGACTCGACAAAGTGGTTCTCCGGGAGGCACGAGGCAGCTCCGCCGAGGTATTTCCTCTTTCTAATCGGCGCATCTCATTTCATGTTTCATTCTGTGTCTTGCGTTCTTCCTTTGATTTGTCAAAAGAGTTTCACGGTCTCATGGCTATTGGCCTTTTTCATTTGATGCTTTCAATTTCCTTTCATTTTTTGGGTTAGTATAGGCATATGTATAAACCTATTAGTACAAATTAGAGAAGTCTAGATCTGATATTGTAGTTCGATTAGTCCCCTGTTACTGGACCGTTTTACGCATTCATTAAGTTGATCGACCTGGTTTTGACTTTAATCTCTTAGAATTTTGGATTTAGGGTTTCAGGGGTTTCCATGACATGACTATATTCTGCACAAAGCAATTTTTTGTTGTTTCGAGTTGGTAGGGTCAATTTTAAGCGCAGTGAATAGTGATGTTGTCTTAGTGCTTGCATCTTGGCTTTCCTGCTTATTTGTGTAAAAGCTAATTCTAAAGACAATTTGAACATGATTTATCAGACTGAATTCAAGCCTTTAACATAAATGGAATTAATAGATGGAAACGATCAGAAGATTCTTAGTATTTAATTTGTGCAATTTTTACTGAATAACATTCAGGCGATGACAGTTGCTGATTTGGACTGATATGAGCTAAGGACTTACATGGTTTAGCCTGTTGTAACTACCGAATGTCCTTCTATGTTAAATATTTCCAGTCATATCATGATAGGCATTCGAACTGTGGTTTAGGCGAGCAATGAGCCCTTATGATCTGAAGAAGTTTGAGAACCTTGCATTATAACATTCTCAACAATGTTGTAGTTACTAAGTAAAGAAACATTATAGACAATGTGTTACGTGAATTTATACGGAAGTTGCAGGTTATTTGAAAATGCCATAATTAGGAAAGGAAGGACGAAAGAAAAGTGAGAGAATAATTCAGAGAATCTGTAAGATAGAGAGAGAAAATACAATTATTTCATATCTGCCATGTTAGTTACAATGGCTATAAAAAGATGTTTCCTACTGCTAAGCATTGGACACGTATATAATGGTTGTTACAACTATTAGTGAAATGCGCGTTGGGTACTCACATGACTAATGATTACGAAAATAGTTTTATTCTTCTTCTTCTCACTCACTTTCCTGTAACACCACCTCCCTCTTCAAAAACATTGCCCACAAGGTTAACCTTCGGAAACCTTTTATGCAATTCGAATAGGAATTCTCAAGTAACTTTCTTGGCTGTTCCATCTGACCAATACATTAGCACCTGTGTTATGGGTTTGCGGGGGCATTCCACCATTCTTCCATCTAAAATTGCCACTGGTGTACGTCTGAGAGTAAGAGGAAGATTATTAGAGACAGGCTCTCATGGTTAAACACATATTTCTTCAAAAATGGGCCATGGGGTGAATTAACGATTTCGGGGGCAGCTACAACTTATACGCCACCTTGAAGCTGAAGCTGAAATTGAGTATCCCAAATAATCTCTTTGTCTTGTCCCAAAGATACACTTACTCTACTTAATGAATAATTGATGATTGTGTAAGGTTTGCATGACCTTTTGAAGATGCTCCAAGTGTTGTTAAAATGATTTGCAATAAACTAAGATATCATCGAAAAAACTAGAATGAATATTATGAGGTATGACCTGAACACCTCATCATGTGACTTTGAAATGTTGAGGGTGCATTATGGCATTGCTGAAAACCCATAATGACCCTCATGAGCTTTAAAGGAAGTCTTGTGTACATCTTCTCCATTCATCTAGATTTGGTGATACCTTGACCTCAAATCTAGCGTAGAATACCAGCTGGAACAATGAATTTCATCAAGCGGTTCTTCAATTAAGGTTATGGAGAACTTGTCTTAGATGGTTTGCTTGTTGAGCTCTTTGTAATCAATGCACATTCTCCAAGTGTTATCCCTCTTTTTGACCAACACCACAGGTGAAGCATATGGACTGATGCTTTGTTTGATGAACCTTGCCTCATTAGCTCCTGCACAACTCTTTTTATAATGTCTTTCTACTCACTATAATATGTATAAGGCCAAATGCTAATAGGTTTCACTCCATCCTTTAACTTGATTCTATGATCATGGGACCTCTTAGGTGGAACTTGATCAGGCTTTTTAAAAACACTTCCAAATTATTCTATCAATCTGTTGAGCTCTTCTAGGGTTTGGATGATCCTCCAACTCCATCTGTTGCATTTGATACTCGATGGGCATGAAAGTTGTAGCATGTACAAACTTCTCCCATTGGTTTTCTTAAAGACATTGTTGAAATCTTTGCTCGAGATTACCTTAGCAACCTTATTAGGATTCCCAATCAATGTCACCATCTTGCCATCCCATTTAAACTTTATTGTGCGGGTCCTAAAATTAAACAACACCCATTGTATGCCAATAACCACGCGACAGCTCCCTAATTTGATGACTAGTGCATCTATACTGAACCTAAGTCCTTGCATACTCTAAGTGAACCCTCTATAAACCTGATGACATTCCAACTTCTATCCTCCTCCTACTGTAACCTATAGAGGTTGAATTTCCTCCACCCTTTCGCTCCCTTTTTTATCACAAAGGTGTCTAGGACGTTATGACTACTCCTATTGTTAGTGAATATGTGCAAGGTTCTCATTTGATGCCTCCCTCTAACCCTCATTTGCTTGTTTTCTTTCTTGTCTCTCAAGCCCATCATAGCTAGCAAAGAGATGTTGGGTTTTGATTACTCATCCTTCATAGTTTGCCTATCTTGACTACTCCCCCATGTACAAATGAATTTGCCTTTTTTTTTTCACATTTGTGTCTTGGTATATATCTTTGATCACACCAAAAACACTTCTTCAACCTTTTTACATCAAACTCTCTGCTATTCATCGTTCTTAGACCTTTATGAGTACTAATGAAACTACTTATAGTAATACTTCCCTGATCGGGTGTGGATAGGATTCCAATCTCATTATGGTTTTTAGTTGGTGGACTTGGTGGTGAGGTTCCCTTGTTTTGTAGGAACCCTCCCCCTTCTCTTGGTTTGGGTAGGAATATACTTGCCTCCAGGGTGATTAATCACTACTCTAGCTTCTTGTTTCTCCGCCAGGATGTATGCCTATTGAAGACTTTAAGGGTCCATCAATTTGACTGTGAGTTCTAACTCTGGTTTGACGCCCTTAAGGAAGAACACTATTCGATAACTCTTGAGTAGTGAGAGTTTGTTGGAATATTTGTCAAATTGGCCGTTGTATTTCAACACTATACCTATTCTTAGACTAGACAGTAGCAATGGAATATTTCTTTGACTGGTACCACATGTCAAAAGATCGGAAAGTTTGATTTGCAAAGATGAAGCTAGTTGGACACGCTAAAATCAAGTGGAGGTCGGTAGAGGATAGAGTTTGAAAAATAGGCCAGCCACCAATTGTTGATTGGAAAGAGATGAAGCTGAAATTTTCAGAAAAATGCTTACCATTTCATTATCAGGAAGATCTCCATGATCAACTCACAACCCTTAGACAAGGGATTATGTCCATAACTGAGTACACGGAAATATTTGAACTACTTTCTATTTGATATAAGGGGATGGAGTCGGAACGACAACTTATATGTTATTGCAAACATAGCTTAAGGGTAGATATTTGCAAAAAGCTGATAATGCAAAAGATTTGGAGCCTTCAAGATACATCACTTGGCTTTAAGAGCGGAACAATACTTAGGACAAGTAATTAAAAGGTTTCGAAGTCAAGCCGATGAGTTCGGCATTAAGAGAACTATGACGGTGCAAAGATTTAGACCAGCACCTATTGCATCAAAATTTGCACCACAAAACAACTATAGAATTTCTCAAGGAACTGAACTTAAAAGCTAAGTTGTTGCTAAGACTTGGACGAAAGGAGTCAGCAGTGACAAGAAGTGCTTCCGATGCAATGGGAGGGGCCAATTTGCATATGAATGTCCTAATAAAGGTTTGCATATGATGGGAGAAGAGGAAGAATCTGATGAGTATGTATGTGAGAATGAAGCTAGAGAGGAGTTGGAAGGAGACTTTAGCGATGAACTAGCTATTCCTACAAATCTTTATGTAGTGAGATGCATACTTACGACCCTTAAAGCAGAAGAACGACTTTGTACTACTATTTTCCTTACTCAAGATGATGTGGAGGTAAAGTATGCAAGTTTATCATTGATGTCGTAGTATGAATGTGGTATTGGAGAACATGATGAAGCGATTGAATTTACTCACGGATAAACATCCAAATCTCTACAAAGTTGCTTCAGTAGATGATAGTACTATATCAGTTGCTTGGTGTTTTTCAAACATGGGGACTCTATTGGGTGTCATGTTATTCCTATAAAAGTTTCTCGCATTTTACTTAGGCGACCATCACCTTATGATCGAGATGTGCAACACTTTGGAAAAGCTAACACCTATCAGTTTATATTTCGTGGAAAGAAGATAATTATGAAGCCTACGAAAGGAGACAAGGTAGAAAAACAAATAGCCATAAATGCCAAAAAGAGTCTCCTAATATCCGTAAAGAGAGAGAATTTGAAGATGTTAGCAAGGAAAAGGGAATTGTGTTAGTAATGGTAGTGAGGGATGTAACAAAAACATTTGAAACACCCTTTACTTTATCAAAAGACGTGGGAGAATTGTTAGTTGTTTTTTAGACCTTACACCGGATGATTTTTAGCATCTATTAACTTGGCACCTAGATCTACTCTACCAAATCTTCCAGCCTATTACTTGAATTCTATTGAGAATGAAGTGCTGAAGAGATAAGTAGAGGAGTTACTGAAAAAGGATTTATTCAAGAAAGTCTTAGTCTGTGTACAGTTTCAGCATTATTGACTCCTAAAAAGGATGGAAGTTGGTAAATGTATGTTGCTTGTCTGGCGATAAATAAGATCACAATAAGGTATATATTTCCAATACCTTGCCTTGATAACATGTTAGATATGTTGATACCAAGATAGACCTATGAAGTGGGTACCATCAAATTAGAATCAAACCTAGAGATGAATGGGAACGACTTTCAAGACCAAAGAGACTTTATGAATGGTTAGTGATGCCATTTAGACTTTTTAATGCACCTAGCACTTTTATGAGAGTGATGAATCAAGTGTTTCGACCATTTATGTGCAGATTTTTGGTGGTATACAACAAGGCTAAAGAAGACCACCTATTACATCTATAACAAGTCTTTAGAGTTTTGAGACAAGAGAAACTTTATAATTTAAAAAAGTGTTCTTTCATGCAATCAAGTGTTGTATTTTTAGGTTTAGTATATCCTAGTGTGGAGTGATGGATCCTAAGAAGATTAAGGCCATCCTTGATTGGCTGATTCTAAAGGATGTGCACTGAGACAAGGAGCTTCCATGACCTAGCAACATTCTATAAGCGATTTATTTGTAATTTCAGCACCATAATGACGTCCATTATTGATCGTATGAAGAAAGGACAATTTACATGGTCAAAGGCAGCAACTAAAGCATTTGAAGAAATCAAGAAAAGATGACTGAATCTCCTATTTTACAACTTCCAGATTTTTCTAAGGTATTTAAAGTTGCTGGTGATGCATCTCGTGTGGGAATTGGACGCATCCTAAGTTAAGATGGACACCCAATTATGTTAGTGAGAAATTAAGTGAAGAGAAGCAATGATATTCCCCCTATGACAAGGAATTTTATGTATTAACACATTCTCTTTACAATTGGCTTCATTGTCTCTCATATGAGGAGAGGTTATTCTATATTCAGATCATGAATCTCTTAAATACTTCAAGTCCCAGAAGAACTAGAACAAAAGGCATACCTTATAGAGTGAATTTTGGAGCAATTTAACTTTGTTATTAAACATCGGACAAGAGTTTAGAATAAGGTGCAGATGTATTGAGTAGGAAGAGTCATTTACTTAACACTTTAGCAATAAAAGTTGTAGGGTTCGGCAAAATAAAAGGAGAATATGTTTCAGATCGAGATTTTGGAATAATCTATTTAGAAATTGTAGTTGGACAAAGAGACCAACACTTTTCTTTTGTGATCCACCATCACAATTTTTTCAAAGAAAATTGACTTTGCCTACCTAATACTTGTATAAGGGAATATATGATTTGGGAATTACATGGAGGAGGAGCAGTTCGACACTTTGGAAGAGATAAAAGCATCCCAATGGTTGAAGATCACTTTTATTGGCCCCCTTTAAAGCGGGACATTCCAAAGGTCATAAGACAATGTCAAACATGTCAATTAGCTAAAGGAAGGAAACAAACTTTTGGATTATACACACCACTGTTCGTGCCTCATAAACCATAGGAGGACATAAGTATGGATTTTTTCTTAGGAATTCATAAAATTGTAAGAGGTTATGATTATATTTTTATGGTGGTGGATAGGTTTTCCAAGATGAGTCATTTCATTCCATGTTCCAAGACTTATGATGCTGCCCATATTGCAAAAATTTTCTTCAAAGAGGTTGTATGTCTCCATGGATTACCTTTACCTATTGTCTCTAATTGTGAAGTGAAATTTATGAGTTATTTTTGGAGAACTCTATGGAAAATATTGAACCCTAAGCTTTAATTTTCAAGTTCTTTCAATCCCCAAATTGATAGACAAACAGAGGTGGTAAATAGAAGCTTGGGAAACTTGTTAAGATGTTTGGTTGGAGAAAATGTGAAAAATTAGAACCTAATGCTTCCTATGGCAGAATTTGCATACAACAGTTTTATAAATAGGTGTGTAAGAGCCCTTTTGAGATAGTTTCAGGAGTTTAACCAAGAAAGCCTATTTATTTTGTTCCTTTACGACAAACAACATGAGTTAGTGTTGAAGCTGAAGGTTTTGCAAAACACATGAGGGACATCTTTGATGAGATACGACAAAAGATAATAACCAGCAATTTTTCTTCTAAAGAGCATGCTGATCAACATCGTCAATTGGTAGAATTCAATGAGGGGGATATGGTGATGGTTAGGATTCGTCCACAGCGTTTTCAAAAAGGGAAATGTAAGAAACTTCATTCACAAAATGTTGGACCTTATAGGATTATCAAGAAGATAATTGCTAACGCTTATGTCTTGGAATTACCAAGTGATATGAGAATAAGTCCTATCTTAAATGCTGCAGACTTAACTATTTGTCATGGACAAGATAAGCAATCCCCTATTGCAGCTGTAAGAATTCCAGCCACTCCTCATCTTAAGTAGGAAATGAAGGATGTTCTTGATGAACAAATTGTAGCACAAGAGATGGAGGATATCGACAATTTCTTGTCAAGTGGGAAAGAAGACCGATTCTGATAGTACTTGAATTTTAGAATATGAATTCCAGAAGTTGAATCTAGACTTATATGATCAGTATTTATCACATTCTACGTCGAGACGACTTCAGACAAGCCAGAGAGAATTGATATAAAAGAACTTAAAGTCTATAAAAGAAATAAAAGAGGAAACATCAGTCAACCACGAACTTAATTTGGTGGGATGAGGATTGAGAATTGAGTTGACATCAAAGTAGGCTAAAATTTAGACTGTATTAGAATTCCTTATTAAATAGGAAGTAGTAGTATATGTTATTCGATTTTAGATACGCTACCCTCGTTGTATAGGACTCATATAATTTCTATTATAATAGGATTTAATATGGGTTTTAAGAATTATATATATTTGTGTATTAAACTCTTCATCAATAATAAGCAGTCTAGAATTTTTTTACAAACTTGAGTTTTCAACTAAAAGGTGTAATGTTTTCTTCTAAGAGTGGTTCTTAGACTCTACGAGTGATTCCTAGTTTCTTACCTTCCATTTTTTTGTGTTCATCACAAAATTTCAGTAACCAAAACTCTAAATCTTAACCCTAAATTTCTAGCAATCTAACCTTAAAATTTCAGCCATACAAAATCTGAAATTTCAGCATTCCTATCCAAAATTCAACCCTAAAACTTGATATTTCAGTAGCCTAATATCAGTGATATTTCTTAATTTTGTGATTTTTAACTATTAGTTAATAATTCTTCTATTTATCTTACATCAGGAGGGAAGGAAGAAAGAAAATTGAGAGAAGTTTCAGAGAATCTGTAAGGAGGGAGAAAACACAATCATTTCATATCTGCCATGTTAGTACAAGAGCTATAAAAGGATATTCCCTACTGCTGAGCATGTTAACACGTATACAATGGTTGTTACAACTACTAGTGAAACACAGCATTGGGTGCTCACGTGACTAATGATTACGACAATGTTTTATTCTTCTTCTTCTCACTCACTTTACTCACTTTTCTATAACACAATGACTGGATACCAATGAATCCTCAAAGTATAGCAAAAAATTCGAAAGCAGCCTATTGATGCTAACCATAATTGAAGTCGTTTTGCTCGAAATATTTTTCTCACACAAGTCTTGGTTTAAGTTCCTTGTTTCCTGTTTTACTGTTTCTTTTGTATTGTGTGCAGTAGGTCACTTGGAATTATATGATGTTCAAGTCCTGTGATGAAGATTATCCATAGGTTTCATGTTTAAATATTGGAGCTCTACAGCATATTCCTTAGTCATGTAAGAAGAGCTCTCACTTTTCAAACTTGTATTAATAACTATCTATTCGATGTTTTGTCCAGGTGTACTTGTACGGGGGCCATGTGACATCTTGGAAGAATGACCATGGAGAGGAGTTACTTTTTTCTCAGCAGTAAGGTGGTATGCAATGTTTGCTTACTTTCTCCACACATTAATTTTGGTCCTGTTTTGAGGGAATTGCCTACATAAATATATAATTTGTGATCCTAACATACCCCCAGCATTGTTTATAGAAGTTGGTCATGTTCTGTGTGAAATTGCTCAGTCAGATTTCATATAATCCAAACTGACACAGATTGGTGTCTTTTCCAGGCAAATTTCAAACCCCCAAAGGCGATTCGTGGAGGCATTCCTATTTGTTTTCCTCAAGTCTGTACTTATTATACAATTTTCTCATGTTTGTTTTAATTTAGATCATCCTTCTCAAAAGAGCTTGTTGTGTTTATGCAGTTTAGTAATCATGGTTCTATGGAGCCACATGGATTTGCTAGGAATAGGATTTGGAGCATTGAAAATTATCCTCCTCCTTTTCCAACAAATTCTTCCAGTAGAGCTTTTATTGATTTGATTCTTAGGCCCACTGAAGAGGATATGAAAATCTGGCCTCACAGGTGGAATACTTGGAACTTCATGACATTTATATTACTGTAGATAGAGTGCTAGATCCTTCAAGACCATTCCCTACGTTCAACAGCTTAGTGGATCGTCTTTTTTGTGATTTTTAGTTTTGAATTCCGTCTGAGGGTAGCTTTGGGACCTGGAGGAGATCTGATGTTGACCTCTCGCATTAGGAATACCAACAGTGATGGGAAGCCATTTTCATTCACTTTTGCATATCACACCTATTTCTCTGTTTCAGACATCAGGTAATTGACTAGTAAGTTTGTCTTTAGTTGTTTTTTCTCTAAGGATTTACGTAAATTAATGATGTAATTTATGTTAATCCTTAGAGATTAGTCATCTTTGGAAACTATCTCTTGAGATTAGTGGACTCAAAGATGGCACCACACGTTTTATACATGCTGTAGATACAGATCTTTTGGGATCATGGCACCCTCTAGCCTTATGGAATCTACGTGATGCATATTGTTGCTTTAGGTCCAGTCTTTCTGAGTCTACCACAATTGTGCAACTCAGTATTTAAGTAGTAGAGCATAGTAGAAAAGAGGGTGAGGAAGGGTAAGATTGAGAGAGAGCAAAAGGCAGAAAGTAGAGAGAGACACTAACTGGCAAAGGAAGCAAAATACTCTAATGGAACCTTTTCTCAATGCTAATAACAGCAGATGGCCACATTTTAGGGAAAAGATTTCCCTACAGGAAATGAAATGACTTGAATCTGGGGAATAAGTTAATAGTCTTAATAGGGAAAGCTTTAAAGTTGGAACTAATTTCTAAACTTTCACTTAAGATAAATCTGCCCAAGTCCATTACTAGCAGTACTGCATTACCTTGTTCATGATCTTAGGATTCTGAGGCTTGTTTAATTTTTCCCGCCCTCATTTTGACCTCTGCATACAACCTCAAACGAATTTTCTGGTTGTTTTCAGTGAAGTTCGAGTGGAAGGTTTAGAAACACTGGATTATCTGGACAATTTACAGAACAAAAAGCGCTCTACTGAGCAAGGGGATGCAATAACATTTGAATCAGAAGTGAGTTGAGGATACCGAGTATTTCCTATTTTTTTTGCCTTTATGGACTCCACGTGAGGCTATGATGTGAAGGTTTTTTTCTGGTTGTACAGATTGATAAGATATACCTCAGTACTCCTACAAAAATTGCAATCCTGGATCATGAAAAGAAGAGAACATTTGTCCTACGCAAGGATGGACTTCCGGATGCAGGTGAGTTTTGTCTGTTTTTCTTTTTTTTCAACCTTGAGACAAGTCTTGATTTATAAACCACATGGAGGTTGCAAGCCAAAATATAGTGTTTATGTGTGGTGTAAATGTAGAATTTGTAATGGTAATATGTTTGGACCTGTAGATCAATGGATTCTCCTTTTTCAGCTAATGGAACTCTTAATTCCTATATATGTTGATGTGCTAAACTTTTATTTTGGTTTCTGTGACGTGCTTTTTCTACAACTTAATTGGATCTTACTTCTCTGCATAACAATGCTATAGTGCCTCTGTAAGTTGCAAGGCTCTACATACCTTCAAGTATATCATTATTTGGCCAATGCAATTACAAACTATGTTTGTTTATGTCAAGAAATTGTTTTACCCGGATTCTACACTTGATATTGAAATTCAAGTGAAAGAACTAGCACTTTTCATTTGAGTTTTTGAGTGTACTAAATGAATTGTCAATTTACTGGTTTACTGATCAATTAGATGTTATTAGTATGGTGCATTTTGAGGTGGGGCACGAGAAAGATGGATTGATTTAAACAAAGATAAATAGGTTCTAGAAGGAAGGCACCTTTGTTTCAAACATGAGCTTTAAATTTATCATTTTACTGCTAAAGCATTATGGCTTTTAGCCATTGCTGTGTCTTTTACTTGAAATGCATAGCATCATTGAAGAATTTATTCTCAACTTTGTATGTAGTGGTGTGGAATCCATGGGATAAGAAGGCCAAGGCTATGGCTGATTTTGGAGACGACGAATACAAGCATATGCTATGTGTAGAGGCTGCTGCTGTGGAAAAACCAATCACCCTAAAGCCTGGCGAGGAGTGGAGAGGACAGCTGGAACTCTGCGCTGTTCCTTCCAGTTACTGTAGTGGACAACTTGATCCTAGGAAAGTTCTCCAGTGCACCTAATTACACTTTCGTCCGTTCCGGTATATAAACCCTGTAGAGCTACATCGGCTGAAGCTATAAAACAAGTGGTCCAAGTATTCAGTACGCCCACTTCAGTTTGGACATTTAACATTCTTGTTGATCTATCAAACAATATACTTTACTTGGGAAGATGTGGAACCTTCAGTGCTTGCAACTGTTGTACAACATTACGTTACTGTGAAAGACCTTTCCTTCCTTCCAAGTTTGTAGTTTTGGACTGTACTAGTCATTTGAGTAAATTTCTGAGGCATTTTAAGTATTTGGTGAAGTGACTATCTGCGAAATTTGCGATGACTGCATAAGCTTGGGCTTTTACAATCCCAGTCATTGTCAACTTTCATCTTGTGTTTTATTAGTTTAGTTGTTTCCACAGTTGTTTGATCTCGACTTGGTGTTAAACACAAGTTAAGTTGAGAGCTGTCAAAAGAACAGTCAGATTGTTATGTTTTATTCTGATACATACAAGTTAGTTCAAATGGATGCTGTTTATTAAATGAGACGTAATTTGATTTACTTACATTTAGCTGTTTTCCTAAATTAATATGGACTAAAGGTAGTATTGGTAGGGCAAGGGACTTAATTTTCTTTATTTGTAGAAAGTGTTTCACATTCTACAATACACTTTCTACAATTCACGCCTCGGATTTCCATGGAAAAAGAAAGAGGGAAGGGACCTGGAAAAGGGAGAATAAAAAGGGAAACAATTACAGGCCCTTGACCAAAAAGGAAACAAGGAGAAGAAACACAACGAGCCAAGATGACTGACTCAACAAGAAAGTCTCGCCTGGTGTTTGTCTATAGCACTCACATGCTCATTGGACTTGGAGGGTCACTGAGGGCTGCTATGGCTGTTTCAATTTTTATCTTCAAATGATCTCTCTCTTCTTCCGCTGCCTGCACACACAAGCAATGGTCAGGTTTACTTGTTTATTTCACCGCATAAATGTAAAATTGTCCACATCTTACCACCAAATGTGGGGAACAAGACAACAACTAAACGAGAGAGATTTGATCCTCGTGGGTCCATAATCACCAACAATTTATTTAAATCACACTTTGTCCTGATCTTAACTATGACTTCGACAACAAATGTAATTTAACTTCCTGTACCTGTTCTGTCTTTTTCTACATCTTCTAATAATATGGAAAACTTAAAGATCCTGTAATCTAAGTTGACAAAGATTTCTGACCTAAAGTTACACAAGTTTCTTTCATATTTTTAGTTGCATAAACAAAATCCAAGACTTACGGTTTGAAGTTGAAGAAGAAGTGAGATAGTGCATCAGTTTAGCGTGTGAGGTGTCTGTGTATGTAACGGGCAGAATCCAGATGATGTTCGGGTAGACTAGACTAGACAAGAAAAAGCGCGCGACCCAGAATCCAGATACGGTGAAACATATTTTTAATGCATTTCCTATTTCCGTCTGAAAGCATTTGTCCCGATGTTTTAGTTGATGTATTTTCTTACAGGGTAAAACTTTACTTTGGCTTTTGAGTTGCAGTGCAGGGGAGTTGTCATAACTTACATTCGGATCTGGATTACACTACTCATCATTGTTCTATTCTAATTGGTTATTACCATAATTGCGTCTTTTTTAAAGTAGTCTATCAGTTTCCAACTCCTTTAGGTCCCACCTTTTGGATGCCCTTCTATGCAATGCAATCCCTCTCTTGGCAAGTAGCTTCTTATACATATAAAAGAAAAGAAAAAGGGAATTTTTAGATGGACCGACTAACCTCTATAAAAACTGTCTTCAAGAGCCTCCCTGATACGGTTGTGATATTGGCTGTAATGATTTTGAGTTTCAAAGATTCGAACACCTCACAAAGTTTAACCATTGTGTCTGTTCTTTTACTACATGTCAAGGTCACTAGCAGAGTTTTCTCTCCCATGTAAGCTATTCTCAGCTGCAAACGATTGCCCAAACTTAGTAACCAAGTTATTCTCCCATTTAATAAGCTATTCTACTACTCAATTAAAGAGATAAAGAGAAAAGTCAATTACTTCAAGAACTTCAACAGCCGAGTTTCTTGATACCCCAGAATCATAGCAGTACTGTTCAAGCTTCTTTTTCTTGCATCTCAACAACATGGGTAGCTGCTGCTCAAAATCATAACCTGGCTTCTTCAATTTCCCTGATTCAAGCTCCCTAATCTCAGCTTGGATTCTTCGCTCTTGTTCATGCAACTCTTGTATGTAATCAATGGCGTCTTTGATTATGGAAGCTTTGTCCATCTACACGAGAGGTTTTTTAAAGGCCAACCACAAACATGTAAAGCATAAATTAACAAAAGCACACAAGCTTTCTAGTCAGAATAGCACTAACTATTCCAAAATTCTCTTTCTCTGTGTGATCAGTAACTGGGAGTGCAATAATGTGAACACAAAATGCGTCACCTTGCTAATATTCGGGACCACTGATCGGAGTGCGAACAGCCTTTCATTAAGCTTTTTCCGTCTGTTTCTTTCAGCAACAATATTCTTAGACGCCGTCGATGAAGCGGCTCCTTCAGGCGAACTCGAGTCATAGTACCCTGAAAATGCCTCATCCATCGGCCAACTGCTTCAAATCGCACAAACCCACATAAAGATTCAGAAAACAACAAAAAGAAAGTCCTCAAAACGACGAAATCAACAACAAACCTCTCAAGTGGGCAGCTATCAAGTTCTTCGTTGTGTAGAAACATTTTGGTCTCCCAGTAATTTTGATACTCCTCACTAATATTATCAATAGGTTCCATGGAAGTTGCAGAATTATGGAGACCCCAGATCAAATTTTGTTTGAGAAAGAAAGAAGGTCACAAAATTTGTGCTTTCTTGAAATGGTGGAAGTCTATTGTTTCTTATTATTCTTATGACAAACATATTCTAGACTTGATTGGCAGGTCATTTATATATAGAGAGAGATGTGGATCAAGTGCTCTACCGTCTGTACGTTTCTAATTCGAACTTCTAAGAAAGATCATCACCGTCCAAATCGAGCCATCCTATTGGTCTATGCCGTGTGGGTCCCTGATCCACCTGATGTAGGAGTTACTGTTTGTTTCCTACCGATGTAGGAGTATTATCCTTAAAGAGTAAAATTTCAGTTTCACGGTCACGCGTGACGACCACGCTTCCAATGATTGGAAGTAGTCCCGCGTTGTCTTCGTTAGGGGTTGTTGAGCCGCGCGCCTATTCTAGTTATACTGCTCTTTTACGAAAATCTATCCATTATTAATAAACGAGACCTATAAAAAATAAAGACGTAGATACAGTACTCATAAAATAAATAAGAAGAGATGATTTGAAGTTGAGCTTTTGCAGTCTGTTTAGGGTATATAATAAATAAATAATAGAATAATTATTCTCCGAACAGAAAAGATTAATGGGTATTATTTTATTTAATTTACTATTAAATTTTTTTATGTCAGTGTTTAATTTAAAGATATAAATTTGAAATAAATCACAAATAAATTAAAATATCATTATTAATTATTATTAATTTATTATTATTAAATTCTTTATTATTATAAATATTCTTTTTACTATTATCAATTTTATTATTCTTATTAATTATTAATTATTGTTATTATTAATTTTCTATTTACTATTCTTCTTCTTCTTCCTCCTCCTCCACTTCTTCTTCTTATTCTTATTATTATTTATTATATTTATTTTATTATTAATTTTCTTCTTCTTATTATTAATTTTATTCTTATTAATTTTCTACTAACTATTAAAAAATATTATTATGTTTTTGTTAATTATATTTATTATTATTAAATTCCTTATTATTATTATTATTAAATTCCTTATTGTTATTAATTTTTTTCTTCCTATTATTAATTTTATTATTCTTATTATTATTATTTATTTTCTACTTACTATTATTCTTATTAATATTAATTTTATTAATTATTATTGATTATTAAATTCCTTATTATTATTAATTTTCTTCTTATTCTTATTAATTTTATTATTCTTCTTATTATTATTATTAATTTTCTACTTACTATTAATCTTATTATTATTAATTTTATTATTTTAATTAATTATATTAATTTATGATATTATTATTATTTAATTAGTTTTTATTATTAATTTTCTTTTTCTTCTTCTTCTTCTTCTTCTTCTTCTTCTTCTTAATATTAATATTTAATATTAATATTATCATTATTATTATCTTCTTCTTCTTCTTCTTCTTCTTATTATTATTATTATTATTATTATTGCTATTATTATTATTATTATAAGGGTAAGAAAGTCTTTAACAAATACTCTATTATTGGAATAGCTAAAGACATCTTTTGATGATCTTTAGTTATTTCTAAAAATTGAGGAATACTTAATCTTAGGATCAGATATTCTCTTATTATTATTATTATTATTATTATTAATTATCTACTTACTATTATTCTTATTCTTATTAATTTTATTTATTTATATTTTTATTATTAAATTAATTATTATTATTAATTTTCTTCCTCGTCTTCTTCTTCTTCTTCATATTAATATTAATATTATTACTATTATTATTATTATTATTATTTTCTTCTTCTTCTTCTTGGAATAGCTAAAGACATCTTTTGATGATCTTTTGTTATTCCTAAAAATTGAGGAATACCTAATCTTAGGATCAAATATTCTGATATTTTTATCTAACCAAATAAAGAATTATTTAAATTTTAGGAATATACCCAAAAAAAATTCCTGTTCGTGGGAACCATACATGCCCTTAATACTTCGCTCCAGACATCGTCGTTTCACCGATACATGTCCTTTTTTGTGTGGTTGAAATTAAGAGGAAAACACATTTATATAATAACTCACAAATGACAAATTATTAACTAAAATTCAAGCAATAGATTTGACTTACATAATCAGCTGAGTAAATATATATTTATTCACATAAAATTTTTAAAAATTAAAATTATTTTTATTAAAATTCTTAAATATAATAATTTATTAGATTTCTTTCCAAGATCTTAAAATATTTGAATTATTGTTAAAAGTTCTAAGGATCTTACAACCAAAAACTTCTACTACGTAAGTGGCATCGAGATAAGAAATTATGGAACATTTCAACTTTGATTTTGGGACCTGGGGATCTCTACTATAGTGGTCATAGATGTCTAACACTTGAAATGATTCACTAATACATTCATAGGTCAATCACCGGATGATTGGCTGGACTGTATTAGCTGTTAATTGATTTTATTAATGATTAGCTGATAGCAGATTATATCAATTAATTTGATCAACGAATAATATCAGCTGTTTATTAAGAATATTTGATAAAGTTAACTATTTATTATTAACTGTTTATGAGTAAAATAACTTATTATGACATGACTTAAAAAATATATCATAACATGAATATTATATCTTAGTATTTTAATGAATATTCTTGTAAGAATTTAGATCATCAATCCTAATAGTTAGTGATGTAATTAAGTAAAAAAAGTAAATTTATTAATCACACAAATTTCTTATTTGTTAAGTAATTTTTTTTAAATTATGTAATTTCTAATTATTATGTACATCTAAAAATATAAAATAAGATAGGCCAATATATTTTAGAAATAATGAATATTAAATGCTCTTATATTTGTTAGTAAACTAATAGAAAGTGGAAGAGTCCAAGAGTATAGAAACTAATACCTTCCTTTATACGTAAAAGAGTGGAATAGAATGTAATTAAACAACCACCTGTGATTGTACTTTATTGTTCTTCACGCTCCAAATTTTGGATGATTTAATCAAACTTTTTTGGGCGAAATAGAGGATATCTCGATTGGGAGAGAGAATAGGGAAATTTTATATAACCTAATACATCTGACAAGTCGCACTATATGTTAATCTAAATGGAATTGTCTTCCCCGCGATTTCAAAAAGGAGCTTTTGGAACACCAATAGGCATAAAATTGAAATGAAAGCAAAAGAAGAAATAGTTTAATTTACTTTGATAGGAAAATTTCGCTTTAATGTGAAAATGTAACAATGAATTTTTTGTCTTAAGAATATTGCCTTTTTTTTACCCATTTCACAAAATGTAATTTTTGACTTGGATTTTCAAGCTTTTGGTGATCTATTCAATTCCAGTGATGACACCATTGTCAAGCTAACAAATTTTTGTTAGCTGATTGGGTAAAATGCTTGTTTTTGGAGCTTTTTAATTCTTATCAGGTTGAGTTGAATAAGCCAACCCACCAGTTATTAACCAAACAAAATAGTCAAATAGTTAATATTCTCAAAAAGCTAATATATAACTTTTCAGCATCAACTAAACGGGACATAATTTTAGAATAATTATGCTAAGAGTATACTTATGATGTTGTCGAATAGCTAATACCTCAAAAAGCTAAGATATGACTCTTCAACCATCAACCAAACGAGCATAATTTTAGAACAATTATGCTAAGAGTATACTTATAATGCTAATTATTACTACTAACTTACTTGAATGTAACCATGGGAGAAACGAGGTATCATGAGTGAGCTAGGGCGTGATTTGAAATGCTTTTATGAAGTGGAATTCCTCCACCATCCCACAAACTACGAATTGCTCCCTTTCCGTTGGTCTCCTCCATTTTTAGAAGTGCACTTCATAATGAGTGGTGGATTCCAAAATTCTGTCTGTCTGTTTCTTATGCTTTGTGAGAATTAAAGCTTTATTTCTTAATACAAGAATATTTTAATCTGAATCTGAAAATATGTGTTCACACACATATATTGATATAACCAAAGGAAAGAAAGAATTCATTCCTCAACAGTAAATCTTATATACACATGAAACTTAGTCAACTTACTTGGGATAATATTTAGAATTAATCTTAAATTACAAATAATATTAAATTCAGTACCGTGGATAATGAACAATAGTTAATCAGATAATATATAATTGAATCTATCTCTTAATCACAATCAATTATTCGAAAGCTTAGTATATCAAATGTTTTATTTAAACAATTCCTCCTCCCATCAAGATTTATTGATGATTGATTCTGGCTATCTAGTTTAATTTATATGTTTGGAAATCTTTGTTTATAATCAAATAAGAGCACTCTTTAAACGAATATCACGTCTATCATACCTAGACGTATATAAAGAGATTGCTTCACTACTATCTAAATCTTAACTTTATTTGGATCTAGGTATACTAAGATTCTTTATAGTAGGGTAAAAGATACATACGTTCTATATAATTTTATTCATTATAAAAGAAAATTCTACTATTAAAAATTATTCAAAAACCACATTGTGGTATTATAAACATAAAAATAATATCTTGTTAGAGTACTCATACAAACTATGTCACATGCTTAATTATCTTACATATCAGTATATGTTAAAATAATTTGAATTTTTTTTAATAAAATGTCTTTTAACAAATATTTTATAATATTATAAAATATTTTCATAATATTATAAAACAATAAGTATTTCAAAAAATAAAGTCACCCTTTATGATACACCATTTCAAATGAAATTCAACGTATTTTGTTCTATTTTAAGACTTGAAATAAGTGGTAGGAATAATTGAAACTTAAAGGTTATACCTTTAGAATATATTAAGAATTTAAGACTATTATTTCCTTATTGAATTATCTGGTTTGCATATGTATTATTACTAGTTGCAAGGTCTAATCAGGCATTCCCCACCCTCATTTGCATTCATCTTTCAGTTTGTCTCCAACAGTACATTTTAAGTCAATGTTTTGATTAAAACACTAAGATAAGAAATGAAATATGTAGTGCCAGTCTGCCTGAGAGTTGAAAAGTATTAGAGAACTCATGGTTTATTGTCTCTTGCAATAAATTTTCATACCAATGTTTTGATTCAATACCTGAGAATAGAAATGAGATATGCACTACCAAAGAACTCATAGTGTACGTCTTATGTTCCTTTAGTTGTTTCATGTCTGATCATCAAGGCATGATGTATAGTATACAGATGGAGATGGGAGGAACTACAATATTAAACTGCTAAGTGAACATGTTTCTTAAACTTTTTACTGATTTTTCCTTCAACTTAAATGATATTTGACATTTTGATTTATCACATATTATTAATAGAAATTCATCTACTTCTTAATCTAATCCTTTCTATTGTCATTATTTTAGTTATGATTATGATTCATTATGTTTGTATCAAATCATCTTATTATTCTGTTTGTATTTCTCCTAAGATATGATAAAATTCAACCTTATCAATATCATCACAAAATATGTATTAATATAGATGTACTCACACACAGATAAAAACCTAAACTGCTTATATTACTCTTCTACTTTGTCTTTATAGTATTAGAGCCTACTAGAGCATAAGCTCAATTGTTTTTCCATTACCCTATTTCACTCATTATTCTATTACTCAATACCACTTCATTATCCTATTTCATGTACAAATTTCAAAATTCAATATGTTATATTTTATGAACCTATTACACTACCAATCCCCAACACCACAAACTTTATCACTATAAATCTTGACTACAACAATTATCTAATTTGGAGAAACCAAGAGAAAATCAATCTTACTTGTGATCTACTTGACTATATTGACAGATCCATTAACCCATCATCGAAACACCATGATACAACTAACAACTCTTCCTCTCTTTCATCAAAATTCTTGGATTGGAAGAAAAAGGACAAACTTGTGTACTATTACCTTAACACTACTCTCACTTCCACTATGGCATCCTTGGCTCCTGGATGTGACATTGCTTGAAGCCTTTGGCTTTCGCTTGAGACCCATTTCCTTCAGCAAGTAACAACTTAGAAATCTCTGCTTCACTGTCGACTTCACATCAATAGAAAAGGACACTACTCATCATCGATTACGTAACGACCATCAATTCCATCGCAAAATATCTTACAACCATTAGAGATCCAATCCCATATAATGATTTAGTTCTCTTTACTATCAATGGTCTCCCTCTCGACTATGAGTCATTCATCACCTTGATGGAAAATTAGGAAATGCCACCAATTTCCTTTGAAAAACGAGCCAAACTCCTTCTTCACGAACAACGTCTACTTTTTCTTCATCAAGCTCCATAAAAAATGATGTTCAACATGACACAAGGTGATCACCCCTCCACCCACAGCGGTGACTTCTCTTGCACCCAATGTCGACATCATCTACCCAAAGCTATAACTTTTTATGGCCAACCTAAAATCCTAACCTGCCTAATCCAAACCCCTATGACCCAACTCAATATCACTCTTCCATCTCACCTTCAAACTTAAATTTTCAATCTAATTTCAATCCCAAACTCCCAAAATGCCAAAATTTCAAAAAAAAAATGGAAATATAGTTGCTATCTATCACTTTAGGTACATGCAATCTAGGAATAGTTCCTCCAATTGTACAACACAACTCCAACTTACTTTCTATGACCTAAATATTGATCGCATCCAAACTTCTTCTAGTGAAATTACCGAATGCTTCTGGATACTATAACCTCTTTGCACATGACACTGAGTACTACCATTTTTGACTCAGCTCAACCAGATCACGGTACTGATCAATTGGATGTCAAAGATGGTAAAACTCTTACTCATATCCCTAAAAGATTCCTTAACTTTCTTTACTACTCCTTGACTCTTATATTTAAGCAATATTCTTGTAGTACCTGATCTTACTGCAAACTTGCTTTTTGTTGCAAAATTTGTTACAAAAAAATTCATGCCTAATTGAATTTAATCTTTATAGTTAGGTTGTGATGGGCCTTTTCACCATAATTTCACTTCTTGAGGGAAACATCTATAATAATCTCTATCATTTGAAGATTCCAACTTATTTTACAAATCCAATAGCCTTTATTGCATAACAAACTCCATAAATCTGAACCAACGTCTAGTTCATCCATTTAATACCATCTTTTTAAAATTATTTTTATCACTTCCAATGTCTCGTACTAGTTTTAACTGTACCTCATGTCTTCGAGGCAAAAGTAGTCATCTTTCTTTTCCAATATCTAAGTGTGTACAAAACCACCTGAACCTATACATTGTAATATTTGGGGGCTATCACCACATTTATCCATTCTAGGTCATAATATTTCATAAAATTATTGATTATTTCAGTCAATACACTTGGATTTTTCCTCTTGAAATTAAGTTTCAAGCATTATTTTTTTCCCAATTTTTAAAAGCTACTTCTGAAAATTTATTCTCCACTAAAATTAAAATGTTCTAATATGATAAAGCTTTTGAACTCACCAAATGATCATTTGCAAACTTTCTTACTACTCATGGCATTCTCTTACTTGTCACTTGTTCTCACACCCATAACAAAATGGTGTTGATGAAAGTCAAATTTGTCATATTGCTGAACCCTAACATCAACTTGCTCACTCACTGCTCTTTTCCCAAACATTTCTGGTTTGATGCTTTTTTTTAGTACTAGTTATCTTATCAACCTTTTACCATCTATTTCCAATTTCAAATCTCCACGTGAACTTTTGTTCCATAACCCTCATAACCTTGATCATCTTTGGGTTTTTGGTTGTACCTATTTTTCCTTTCTTGGTCAAACTCGAACTGTAAACTTATATTAAAATCTGTTTCATATGTCTTCTTTAGCTATGCTCCTAATTATAAAGGTTATCATTGTTTTGATCCTTCCACAAACAAACTCCTCATTTACCTTCACCACTCATTATCCACTATACTTATCATCCTTTCATCTTATCA
>JANVCL010000213.1:14488789-14506689 GCA_026546855.1 Erythroxylum incrassatum | reverse complement strand
TTTCTTTCTTTCCATGGCTACTCATTTGAAAGGCGTAAAAAAGTCTACGCTAACTGATGAGATGAGAAAAGCATTATATGAGTACAAAAGTCAGCATCCCTCTTCAAGTCAAAAAGATTTGCAACAGTAGATTTAACAAAAGTTTGATCTCTCTATTAGTCAATCAACAATATAAAACACTCTTAAAATATTTTTAACCTCAATGGGTAAATCACTATATAGTCTGCTAGTAGCAAAGCAGTTTGCTTTATAAATCATAAGGACAAAAGACATATAAGCAGAAATAGCCCTATCTGCATCTCTCACACTCACATAAAATCTGCCTTTTTTCTTACTAGCTTTTGGTTTTTCACTTTTTTGCTCAACTAGTGCTTCCTTTTCTTCTCTCCCCTCACTTGAATTTTACGGCTCACCTTGTCTTTTATCTCTCTCTTCTCTCAATTTGATTTGTGTGCCTACAAACTCTTCAGGGGAAAGTGGTTTCAAAGTACATGTCCTACTATCCATTACAAAAGAGTACTTGTTAGTATATCCATTTTATCTATGCGCCTATCAAACTCCTATGGACACCCCAACAATATGTGACATGCACTCATAGTTATAAGATCACAAAACACCTTATCTTGATACTTCCCAATAGACAAATTAGTAAGTGTTTGGCATTTTACCTTTACCTCACCTCTATCATCTAACCATTGTAACTTATACAGATGAGGATGTCGCGTAATAGGTAGTGATAACCTAGTAATAAGATGCTCACTAGCACAGTTAGTACAACTACCTCCGTCAATAATCACAAGGCATACCTTATTTTTAACTAAACATCTCATTTAGAATATGTTAGTATGTTGCTCATCACTTGGCTCAAGTGAGATATATGTATTCAAGGCCTGGACTACCACCAATGCTTTATTAAACCCTTCAGCCTCAAATTCATCAACAAAGTCGTCCCCCCTCAATACTTCCTTCCCTGTCGCTTTGAGTCAATTTAGGCATATCATCACACTCATGATCACTAATGTAAGTCCCATCCTCCAGCAAAAGGAAACTTTCCAATAACACAACTTTTTTTCATTTTTGTGTTTTTGTTCATTTGTTCATTTTTTAAAGCAAAGTTGGTAGAAGCAACTTAAAAAAAATTGCCACGAATTTGGACAAAAAATTGGAAACACCTAAAGACGAAATTCTTGGCGTAAAAAAAGTCAACCAGGAAACGATTCAAGATTGATTAGGAACTCCAAGAACACAAATTCAAGAAGCATGAAATTATTCATATAACATGAATCAAGATAGCATAAGCTCTGATGCCAAATTGATATGAAATTGCGGAATATAAAATGAGCTTACCCAAGGCTTTTCTTGATTCACCACTTGATCTTCAACCAAGAAGAAGATTTGAACAAGAAGAGAAGAATAAAGTTTGTTTCAAGAGATTTGTAACCCAACCCTCAAGAACATGGATACCCAATTCAAGCAAATTATGAATTGAATGACACAAGATTGAAAGAAAAACAACAAATAAAGATGCCATTAATTGATGAAACAAAATCAATTAGATATGTCACATGCAAAGCATGAAAATCATGCAATGCATTCCAATTATTCAACAATAATAATAATAAGGATAAACATCTCAAAATAATGTCATAAAATTGTGTTCCCTATTGATAGTCAAACCTCCCTATATATAAGAGAGAGGTTGATCGAAAATTAAGGAAAAGAAATTACCTTAAGCCTATAATTACTTAACTTACTAGGAAACTACCTTTTGGGAAACCAGATCTACTAGGAAACTAACTTTTAGAAAACAAGATCTACTAGTAAACTAACTATTAGAAAACAAGAGACCTTATAGGATTTGATCAATTATCCCTTATAAAGAAATAAACCCACTAATAGTAAATTCAACCATGGGCCTTATTTTTCAAGTTAGGTTGACCTAACTTCTCCAAGACTTATTTAGTGGACTTGATTAGACTCCTTAATTGAAGCAACTTGGACTTGGGCTTGAGTTTTTAATTAAAATATTCAAATCCACTTACATCCTTTTGGTCCTAGCCCTTGTCATAGGCCCAACAATACCTATAAGTGGATCTCTTTTGAAAGCTGATATAATTTGAGTTGAAGATCTTGAACTCTTATCTTGAGCATTTGATCCAACGACCCCAACTTGAGATGCCACATCACTAGCCCCTTGATCCATATCATATATCATATAAGTAATTTGACAAAAGTGAACTTTTACCAATTATAAGTGAGGTTTATCCAACTCAACTCACTCAACTACATCATTTAAGTGTGACTGGTACGTGTTAGATCCTACATCTATTTTTATGTTAGAAAAACTCAAAAAGCATTGTATACAAATATAGATAAGGTGTTAATGTAGGATAATTGTCTTTTCGTTAATGTTGTTAAATATGCATTAGATTTTTTTTCCATTTTTGGACCTAATTTCTTAAAAGGAATAGTTTGCAATAGTCCAACAAACATTTTGAGGTTCCAATTTTTTTTAAAAAGAGGTTCATAATAAAGCCACCTTAATTTTAATAATTAGTTATATGATTCAAAGTATTCATGGTAATTCCAACCCAAACTATATTTTAGTATTTTGAGATTTTAATATGTGAACACATTCATCATTTTATGCAAGTAGAGAAGTTCACTTGATAATATTATTTTTTCACATACATTCTAAATTATTTCAAAATTGTGGCAAAATATTTTGAATATGATACTCGAAATTTTCATGTTATAATTCAACCCCACCTCCACAGAATTTCTTTTCTTTTTTTCTTACCTAAAATCATCATTATTATGCAATTGTGATTAAATCAATTGGTATGTAAGTGGTCATTTGTAATCAATCATCATTTACTTTTCTTCACTTTGTTAAAGAAGAAAAACATTCACACTCATAGGTTAATTTGCCCAATTAGTTGTGAAATTTGAACATAAAAAAAGGTCCCATTCATGCTCGTAGGTAGGGCAGACAGGCTGATACCAAATTCAACTTTTTACCTCATAATATAATATTATTATATAGTCAAAAAACGAAAAAGAAAAAAGGCATTCCCATGCAAGATTGATGTGTTCTTAGTTTCTGGGTCGGATCAAATTTGCCAGTTTGAACGGTCATTTCAGAAATCTATAATATAAAATAAAATGCAGACCTTGGAAGTTGGAGTTGAGGAAAATCTAGGTTAATAAACGCAAGATTGATTGAATTAGAAATGTCCACGAGGGGGAGAGAGAGACAGAGAAGTTCCCACATGAGCAGAGCTTTTGCTGTCACTGGATGCAGTTGTCGGCTCATTGGTTTACAAGGCATTATTGTTTGTATAAAACTTATAATTAATTGAGGAGCTCGTCAAAGAGATCCATGGCAAGAACTGCATGTGATACTGCAGGTTCTCACAACTTTGCACTCAAAAACAGGACAAAACAGACACTTTTTGAGTTGCCCACGTCAGAGTATTGCTAACAAAATACATAACACCAGCTATGTAGATTGTAATGCAAACAAAAAACCAATGTGTCTTTATTATAGTCACCTTCTCATTTTCTTTTATAAATGAGAGCTCTTCTGCAGATTTTTCGTTATTAATCTAATGCTTGAAGGGGTTACCTTGATGAGATAGTAAGGAACCTAAACACATGCTTTCGGAAAGTCTGATCCCAATTGTTAGAACTGACTGACTTTCGTTATATTACTTGGATTGGTTATCGAGATGTTTAACAAATCCTTTTTTGGCTACGCGAGACATAGAGTTCCTTGACATATGAACTAATGTTTAAGCTTAGGTCACATGACAGTGTCTTGTTAAAAGTACTAGAAGAAATCTAACCTGAGAGCTCCTAATAGATTTATCTTTAATCATTCACGTCCAAGCCTATTCTTACACGCTTATCAAATTCAATATGCAGATTTTTCATCAGGGTTTACATAATGTGTTTCACATATAATCAGGACCGTACTGTTGATATAACTACAATATGATACTCGTAAATGGATCGTCCCTTGCTTTTGACTGGTTTGCTTGCCATTAGTTGATGTACTTATATTTTCTCTAAACCACGATTGAAAAGTATGAAATATATTATCTTCCTTTGCCAATTTGACGTTGCCTGAATCTAAATTCACTAAACTGAGTTACGAGAAGTTTGTTTGGTGCCATTAATAACAAGGACGTTGGAAAGTAATGGTCTACCTCTGGTATCATTGAACATGGCTGCAGATCATTAAAAAGAGCTGAACTTTAACGCATGCACAACTACCCAAGCATTCAAGTGTCAAAGTTGAATATGGACAAATATCTGTCGAAATCAGTACTATTACATAACAAAGTTCGAGTTTGTCTCCAATGCCATCTGCAACTGCAAGAAGCTGCAATTTGGGAAATATTAATTCTTAAAAACAGAAAGTCATGTGATGCACTGAACATTGAAAATGAGACTGATTGTCTTGACCTTAGATTCGACCAGAAAAAGGACGTAACTAGGCAAGTTTTGCACTTGGACATTCGAAACTCTCTGGAACAAGCTTTCACATGCAAACTTCGTCGAGGGCTTAAAAAACAGAAGCGATTCACATGCAAATAGAGTTCAACGATGGATAAAGCGCAAATTAGCTTTCATCCAATACTATTGTATACAAACTAAGGTCTCATAATTTATAAATATTACCCTCTTTACTTTCTTTCTTCATGGTATAATTTTTAATGCATCTTAATATAAGGGGACGGAGAATCAGACTTTCAGTGTAGCGATTTCATTACTTTTAGGGTCTATGATACAAAAGGATGGAATTTTTATGAAAATCCATGGACTAAATGAGTTAGTGTAAAAGCAATAGAAATTAAATAGAGAGCCATAAAGCAATGTCATGGGAAAAGGATTTGGTTGATTGCGAGATTGAAAAGGAGGAAATAGCATTACAAGTAAATCAAAGGTATGTTCATTGCTCAATCCTTACACGAAAGAAGTTCCTTTCAAAATCCCAGAAATCAAATAATGCAAAAATCTAGGAATATTGAAATTAATAATTCAACTCGACAATTAAAAGAAATAAACAATTGACCTTCAATTTCTTGAGCTCGAAGTCCTAGTATACATAGAGTACTTTGCCTAATTAACTAACCAATTGAGGTCAAAAAATAAAGAAAATTAACCAAGTAAAATATATATTAAAAGTCCATTGTTCACACTGCAGTTGACGATCATCATACATAGTCCACATGTGATGTTGCACCGAATCCAAGGGCAAAAAATTGGCTTATCATCTTCTCATTTATCAAACTAAAGGCCGTGCTCAGATTTACAGTAGTACGTTATTTTGTTGCCTTTTTCTTCATCCAACTTAAAGCCCCAGAAGCACGTAATAGAGTATTGTGATGGGCAATGCGATCAGCATTCCAAAGATAACACTGTAAAAATCGACACAAAAAGGACTTTGCTTAATAACTTCACTTAACAATGTCTTTTGTTCAGTTTAGAGATGATTAGTCACATAAGACTCGGACATTGCATTCCAATTTATTTTCACATTTTATCTAATGTTAAAAAAATAGTTGTATTTGTAAAATTAATGGTATTCTTACGCAGTGCTAAGTATGTCTGCATGAACATTATACTCCTTGGCAAATACGAATGGAACGATTCCTTGAGGAAGAGCAGCCTGATAAAAAAAACACAAGTGAAAATCCTGTTAGTAAATATCCATTCTTTTAGATATATATATATATATATAGTAGTGTTAACAACCTAACCTGTACTATTGCAACGTGAAGAAGAGCACCACGAAGCCCGACGGCAATGGAGGTTGCGGCAATCACAGCAGGGCCAGTCAAGAACCTCACAGCCATAGCAAAAGTTGCCACCGATTTGCCACAAGCTATAATCTTGGGTTGTAAGGCCATGAACAATCCTGTTTTAGGAAACATCCGTTTTTGTTATTCATATATATAGCAGATGGTCTCTTTCAAAGGATAATGAGAACTAATCCAGTTTGAGAAGGTAAATTAAATATGTACCTAAACTGAACATAGCCATTCCTAAACCAGCATCTGATAATATTGATATAGATCCTTTAACGATTGATGGCATTTGGATGTCCCACCTGAAAGAAGAAAAAAATACAGTGAGCAATAATATATTAAGAATATATGAACCATTTTGACATATTAATCCAAAGTGGTACATGAAAACAATATCTATTCAAATTTGTTAAATGCTTGTAAAACTAGTTTGTAAGAGTTTCTATTGTGTACAATCTGGCCATTGAAAAATAGTTTAGGAGAAAGAGACTAAACATATCAACATTAGATTTTCTATGACTAGACATTGAACTAATTATTTTCAGCAAATACATGCAATTTGGATTACAGTGTCTATATCAATCATAAGTGTATTGTTTTATGTTAATTAATATAGCTACAGAAATCATATTTAGATGGAAGATTACATGAACTCCTAATTAAAAACAGAAACAGTGTTTGACTGTTTATATTTCTTGAATTCTAAAAGATGTGTATGTCCAGCACTAATATGCAATTGAGATTGAAAGAGGTGAAATAAATGATTGAGGAAATTAAATACCTAAAGGATATCAAAGACCAGACAACCCCCAAAAGGCTCGAGTAAGTATTGGGGTTTCTAATAAGCTTCCTCCAGACCATAATAAGTATGAGTCTTGTCATGACACGTGCAGGTGGCATTTGGTGCTTCTTTGGTTCCAACTCTCCTTCCATGTCTATCTTCTTTTGGCATGTGAACGGAGACCCACTTGTTGGAAGCTTTGATGATCCATCCTCTATATCCATCTCTTTCTCTCCATTCATTATTTTCCCACGAGGACTCATGCTTTCGATCAATTCCTGCATAGCTGAATTTCAACATTTTAACTTAAAAATTGTAAAATTGAAATCAAGTGCCTAATCACTACCAAATTATGGTTGAATTGTTTTTATGGAAGTCTAAAGCTAAACTTTAAAGGGGAGAAAAAAAAAAGGAGAGCAAATGTGTAAACTTCAATGAAATGAGAAGGAAGACAAGGATTCATGACGTGTTAATTACCTTTTGAAGCAGCATTATCTTGTTGGAATCCACCAGCTTTGGAGGAGTCAACGGCGGAGAAGTCACTGGAGGCAGCTCTATTAACTGCATGTCTCATATTTCCTTCAGAAACTGGTGAAGCACTTGAACTCCAAACGAACATGTGAAGCTCTTTGTTGGGTACTCCACCACTGTCCTTCTTCCTATGTGCACCACTTGTACTAGACCCTGAAAACATCGGATTTGGTGGTGGATATGAAGAAACAAGACCGCCATTGTTAAACAACTCACCACTCATGCTCCTCCCTCCACGTTTCTTCCCCATCTTCAACATCTCCTCATCAAAATTTGATGTTCTTGGTGTTGGTCCTTTTGATGATTGCACTGAGTAAACGTCGCCAATACCTCCTTGGAAGGTGTTTGTGTATCCATGTTTCGGGCTTGGCGCTTTGCTAGCGAACATGGCGTAGAAATCATTCTGGTTAAAGCTCGAAGCTCTAGGGGTTGGTTCTCGTGAGGATTGTACTGAGTAGATCTCCACACCAGTGAGATTCGAAGCTCTTGGTGTCATTGACGTTAATGAGTTGAGACCATGAGACTTGAATGAGGAAACTATTGAAGATGCACTTGATCTTCGCACCACCACGTGGAGCTTACCGTCGTCACCAATCTCTGCATCAGCTTGTAAAGGTTCTCTGCCGTTGAGTGACACAACATCAGAATCAACTCTGAAGCTGGTAATAGAACCAGCGGTCTCCGGGAATTGCTCAGAGATGAGTAGCTTAGCTCCTCTGTACTCAAACATGAAGAGCATAAGAGTGTACCATATTACACTCTGTAAAACAACAATTTGTACCATAAGATTGCCTGAAAAGTCTCCATACATGGCTTTCAAAAGAGGGATTCCCATGACAAGTGTATTGGGTAGAGTTGACAAAGAGAAAAGAGTGATCATCCACTCCAAGCTTCCACTGTTACTGAAAACTTGCCATAGAAAGAGAGCTACAAGAATGACGACTTTTTGCAGAGAATCTGCGGCAATGAAACGATAGTTCATTGCATAAGGGTCATTGGAAGAGATGAAATGGAATGAAAGTAGAGGAACAGCAAAAATTGCGACGAAACGATTGATCCCAGAGCATTGTTGTGGCGTGAAAATCTTCCACCACCTCACCGAGCCATAAGCTAATATCATAGCAACGTATAGGGGTACAATGGCAGCAAGAACATCGTAGATATCTTTACCAGTAATCATGTTTTATGAAAATGAGAATCAGGGATGTGTGTTTAATGATGTATGGTAGCTGTTCTTTTCCTCTTGTTTGCGAGGATGAGAATAGGGAATGGAAGACGGAAAAATGCTCGCTTCTCATGTTCTTATAGAAAGAAAGACCTGTTTCTTGATCTTAGGGAGAAGAATCTTTTCATTTGGAACCGGATCGTTAACAAGTACATCCGCAATTTTTTTTAGGGGGTGTTTGGAATCTTGGAATTAAATTTATTAATAAATTAGATTTAATTATATTAATAAGATTGAATTAAATTTAATTTATATTGTTTAAAACAAGCTTATTAATATTATAATTGAATTCAATTATACTCTTTAAAACACAATCAATAAAGAATTTAATTATTTTAGATAACATTTTTACCCTTGACTAAAAATAATCTTATTAAATAATAAATATCAATTTTATTTTAAGTAATACCATAAAAAAAGTTTATTATTAAATTAAAAAAAATTGATTACAAATAAATTAGGTCACACTGAGTTATAAAGATAACAGAAAACTATTATAATTTGGGAGTTTAAAAATACATAAAGGGTGGCTGCGTGAAGAGGAGCGGCTGCTGTGGCATTGGTATTATTGACGTTTCGTGGGGATTATTGCGTGGGTAGTCAGATGAGAGAAGAGTGGCTGTGGGTATTATTGCAGTGATAGGGTTATTGTTTTGAAGAGTATAATGTGGGTATATGATTGGAAGACTCCAATTTCAACGTTTAAAAATAAGAGTAGCAGTCATTTGTAATTGAATTCACTTGAGTTGCTGGCTAAATTAAATTTATAAGGAGTAGTGGGTTTCAATTACACATATGAATTAAATTTAACTTTGTTTTTCTGTTCCAAATAGATGAATTGAATTCAATTACATGTAATTGAATTTACCTGGTTTCAAACAGGTTGTAAGCATAATTGTATAGGAGAAGAAAAGTGTTTGGTAAAACCCTGAGATGCAGGTAAGTTGGTAAGGAGCTCTCTTAGCTTAAATGAAGTTGCGGGTTCAAACCGTCTTTATAGCTTAAGTGAGGTCATGAATTCAAACCGCATTAATGCATGCAGTCGTTTAAAACTTGAGGCCAGAGTTTTATCTCCCAGAAGGGGCCTACCTGGCTCGAACGAGAATTAGTCTAAGTATAAATAGCTTAAAAATGTCTTCTCATATTTAGAACCCTCCTAGAACACCTCGTAAAAGAAAGTGTTTGATAAATAAATGACTAATTTCAAGCCAAATAAATACTACTAACTAATAATTATTTATGTGAAATGCAAATAAAAAAGAGAAAAATATATCCATTAATCCTGACAACGCCTAATCACTAAACCGAAAAATAAACAATCTTAGCCCTTAGATCAAAATTATAGGTTGTTAATTCTCTAATTAGGGTATCAAATGTTTGATTAAAAATATTCATAAGCAGGTTAACGTGGATGATTCCCTTTCTTCTGTCCCCTGTCCCCAGTCTTAATCAAATAGATATGGTTCTCTTTCTCGAAAAACTAGAAGCTTGATTATTGTAGAGAAAAAGATCATGGGATTGTAAACTTTTAAATAATTGAGTTAAATGACAAAAAACTATATTATTATTATTTAATTTACCAAGTTTAGAGCAAGCAAAAGCATATCAATCGCCACTCTACTTGTTCATGCACATGAGACTGCGGTGTCTCCGGAGGATATGTCCAGTGCGTACATTAAACAATTGCATTCCCACCGTAGAAGTATACAAGTAATATATCAAAATTTTAAAAAATGTAGGAAAAATTCATTTTGACTTTGTTAAGGGACAAACAAACAGTACTTTAACGTTGGTCTTTTTTTTTATGGTACTTGTCTTGTAACTTGATCTTGAAAAATAAAATTACGTTAGGTGGTCTTTGATATTCATTAAAATGACTTCGAGAAAATAATATCGTTGCAATCCGCACAAAGCGCAATGGGTATTCATTTTTTTTAAAATTTCTAGTCTATTCTTGCGTCGTTTGCGTCGTTTCACTGGTCAAAATATAATAACTAGACCTATTATTATATCAGTAGTAAGTCTATGTTAATTTTATAGAGAATGTGTTTAAAGTTTTCAAAATAAAATTAACTGGTGATTAGGGGGTTTTAGATTTTTCAAATAAGAAAATAAAATGAAACTAGACTAATAAAAATAAATTAAAGAAAATATGAGAAAAATGATAAAAGTAGAAAATTCAGTATAGACATAATTTTTAGTTCAATCTCGACCTACAACCTAATTAAACATATTTCTTTGATTTGTTGTCCTTAAATCTCTCATAGAAAATATTAATCGTGGGTTAATAATTAACCCGAGTTTTCCCTTATGTATTGTTTAATTAAGATATGATTGTTAATTAAACCTAACTACTGAATAACTTAGGATACGTTCTCTATATATTCAATTGGATAGTAGCATTACGAATTAAAAAAACCGATTAATCACGGCAACAACCACATACGATGCATCATTTAACCTATATTATATTATTTTTAATGATTATAAATCATTAGTCGCTACCAACGAATTTCAAATATAACAATTACAGATCATTTCAAAATTCTAGCAATGAGTTTGTAATAAAACAATCCAATTAACACATCAAAATCATCTTTTCACAATACCCAATGGATTTATACACAAATAATTGAACAAAAACGAGAAATACGATCATTTATATACGAAGCCCATATCCATACGCATCAAATAACACAATCAATTCATAACGAGAGAAAGAAACAACAAAAACAGTGAAATACACTTAACCTGGGTCGTCATTGATGTTAAGTGAAATACACTTAACCTGGGTCTGCATGAAACGTAAACGTTGTTTGCGTTCACACAGACATTGTCTGTGTTAGGCCTGGGTCCTGTTCCCTATCCTGAGGCGACCACTTGGGACCTTCAACTAAGGATCACGCGAATAGAAAGTCGGAAGCATTCAATTTCAAAGGGTTGGCAGCATAGAAAGTGGTGGGTTCATCGTGGTAACAAAATGTTCGCCGCGACGAATGCCTCATAATAGACGTTCGCCGCAGCGAATGCCTTGCAATAGACGTTTGCCGCGACCAACTCCCGAGGTTCAGTGAGAAAACCCTTCGGGAAAATTTCGTTGTGGTGAAAGACGGGCCTCGCCACGGCGAAGTCACAGGATTCAACATAAGTACACCCTCCTATAGGGTTCACCACGGTGAACTCTAAGCCTCATTGCGGCGAAACCTTTCAGACAAAACCCAGAAACCCAACATTCAAACATTCTGAACAAACACATACATTCAAATCTAACCATCCAAACTTAACCATAAGATAAATATAGGCATACTCAACAGAAACTTCAATTCTTCATTTCATTAATAAATCCAAAAGAGTTCATACAAGCTTCATTTACACTTCATCATACATATCAAAGTTCAAACCAAAATACAAAGGATGCTCAATGTTTATGTGCCTATAAAGCTATCCAAAATAGTCACTAACTTAGTGCAAAAGTCTCTAACTATCTTGGAGTTTCCGATGCCTTGCAAGGGTCAACTGTCGTCTTGTTTCACACCTGAGGAGAGAAATTAATGGGTTGAGCTACACAGCTAAGTGGCTAATATATTTATAGCCATCGGTAACTAGTACAAATTCAAGCATATGTATATATATATTTTGCAATTCAAGTATTCTTAAGTCTATTCTAGCAATTTAATCATTGACTAATATAGTTCAAGAACTCAATTAAGCAAGTTAACGCATAACACATAATATTCAAATGCATCATTCTTGAAAATTCAAAGATGCAATGCACAAACAAATGGATCGAGAGTTCTATGGAAACATAATGAAGAAACTGAAGTTTACACTATGAATAAAATGAGTCCATTTTTGGAGCTCATATGCCACAAGCAGGCAGTTGGGAGAAGGCTCTTATCAACGTGCACGTGACGAGCAGAATGGTTCTACTTTTGCCCAAACAGAAGCACATAATCATTTTATCATATGCTCATAATTTCATGTTTTTCTATCTTTTTGTTCATAAAAAATGTCATGACATGTTTCAATGGAATAACTTGATCAAAATTCATAAATCACAATGCATTTTCACCAATCACATAATTCACTATCAAGCAAGTTGCACATACACACACATAGGCAAGAATTTGCCCACTCACACAATAACTATAAATACATTACCCACCTAATTTCGCTTGAATTCCAAGTTTAATGTTGTCTTTCCTTTTGCTCTTGGATCGGGTTTGCTTGGTTTCCTATAACAAACTAAGTTCTCATTCAAACAACATTCAAAGGAAATTCATAAGGCTTCAATAATCAAAAGTGCTAAAATTGAACTATAACCCTTACAAAATCTAATTTTCAGATCAATTTTCCATGATCATTATAATCAATTAAATGAAGAAATTCAATAATACTTTCTTCTAAAAAAATGTTCCCCATTGTCTTAAGTTTCTAATGACACCAAACTAATTCAATTTGGTTCATAAATATGGAAGTTATACCCCAAACATTTTTGGGACTGTCCTTATTCTGAAACAATATTCTATACTCAACTTCCATCCAAACATTGAGATCCTTAGAGACTGAATTAAAACTTTATTTCTTCATAAACCATGTATCATTATGTCTCTAGTTTACTATAAATAAAAAATCACTCCATTTTGACATCTACATAAAAAGTTATACTCAAAATACCGAAGCATGTTCGGTGCAGAAAAGTTCGAGTTCGTCACGACGAAGCCAAAAAGTTTGCTGCGACGAACTTGTCTAGAAACCCACTTAAAGGACATATTTTTCCACATTTCCCTTCTTTTTACTTCCCACACTTTACCTATAACCCATCCTAACCCTAAACCATCTCATATACTTCATTTCCAACTTTAATTCAACCTAATATCATTCACAAACCAGTTTTATAAGCTATACTTGTTCATTAACCACAAAGATTAAAACATTTTAATATATCATTCATCAACAACTTCCTACTCACATTCAACTTCATTTTTCACTTATAACCATCTCTAAATATGCTTCATTCAAAAATCAAGAAGGGTTAATGCTTATACATACTTGTTTAGCTCAAAGATTCTTCAAATTCTTCAAGATCTCCAAACCCTAGCTTGATTTTCTCTTTCTCTTCTTTTCTTCTCTTCTTTCCTCTCTTCTCACTTCCACGACACTCTCTCTTCTTCTTCTAACCAAGACACATTTCTATTCTTGTTTTTCCCACCTTGCCCTTCACTTACTTGGTTCTTCCAATTCTACCCCTTCTTTTGTCTTTTATGCGTCAAACTCCTTAATCCACTTAATAACATATTAATCCTCACTTAATTCTAATCTTTCCATCAAATCCTAATCTCTTTTCATGCTTAGTAGATTTAATGACCTGTTTCAAAAATAACTAAGCAACCGAACAAACAAACAAAACATAAATGAATCATTAAACAAATAAATCGATAGTAACTGAAAAAAATTCTTGGGTCCAATAGTGGGAGTTGAAAACTTTAGTTCAAGTTTGTCTCTTTCTACAACTCAAAAGAGAAGAAGAAAGTAGAACATGTATGATTCACTTGTCTTTTTTCCTTATGACTTTCAGGTAACATCATTAATTGTACTATATTTTGTGTCTGGTGAGATATCATAACATTTTCTAGAGAGCTATTGTTGGACCCCGCTTCTGAAGCCTAACATTCGGAGCCCAAAATGGAAACAATCTCATTGCAAAAAAAATTTTGTAACACACTTGCTCGAAAAAACGATAATCAAATCGGCCCGGTTTATTTAAAACCATTTCAGTCACAAAGACGCAAACATCATTGAATACATCAGAGTCTTGGAAAATCAGTTGGTCCCATACAGAACATGATGTTTGTTTTCGTAATATCTTTACATCAAAAACCACCCCTTTTGGCCTTATTACAAATATGAAATACAAAATACAAACTACACATGATACAATTGAAGGCTTATGCTTAAGGTGATTCTAAAATACAAAAATCCTGAACCAACTTAATTTCAAAAGTCTTTAACTATCTAGGAGTTCCAATGCCTTACAAAGATCGACAATCTTCTCTTGCTACATCTGAGGAGGGAAGCGTGGGGTGAGCTACACAGCTCAGTGGCTAACATATTTATAACCATTGGCGATGAGCCACCCAATAAAACATACACTAATATCCGTATAGGCTAACAATGAATCTCAGCATTCATAATTTCAATACACATCTCATAATTCAATACATTATCACATAAAATATGTCAAGTGTAATTAATCATCCAAACATAGCACTCAATCTTGCATTATAACATAACTTGACATATCAAAGTGCAAATGCACACAAACATGGCTCGAGAGTTCCATAGAGCAAAACGAATAAACTGAAGTTTAACCTGTAAACAAAATGAGTCTGATTTCTCAGGATCTCGTGGCCTCAAATGGGCAGCTGGGAGAAGGATATATGTCAACGTGCACGTGACTAACAAAACGTTACTCTCTTGCCCAACCACAAACAAATTTATGCTGAATCTAGTCAATCACAAATTTCATATTCTTATGTTTTTTATTTTTCCATTTAATCAAAATGCCATGATACAAGGCATAACATAATCATGCTCATAATTCAATTCAAAATGTCATAACCTTTTTCAAGGTATGACATGGTCATAACTCATCATAAATATTTCATACAATCACCACATTTCAAACATGTCATTTTAACATATAATACACACACAAGACATTTTGCTCATTACACAATAACTATAAATAAATTACCCACCTTGATTTCCTTGCTTAAAGACTTGACTTGCTCAAAATGTTTCTTTTCTTGTTCCTCTTATCTCTCTCTTGATCCCTTTATACAATAACAAAAATCCCACTCAATAGGGTTTTCAATTGAAAATCCCCCAAAGCACAAATACTAAAATTGGTTCTAAAATACTTAAACTCAAACATTTTCTAAAATTTATGAACTAGAATCCTTCCAAAAATCCAAGAGATTTAAAGTGATCTTACATCTATTCTTCACCAAATGAAGGGATCTTTAGCTCAAAAGAAAGCTCTTCTCTTTGCAACAACCTAATACCTTTTCCTCTTCTTGAACAACCTCAAAATCTCTCTTGAAGGCTAACATAATTGAAACCCTAGCTTGTTTCTCTTCTTTCTTTCTTTCTCTTCTTCTCTTTATATTTCTCTCTCTTCATGACACTCTCTTCTCATCCACACATTTTGTTTCTCTAGAATCTTCTCATTCACGTTTTCTTCTTTATTTCTAAGCAAGACAATGCCCTTAATGAGTCCAAAAATTCCCTTTTTATCCTTCCTTGTAGGCTTATGTTCTTTTAAACTTAAGTGTCTTGCCAAAAATATCCTTGAACATTCTAACATAACATTTTCTTCTAGAAAAATGTCCCCCATTGTCTTAAGTTTCTAATGCCACTGAAATCATTCAATTTGATTCACTGATTCAAAATACATACTTCAAATATTTTTGGACTGCTCTTGTCTATATCAGTTTACTATGCACAACTTTCATCCAAAATTTAAACATCTTAGAGACTGAATTAGATTCCACTTTCTCCATAACATTTGTAGCTCCATGTCTTTAGTTTATCACAAATTAGAAATCATCTCATTCGGATTAGTAGAACTCCAGAAATCATCAAAATACTGAAGAATATTTAGTGGAATAACACCAGTTCATATCCTTTAAGAGCACACTCACTGTACCCGTCTCACCTTTTTCACTCAATCTATCTCCCTTCATTTCAGATGGCCATCATTTCTGTTGAAGATGTAGAGCATTGTCTTACGAGTTCAATGGTTTAAGAATCAAGTCAATTGGGTGTCTAGAGAAGAAGTTATGACCAAAAGAATCAAACATGGCTTGACCTCGAAGACAAATTCGATCTTCTGAAGGATCAAAAATGGAACAGATGATATGACATCATTTTGAGACGAAATTGATGTCATCAAACGATACAAGGTTGGGAAAATTGCCATAACTTCCCTACAGATATCGGATTAAGGTGTTCTTCAGATGGCTGGAAAGAAGACTTCAAGAGCTACAACTCTCATGAAGACCTCGAAGAGAGATTCGGCCTCCAAAAGGGGTTAAAAATGGAACAGAAGAAGGAAGCAAAAGGTCAAACTAAGACGATGTTGAAGTCAAACTAAGATGATGCTGACATCATACTAAAACGATGTTGACGTCATACTAAGATGTAACAAAACTAAAACGATGCTGACTTCATACTAAGACGGAACAATAAAAAGGGCATAACTTTTGACTCAGATGTCCAAAATTTTCATACTATATGCTGTTGAAAAGATAAAAGAAAGATCTACAACTTTCCAAAAGGCAACTTTGCTCAAATCTATTTATATCAATCCCAAATTGCCCCTAATATCCAAAGACAAATTTTCCATTCATACACCAACGTACTGCACCCAATTCTTAACCTCATGACAAATTTTGAGATTCTTAGAGATAGAATTGAAATTCAATGTCTTCATAAGAAATGTAGCCATATGTTTCTATTTTAATCCAAATCAAGAATTATCTTGTTTGGATAACTAGAGAAAATGTTATGGCTAAAAGACTAAAACATACTCAGTGAACATTTTCCAGATCAACTCTTTAATTCAAAATCTTTCCTTACACAACTCATACCAAAATCACCTTTACTACTTCATTTACTCCTCATTCTCAACTTCATTTCAAATTAATGTCCTTTATAAGGAAAATTTTAATCCATAAATAATCACGAACACGAATAACAGAACATAAACATATATACATATCCTTCATCACCTTACTACACATATTCAAATTCCTTTTTGCTTTCATTTCACTTCTAACCTTTACCTTGATTGTTCCCATTTCAACATCTCTTATCCACCAAAAGCACCAAAGAAAAACAAGAATCTATCCGCATTCCTCATTCAGTAGTTCTAACTTCTAAGAAAACGTTCGGGGTCCAACAATAATTCCTGATAATAAGGCCAAAGACCTATTTCTAATATGTCCATGCCTGGAAATCTCGGTTCAACCACAGGAGGAAATACTACTATCTGTTCCTAAGGAACGAAATAATGAGCTTCGTGTTTATACTAAGAGAAAGACTCAATTAAGAAGTAGAGAACAACCTACAATGCATGGCCTTTCAAATCCCTCGGAGAATGAACCTGGGAGCAATTCAGTTTCAGGTAACCCTTCTACTACTTTACCTCTTATTGTACCAAGTAATGATCAATCTTTGCCTATTGACCCTTAACATACCATTGATTTTTCTACTGAACTTTCTGCTGATAATTACCTCTCAATAGTATTTAGAAAAGGGAAACGGGCTTGCACCAATCATCCTATATCAAAGTACCTATCTTATGGGAAACTATCACGCACTGATAAATCATTTATTTCTAAAACCACTAACATGTTTTTGCCAAGAATCATTCAGGAAGCACTTCAAGATCCAGATTGGAAATCAACTTGGGAACTTGTGAATGTTCCTAGAGATAAAAAGCTGGTAGGCTGCAAATGGCTATTTACTGTTAAGTCTAAGG
>JANVCL010000213.1:14463960-14476049 GCA_026546855.1 Erythroxylum incrassatum | reverse complement strand
AAACCATTTACATTATCAAAATTTTCTTTCTCTTTACACATGACTAATGCACCACCAATTTCTCCTTTCGTGTCAAATTTAACTCGCAATTCTAAGAAAAATTTGTGGTCCAACATGTATAAAGGGTTTTAACTCCAAAATTTTCTCTTCTCCTCTCCTCTCCATTCCATCTCCTTAATCATATCAATTTGCTAAAGTATCAAGCTAATCTTAGGTGAAAATTAAGGTAAAAGTTAGTGGTTTTTTGGCTCATCTTCATCTTTTCTTGCTTTGCTTATGAAGAACTAGAATTATAAGGTTGGATATGGGATTGGTGTAATAGCCCAGATCACCCGCCCACAGATATTGTCCACTTTGGGTTGCCCCTCGGGCCAAATCTCTCACAGTTTTGCTTTTCCCACCCTTGGAAAGATGCGTCTATAGTGGAGAGGTATCCATACCCTTATAAGGCGTACTTCGTTCTCATCTCCAACTGATGTGGGATCTTATCATCCACCCCCCTTAGGGCCCAACCCTCTGTAGGGCCCAGTGTCCTACGCTGGCACATTGGGTCAAAAACCAGCTCTGATATCATTTGTAATAACCCAGATCCCTCACCCACATATATTGTCTGGTTTGGGTTGCTTCTCGGGCCAAACCCCTCACGGTTTTGCTCTTCCCACCCTTGGGAAGACGCGTCTATGGTGGAGAGGTATCCATACAAAGTACGCCTTATAAGGGTATGGATACCTCTCCACCACATACACATCTTCCCAAGGGTAGGAAGAGCAAAACTATGAGGGGTTTGGCCCGAGGGGCAACCCAAAGCAGACAATATCTGTGGGCAGGTGATCTAGATTATTACAAATAGTATCAGAGCCGGTTCCTGACTCGATGTGCCAGCATAGGACACTAGGCCCTAAGGGGGTGGATGATGAGATCTCACATCAGTTGGAGAGGAGAACGAAGTACACCTTATAAAGGTATGGATACCTCTCCACCATAGGAGCGTCTTCCCAAAGTTGGGAAGAGCAAAATCGTGAGGGGTTTGGCTCGAGGGGTAACCAAAAATGGACAATATCTGTGGGTAGGTGTTCTGGGCTGTTACAATTGGGATATGTTTTTTTTGTGTTTTTAGTTGGTGAATCAAGAAAAGATAAAAGGGAAGAGAAGGAAGAACACTAGTAGAAGAGCTAATTGACAAATTTCAAGGTTTAGGACTACGTTTAGTTTAATTTTTGTTTGTGTATGTTTGAATGGATTCAAAGATTCAATTGTATATGGAATGGTTGTTGGAATGGTAACTTGGTGTTACTCTGATGTCACTTTGCATGGAATTGGTTGAATATGACAAGAGGATAATATTTTGTGGAATTCTGTCTTAGGTCAATTTGAAATTATTTTGGCCTCTAAATTAGGTGATTTAAATTGTAAATGAACCTTAACACATAGCACTAAAAATCTCTAGAAGATACCCTAAACTAATTCTGGCCGAATGACATTGAAATTTGAGATAAAAAATGGTGACTTGATGTTGCCCTTGTATTGGAGCAACTTGTGATGTTTGGTGCTTATCTCACGGTTTAGAAGTCAAAATGGTCTGATCTTTAGTAAAATCGAAACTAGAGACATAGTTGAATAAATGTCTAGAAGATCGAAATCTCATTTGAACGTTTTATATATGAGAATTTCGAAACAATTGGAGGTGTGAATTCTAGGTAGGGTACATGACAGGAAGGAAATTGCACTATTTTGAGTTTCTCTGCTTCCAATTTTTACACATTCAAACCTTTTTCAATGTTTGTAAAACTTTGCATACACCTAGAAATAAATGAAATATGACTTACCATATGTGAACTGGGTGATTAAACATTGGAATTTAAGATTGAGCGTAATGTATGTTAAAGAAAATTTACATGTACGTAAATGATTTGTATGCATATTTATTGCTTATTTGTGTGTAGTATGACTATACAAATTCACATACTAATTTTGTTAAGATAATTAAGTACAATTTAACATGTTTTATATTTAAATGAGGTATAGGAATTTATATACTGGAATTATGTAAATGCACCCCAAGCAAGACAACTGAACAAAACATATACAAAATAAATCATATGAGTACTTGTGATTTGAATACTATCCTAATGGTGATAATTTATGACTTGCATATATGAACTTATAAACAGATTTTATGTTTTTAAATGAATATCATCTGATTTGCCAATATATTAATTATGAAAATGACAAATGGTTAAAGGCAATGTTATAGTGCTTGCTTCATTATCTTGGTGATGAATAGATAGGCATAACTATAAGGATATAGTGCATCTATTATAGTTTGACACCATTGGTGTCTTCATTTTGAGACCATAGTGTCTCTACAACTTCAGGCATCAACAGTTTGATACCTCTAGTATCCATAGTTTGAAACTTTAGGTATCCACTGTTCGATACCTTTGGTATCTACAGTTTGATACCTTTAGGTATCCATAGTTTGATTTCTTTGGATATCCATAGCTCCTATTATCCACATCCACAAGAATGTGCAGGCCTAACACAGAGAGGAAATTAAACAATTATAAATATGAGATACAACATGATGATATGAATAATTTGTATTGATGAACTTTGGAAATCAACATTTGGTTTTTAAATGTCAATTTACGGCATATGGTTGAAGCATGTTTGCATTATGAACTTTGCTTAATTATGCCATCATTGTTTACATGAGTTTATGATATTCATGAATGTGTGTGTGCTCTTGGCGGATGATTATTGTGAGTAGTCATCTAAACTAAAATTTTCCTTATTAAGCTTTCAAACTTAGCACGGGTGTTAATCCATATAAGTCCAAGTAATATAATCAAGACTAGGGATCATCTGCAGGGACCAAGGCCAACTGTTAAAAGTAAAAGTACTTTTGGATGTGTCTTTTCATTAAAGAATGGTTGTATATGTAATGAAGGAAATTTTAGTTTCTTAACAGTTTGCAATTAAAATTTTAAGTTTTGTGTAATATCTCTTTTGGATTACCATATAAATGTAATGTTGTGATACTACTTTTAAATGATAAAGTTAAGGCATATGAAACTTTGGTAATATATATATGTACAATATTCGAATAGACAGATGAGTGATGACAATCCCTATAAATGAATATAATTGTATGTCATGAATGTATGTACATGAATTTGGGTGTCATGTGTGTAGGTGGTTTTACGTTTCGTATAGGGGGTGTTACAGTGAAGGCCTTCTCGAGAAGTGCTCCAAAATATTCGACGAAATGCCCACATATGGCAGGCTTTAACGCGTCTTCTCTTACACTACTCTTATCAACTCGTATGGTCATCACAGTTACTATCATCAAGTTTCTCTAGAGCTCGTAGAGAGAATGAAGAAAGAGAAGGTGTTATTGAGTACATTGACTTAAAATATCATGATAAATTCTTGTGCTAGAGCTGTCACGAGCTGGTACCACATCGGGCATACGACAACTGCCGCATATCCTAGCTAAGGACACTCACGGTACCTTTAATCCGACCATGCAAGGCTAACTGAATATCCTTTAAAAACATTTGGATAGCACAACGACTATATTTTGAAATTTCCAAAACTCAATCAAAATACATGTAAATTAGTTTTAAATGCACTTCTATATTCATATTAAAATTCTACCACAACTTCTGAAATTTTAAGTCTACTCAAAAGTAATCTTAACAACGGTACAAGAGGTTCATACATAAGGTCATTTACAAACCACAAGATAGTCAATAGTTAATTTACAAAATCATAAATCATATCAACACAACCAACTTAATAAAAACATTTCATAAGCCAAGATACAACAAAAGTACAAAATGGGGACTACCCACATACGGTAATGGCTCAAAAATGTCAAAAAACTGCATGATACACTCAGAGCTTCAAGCTAACCAAATTAACCTATATGGTTGGAAACGGAGGAGGTGAGTACACTATGTACTCAGTGAACAGCAAAAACATATATCGCAAACAAAACTCGATATACACGAAGACGATTTAGATAACCACCTATGAAGTGAACATAAATGACATAGAAACATATAGGCCTAGCCTATTAATCACTCATCCAGTGAACATAGGTTCCAGTTCCAGTACACAAAATAGAAAAGCATCACATATATAAATCAAAGCTTGTCAGGAATCCAAATCTCAGAATAGGCCAAAACAATCATGCGTGTCGCCATTAGTCGGCCAAACTAGTGTGCACACCTATCGACTCTCGATGTTAGCTTGACTTTTATCTGTGGTGAGTTCAAACTACAGTCCACAAGAGCGTTATAACCCTAGGTGATGACCTCGTCAATGACCATACCTCTAGGTGTGCAATCACCGGCCACTCTCGTAGGAAGGTATCGATATGGGGACTTGACTTTTATGTACTAGCTTCAAAGGCACGAGGGTCGCTTAATCTATTATGCCTAACACACAATTAGCCAATCGTTACCTCACTAATCACAAAAATCATATACAAATATTAAGTACTAAAATCAAGTAAGGCACCATGCCTTTATTTATCAATCCAATTGATAAAATGGAACCTTGCCATGACTTTAAGCCAAAAGAGAACACATACACACAATATACATGACTCGATTATGCATATGTAAGTTCCAAAACATTATTTCATGCAAAAAAAGTCATTTTTTGCACTCTAATTGCAAAGTTGTTCAAAAATGTAGTTTCAGAAAATAAAACCTTGTCCTTTTCACTTCAAATGTAAGTTTGATGAAAATAATATCATTTCTCAAAATACGTAATAAAAATATCAGTTACACTCTAAGTGCAAAGAGTTATTAAGAACAATGTTGTTTATTAAATACACAAGTATACTAGAATCTATTTGAGATTTAATTCCACTATGCATTAGCTAGGTTCAAAATTCACATACAAATCATCATGCATATCTTGGGATGTCCTAATCCCATTTGAGAGATATGATTTCCCAATCTCACCTTAAAAGAAGATGTATACTCCCTTGACTTTAACAATCCTCGATACGAACTCCTTAATCCACAGCTCCCGAGCCTTTATACATACAAATTTACAATGTATTTACTACTCAAACATGTATCTCATATTTGTACACCACCACAACCAAATTCATCCCTAATCAATCATCCCAAATGTTATTCTAACATATGTCAATAGTTTAATAATTCACTTACTAATTCAGCTCGATGTCTCCTCAACCATCAAGCTAACTTAACCTTATGTGCAATGTTTACATCCTTTTCTTCCTAATGTTCCTTTATGAACAAGCTGTCTTCTTTTAATCATAACTCTCTCTAAAAAGTCCAAATGCCATGATTCTTGTGCCCCCAAAACTAGACTTCCATTAGTATTAATATATAAAAAAATTACACAAGCAACATCTCCCTTTAAAATATAATCTCCATCCAAATTATGCCCTACTTCTGGTAAGAAACAGATTGGCAACCCATGCTCAAACCTCAATAAATCATTATCCATACATCTCCTAACAAAAAACGTTTCATAGAAGCATTAATAAGACATCAATAATCATTTTTCATGTTTTATACTTTCAGTAATTTAGACTCTAAGGTCCTAAAAAATCAGAAAATAATACAAGGTTCCTGCACAGGGATCTATCACAGGCAGTATTAGGGAAACAAATATAACTCGAGCTCTAGTCACTATTTTGTCAAGCCACTTTCACAAAGTTCAAGTTAAGACCTATATCTACAACTGTGATTCTTTGAGTTTCTTCAAATTGGTGCTCTAAGAATATGAAAGACAGATAAAAACAAAAAGATCAAATTGAAATCAAAATTTCAACTTACCTTGATAACTTCTTTCCTTCTCCTCTTCTCTTTCCTTTTTCTCTCCTTCTCTTCTCATTTTTGTTTTTCTCGCTCTTCTAACTTTATGGCAGACCTTCACTCTTACTTTTATTGCCGTTTCATCCATTTTCTCTAGAAAATTTAAGAATGTCAAATTAATCCATGTGTCACCATTCCATTGGTCCATGTGTCACCATTTTATTGGTAAATATGTTATCCTTCTATTAGTCCATATGTTACTATTCTATTGGTCCATGTGTCACTTACTTTAGGCTCCACATGTCACTCATTTTAAGCCTTCATATGTAACTACTTGTAAGGCTACACATGTCACCAATTATAAGGCTACACGTCACCAATTGTAATGTTGCACATGTCACCATTTATAAAGCTACACATGTCACCATTCTATTGCTCCACATGCCACAAGTCTAAAGTGCCATTTGTCACAAACTTAAAAGGCCACTTACCTCAATTATACTCAAGCCACTTGTCATCCATTTAACTGAGCCATTTGTCACTTAATCCCAATGCCACATGTCACCATTTCATAGGCCTAATCAACCTAAATTTCCATGTATAAATTTGTCTCTCTCTTTAACATTTTTCTTAAACTAGATGCACATATCATCTCATCAATTACTCAATTCTAACAGTAAATTCCCAATTCATTAATTGTAATCCATCAATTCATGTTATTGGTAAATCAAAATGCAAAACATTAGGAATGCACATTCATATCACATTCATTTTCGTTCCATACCTCAAAATATGTCAATTGAGTGCATATACTATCTTGCAATGTTTTCTAAATCATGATTTATATGTGTATACGAATATTATGCATGTGAATGAAATGCACCTCGTACATTCTTAAATGATAACTCATGTGACTCAATTTAACAGTTTAATCTCTTAACAATTTTAGGAGGTAGGACATTACAGTGAGTCTTTGATGAGGGTGCTTCGTTTGGCTGATAGTAATGAAAAAGCAACAATGAGTTATTTTTTTGATTCCATGGAGAGGGTGAAGGAATAATTACAGCCAATATGAAAAATATGCCTTCTTTGTATACACCTTATCTTGTAGTCATTAATGAAAGATGGGAAAGGCAACTTTACTCTCTGCTGTTTGTAACTGGGGTATTTTTGAATCCTAGTGTCTATTTCAGATCACGTTTTACAAAGAAAGCTAAAGTTAATAGGGGAATCCTATTAACTATTACAAGAGTTATTGGCTATGAGATGATGGAATATCTCCTAAGCTCACAAATGGAGATTTATAAGTAATCTTTTGAAAATTTTGGGATGGTAATTGTTATTCAAAAAATAACAAAACTTAATCCAGGTATATATATTTTCACTATTGTTACTTATTGAAAATTAATGATCACTTTATTTTATTTTATTTTGTTTATAACACTACTTTTATTTTTTACGACAACAATTTCTTAATGGGACCAATTCAGAAGTGGTGTTCCAAAATTGCAAAAGTTTTCAATTCAAATTCAAATTCAATGTATAAGTGTAACAAGCTGTGAAAGGAACTAGAAGATATTTGAATTCATCCATTCTAAGAAAAGGAATAGATTGGACCATAAGAGATTGAATGACTTGGTCTTCATTTGATACAATTTAAAGTTTCAGGAAAGGGATGATATTATCATTATTAATTTAGATATATTTTTTATAATTTAATTTTATTGTTTACTAGGACTCTTAATAGAACAATTAGTTTAGAAGATCCAATTTGCATTAATAATATTGATTTTTTGGTGGATTGAGTTTCTAAGGAATTGAGTTTGATAGATATGAGTGACTTGGAAGATAATCTTGGATAAGAAAGCATTGAGATGTCATTTGGTACAATGAATTTGAATGATTATGATTTTGTACCAAATGAGAATTGAGGTCAATGCAGTTATAACAAGTTATCCCCTGTAAATGATTAAACGAAGTTCTAGGTTTTTATTTATCCTCTTTATTTAATTTTACTTATATTTGATGTATATGTTAAATTATACATGGGTAATCTAATTGTAAATGTTTTTGCTTCAAGTTTCACAACTAGTTTATTGTTTCCTCATAACGAAATCTTGTTGTAAATTGTAATAGTTAAAGAGTTAAGGATATTTCTTGTTCTTTCTATTTGATAGTTTGATGTAATTATTATTTATTATATGATGAAATTGTAATATTTTAAATATTTTTTATTTTTTTAATTTTATACTTTTATGATGATTAAATATTTTTATATTAATTGTGATTATTATTTATATGTGAAATATTTGAAAATTAATGTTAATAAAAATAAATAACTTGTTTTTATTTTAAATTTTTATTATTATGAGTTTTGGAGACAGGGTTGATGTAAAATTATAAAGTATAAAGTATAATATACTAATGGACTATTTTGTAATTTTTGGAAAATTTAGGGACTACTTCATAAATTTAAAAATTACCAAAAATAGTACTAGTATTGACTGGTATCAGTATAGTACTGTGCCAAAACTTAATTTGGTACTGGTGTCGGTACGATATTCATAACATTGGTTTTGATTAATTTATGAATAATTTATAATTAAATAATAGTGATTCTTGTAAACTTATATATCTTGATTGTTCAGACCTGAAGAATACATTTTTCAAACTAACCTATATAATATTTTTTTTTCATTATCATCCATTATTCCACTCCATTTTTGTTTCTCTATCTATATTTGTGAATATCTAAACTTCTTAATACCCCATTCTTATTCATACGAATTTGGATACTAACTAAAATTAAAGACATAAAAGATAAATGAGGTGTGATTTCTACTAACTTGAGAACCTATTAGATTTATGAAAATTTAACGTATTTGAAAACCTGTTAGATTTATGAAAATTTAATGTATTAAGTTATAAACTAACAAGATTAATATTAGTGTTTCATTTGGTGAAGTTGTAATTCCTTTGACATGAAGTCAATTAATTGATGTGTCATTTAAAATCAATAGAAGTAATGAATTATCTTACAAAAGTTCGTTAAATTAAGTGATAAATAATAATTATTTTTGAGTGAATTTTTGTTAGTGTGTCAATTATAAAATAATCGCAAGTGTATGACGTAGTTGTAGTTAGTATCAGTAAGTACAGGTTGATCCTACGAATATGATGAATACTAGTAGTTATCGTTGTCTTATTATCTAATCTACAAATTTGATTTTAATTTTTAATTAAAGAAAGTAATAATTAACAAAATAAAATAAATCAAGTAGCAAAATTGAACAAAGAAATAATGGATCACTTAGAAGCTTATCGATATTAGGAATTAATGTCTTGGCTACAAATCTTCCTAAAAACCCTTAACTAGTTGATATTTTATTATGCAATTGTTTTATTGATTATTGGACCGTGAAAATTCCTATGGTATGCTAATAGCTTTCTCGAGTCTAATAACAACTAATCATAAGTTTATCAACTGAATTACTTAGATTAAAGTTTATAGGATTGCTTTACCGAATTGTAAATTTCTCTATTAGGATTGACCCTAATCTAGAGGATGTATATCATCCTACCTCTAAGGTTGCAATCAAATCCTTTCAATTACGGTAGATCCATTCATACAAGGATTTCTCAATCTCTATGTTATGAAATCAAGTTATGATATAATATTTCATATCTATTAAAACATAAATTAAACACGTAATCAAATTGCGATAGATCAATCAAAACAATTGCATTAAATAAAAGAATCAAAACATGTTATGGCATAAACATAAGGTTCATATTACCTAGACACTAAAGGAATTTAATTATAGATGATTGAAAATAAAATCAAACAATAATAGAAAGACAAATGAATAAAAAATAACGGGTTCATAATTTTAAATCACTCTTTTTATCTCCTATCAAATATTCTTGCAAATAGAGGTTTGATCTTGTATTCTCTTGGATCTTTCGATGAATTCTTCGGATTTTACACTTCTCTAGATCAAAATGCCCCCTTAAGTTAGCTCTGAAAGTTTCAAAATGTCTTTGTATGTCTCCTCCTCCATTTTTCCTTCGAACACATCATTTTATAGTAAATTTTAGGGTTTTAGGAGATGCACAGATTGATACATGACCTGCATTAGACTGTTCATAACCTAAAATCTCAAGAATTTGTGAATCTGCATGGCCTGGGAGAAGTACATGGGTGCACTCGGTGAAATTGATACTTTCATTATATGATTAAGCTCACATCTAAGATATAACTTCACTCGATGGTCATTGACCTTAAAATTACCCTTGTGTGGATGACTTACCTTAATTCCAACATATTGAAATACTTTCTCCATAATGAATGGTCCAGACCATCTTGATTTACACTTACCAGGGAATAATCTTGGCCAATAGTTATATAAGAGAATGTGATTTCCCTACTTAAATTCTCGTGATTGCTTAATTATTTAGTAGTGATAACTTTTGGCTCTTTCCTTATAGATTTTAGAAATTTCGTAAGCCGTCAACCATTATTCGTCTAATTCTCTAAATTGGAAGTTTCTTTCTCACCTGCACTTTGAAGATCAAACTTCATGAGTTTAATAGTCCAATATGCTTTATGTTCCAACTCAACGGGTAGATGACATGCTTTTTCATAAACTAGCCTATCGGGTGTAGTGCCAATAGGTGTCTTGTACGCCATCCTATAGGCCCACAAAACATCATCTAATTTAATTAACAATTCCTTCCTCTGACACTCTACAATCTTTTCTAAAATTTGTTTTGAATCCTTGTTGGATACCTTGATTTAGCCACTAGTTTAATAGTGATATAGAGTGACAATTCTATGATTAATTCCATACCTTTTAAGCATTTTTTCAAACTACACATTATGAAATGCATACCCCTATCATTGATAATAGCCCTATGTGTGCTAAAATGGGAAAATAAACCTTTAAGGAATTTTACAACAACCCTAGCACCATTTTTTGGTGAATCTTGTGCTTCCACCCATTTAGAAACATAATCGATAGCTACTAAGATATATCTATTGTTGGATCCCGTTTCCAAAATCTAACTCTTAAACCATAATACCATTATACTTATCTTGAGCGTGGTTCCTTGTAATCTCTTTAACCAATATCGATCCATCATCTTGCTCTAACATTCCAACTTTTAAGAATATCATCATACTTAACTTGAGCCTGCATATTACCTGGAAGGGTTCTTTCATTAAACCCTCATTAGCCATCATAATTTTTTTTTCATTTCCTACAAAACATCCCAAAAATTTACTCTCAACATGTTCAATGGCGTGCCCACACAAAACAGTCACCATGCTTGAACTCAATTTTTCTTGCTTGTGAATAGAGTTTAGAAACCTTCAAATCCAAATTTCATTTTGACTTCTTCATAGAAATCATAGCTCTATGTCTCTAGTTTAATTTGAAGCAAGAATCATCTCAATCGGAGCTCTATAGCTTAAGATATGCTTAAAAAGTCAAGTCTGCTCAAACCCTAATCATGCTCTCCTAACCACCTCTTACTTGTTCTAATACAAAATTTCTCAAATAAACTCTAAATGATACAAATTTTTATGGAGGGGTAGATACATGTCTTAGGAATCCATTGCTTGAAGAATTACTTCATTCGGGGGTCGGATGAGGGAGTTATGCCTAAAGGAATAGACCATGTTCATACCTTAGATCGATTTGTACCTCTCTTGGCGCGATCGTCATAACTTTCACCACAAATGTCGGATTGCTTTCATTTTTAGACCATTAGAAAATAGACTTCAAGAGCTACAACTTTCATGAAGACCACAAAACCTGTTTCTGCCTCTAAAAGGGTGAAAAATCACAATCTGTCCCATGAATGTCCGTTAAACGGACATGCATGCATGTATCGAGCTTAGGAGGCCAAAAGACCCGAGAATGTCCATGTCCGTTTAACAGACATGGACATGGGCGAAGCAAGGGGTCCTTTTTTACCTGAGAAGGTCCGTTAAACAGACCTAAAGTCCGTTAAATAGACATGGAGCTTCCCAAAACCCCTCTAAACCTTCTTTTATGCTTCCTACAACTGTCCTAACATCATAAACACTTAAAATCCTCCCAAAATCACTTATTCTCATGCTAAAACATTTCATAACAACTCAAACATCAAGTTCATTTCACAAAACTCTCAAATATCAATCCATTTGAATCATCAAAACCACAATTCTCATCAATATACCATAGCTGTCATCATACACAAACCCTATGCAACATCATAACTTGTAACCATCATATCTCT
>JANVCL010000213.1:14452581-14463860 GCA_026546855.1 Erythroxylum incrassatum | reverse complement strand
AAGAGATACAACAAAGCTAACCTTTATTAAATTCCTCAAAGTATACAAAGAAATACTCTCTCGATGTGATAAGGAGCTAGGCTCAAATGAGATATATATAAATACATTTGGCTTGAAGGCCAAGTTACACATTCGAATCCTATCTGGTTCAGTCGGATTCTGCTGGGACTGAACATTATTGCATGGATCCATAATTCTGTGTGTCCTTGGCTGCTGAATACCTGCAAAACAAATAAAGGCTCGCCGGGGGTTGATTTCCGGAAGGCCCCTCCGACGCTCAAGTTAGTCTTCTGAGGAAGATTTGGCTGCTAAGAACAGAGAAAAAGCTAGAGTAGTAATCTCGTACTTGTATCATGGTAGAATAGTACCTTATATATGACATGGATGCTAGGTTTAGGTCTTTACGTAGATCTTTATGTTTGCATGGGAGACTAACGCCTGATGGGCTGTGGATGTATGGAGATGAGCCTGGGCCTAGCACAGCTGACCTAACCAGAGTTGTAAGCAGACAAATGGTCATTTTATTATGATTTAAATGATATAATTTTTTTAATGTAAGTAATAATTATTAATGATATATTTAAACACTTTTCAATAAATTTGAATTAAGCAAAAATAAATAAATAATCTAACTTTGTTTCATATAAGATATATTTGATTTTATCATTTTTTTATAATTGATACCTAATAATATTTTTCTAAATGACTAATGGAATTTGATGTGTTGGAGTTATTGACGCGTCAAATTCTAATGCATCTTATTTTATTAAGATAAATATTTTTCCTTTTTCATTATATGATGATAGAATGAATTACTCATTTTTTGTATTTATCTATGTTTTACAGAAGAAAAAAGAAAAATCAGCTAAGTTGATTCCTCTTCGACATGGCCCATGTTTTAAATGGGCTTGGACCTCCAAATTATTGCCGATTTGGGGTTTTATCAGATAGTTAGGGTTTAAGTGTCATTCATCGTCTTCTTATATTTTTGGCTGTGCGGAATTGGTAATTACTGCCACTTAGGTTATTGAATCTGATGTCGAGCCGACCGGAGTCTTTAGCACCACCTGAGATTTTATACGACGATGCAGAAGCTCGTAAATACACTTCCTCTTCCCGTATTATTCAAATTCAGGTGTGAAATACATAAATTTATGTCTTTTTCATGTTTCTTCGTTTTGCATTCTTTTTCGGTCTTGAAAGATTGTGAAGTTATTGTTGATTAATTAAGCTGTTCTTTTTTTTTTGTCATGTTTGTGCGCATGATAATTGTTGAATGACTGATAGGCGAAGCTGTCGGAGAGAGCGCTGGAGCTTCTTGCTTTGCCTGATGATGGGGTCCCAAGATTGCTCCTTGACATCGGTAGTATATGAATATCATTTTTTCTGTTTCCAATTATGTTTCGTCTATGCTTTTGGTGGCACATAAGTTTTTAGTTATATTTGCGCATATTGTTTTGGAGTTTAAGAGTTCTTTTGGAAGCCAATTTGCTGCTATGGATTAATTTTGGTGAATTTGATTGTTGAATATTTTAACAGGAGAATAGTTGATTTGCTAAATTGATTTGTTTGGTTTTAACAGGTTGTGGATCAGGACTCAGCGGAGAGACACTCACTGAAAATGGGCACCTTTGGGTTGGCGTAGACATATCACAATCAATGCTTGGCACGTCTAAATAATGAGTTTAATTGTTGTCGTGTTTTTTGCACATGGTTAAAAGACTTTCCCTTTTGTATAAGATCATTAACTTTTTGTGATATTTAGATATTGCATTGGATCGCCAAGTTGAGGGTGATCTTTTACTTGGTGACATGGGCCAGGTATTCACTGAATAGACAATTTGTGTTCTCTATTTACATAAACGGGTCTTAGTTGAACCAGCTAGATTGATGCCATTGTTAGGCCTTTGATTTCTTTGTGCATGTGCTAGTTCAAGATTTTATCTGGCAGATATTTTTCCACTTTTAAGGAAGTTGCTAAGAAACTTTAGCACCTGCTTTTTATTGACTAAAAGTTCTCCTATGGCAATCATAGCTAATGTCCATGAGGAACAAAATAAGTATTAAGCAGTTGTAGGCATTAACTATTCAATGCACACAGATGTGCTATGCTGATTTTGTTCTTCCTGGCACGTCATAAAATTACAAGCAAACGTGATTAGTGTCAAACTGGTTATAACGTTATGGCATTATGTTGCAGGGTTTAGCAATTAGGCCTGGGGTTGTTGATGGTGCAATCAGTATATCTGCTGTTCAGGTTTGTTTGGTCTATATGCAGTTTATGTATATTTATTACGTGGTGAACTTTCCCAAGTGCTCCAGAATTTTCCTTCTACAGCAGTGTGAACTTTTGTTCTTTTCCTGTCATTGTTTGGTAATGTGCCTATAAGAGCACTTCAGGTGTTCATCTTATGTAACTTTTTCACGTAAATTCTGTAATTTACTTTACCGCTTAAAAGTTGGGCATCATTCGCTACGTAGTCATGCTCTTCTACCACCATATTCTGGTATTCTCCCTTCTTTCTTCTCAATGCGTAATTTGTTTGGGTTTAACATCTCTCAGGGCTTGGTCTATCATTAGAAATTATTTTGAATTTGCTTATTTTTCATTCACATCACTTTTTATTTGCTCTCCCCTGTTGTTGATATAAACTGTGTTGGCCTTGTATTGGAAACAATATAGTTCTTTTGACATTTTAAGGCACTATGCATGTGACTCATCTTCTTGGGTTTGGCATGTAGTGGTTGTGCAATGCTGACAAGTCCTCCCATGAGCCCAGATTGAGATTGAAGTAAGTCTAGATTTCTTTATCTTGGTGAATTCTTATCTTGGATGTTGATGACTTTATAATATTATTACTGATAATGCCTATGTTCTTGCTATGTTGATTTGGTTATCAACATTATAGGGCTTTCTTTGGATCATTGTATAGATGCTTGTCAAGGGGAGCAAGGGCAGTTTTTCAAGTGTACCCTGAAAATCTGGCCCAGCGGGAGTTAATTTTGAGATCAGCAATGCATGCTGGATTTGCTGGAGGCGTGGTTGTTGACTATCCTCACAGGTATCTCCAGGACGAGTAGCAAGCTGAATATGTCCTACTGACAGTTCTTCATTCTTGTAGCATATTTATTTAATTTTGTTTTCACCATATATACTTGTCTCCTTTCTATTCTACTTCATGTTTTTGAAAACTATCAGATGGCTCTATATTGTCCCACAAGTTTGAACTCTTATTCATTCTCGAGCAGCTCTTTACAAAAATTTTTGTAGATAGGTTCTTTCTGCTGCCTGCATGATTTAACTCCGGAGACTTTTTCTAAACAGTACCAAGAACAGAAAAGAATACTTTGTGCTCACTTGTGGGCCACCATCCTTGAGCACAGCTACTCCCAAGGGAAAAGGTGAAGATGGAGAAAGTGGCTCTGATGAAGAATTTAGTGATGAAGAAAATCATACTGTGAGTTTCTTTTTCTTGAAATATCTAGTTACGGTTTAGGCTCTTTTTTCTTTCTTCTTGACCAAAAATATTGCATCGATGTAGATTCGCACTTCAGACAGGCATCGACCTAGAAAAAAGCAGAAAACGACCAAGAAAGGCAAAGGCAGAGAGTGGTTGCTGAAAAAGAAGGAACAAATGAGAAGAAAAGGAAACACTGTGCCTCCTGACACAAAGTACACTGGTCGGAAGCGAAAGTCTAGATTTTGATGTTAAAGATATAGGACTAATCACCATTGGCCTATGTATTCAGGGATCATGATCATGAAAAGAGATGCTAATTGCTAAATGACCATGGTTCTTACCAATACAGAAAAATATAATACGAGTCTTTGTCGTATGGTGGTGTTTTACTTCTGGAGGGTGTGAAGAATATACGAGACGGCAAATTTTGGTTTGTATTCATTACTTCGCTTTGCACAGAACTGGAATTTCAGACCAATGTAAACTACTGATTCTTTCCTAAGAATGGCTAAAGATGTTCGTTCTTCAACTCGTGTTGATAACCTATTAAAAGTTCGACGTCCGCCAACTGCATTTTTTTATGGTTTTCAATGCATCTTTGGAGATGTTTGCAGCTTCCTTGCGTGGTGGTAGGAATCGTCATTAGTGTGGCAGGCATCATTTTTAAGAACTTATCATACATTCGGGTGCTACCATAGCTACAACGAAAATTATTTATAAAAATCTCTACTTAGGAGGGATGGCAATGAAGCGGAGTATAGCGGACAACTTTTTTCCCAACTTAAGATACTAATCCCGAGTCTAATTTAACCGAGTTTGACCTAATTTCATTTTTTATAATTAAAAATAAAAAACGACATTACTTTTTGTAAAACAATGTTACTTCCTGATTCGTTTTTTTGTTGAAATCCTCTGAAAGCTTTTTGTCGTGTCAACTATAAATTGCTCACTTGTCTAACTTCTAATAATATTCAACGAGCAAGTTCTCAATGCTTGAGAGGAAAATAAGCAAAAATATTTCTATTTATAGAAAAGCATTAATGTTTTGTAATTTTTATTAAAATTAAATTCTTTAATTATAATTAAAGTCATACTCTAACTATAATTGATTTAATTTTAATAAAATCAAATATCTCATATTTGATCTCTAAAGTTTCTCAAACTTTATAATTATGTCCAACTTCATAAAATTCATTTTTCCTTCACAAACTGTTTTTTAATGTGTGACCCGTTAGGTTCTTAATATATTGGCAATGATTATAAATTTTAATTTTAATTTTAATTTTAATTTCTAATTAGAATAAGATAAATTAAAAAATATTTTAATTTATTTTTTATTCTTCTATTAAATAATTTATAATTATAGATAAGAATGACGTCTAGTAACATATCATGACCACCCAAACATCAGGAATATCAAAATGGTTTGAATTAACATGTTCATGCATGGTTATGATCTATAATTTAATTCTTTCGTCATCGAATGATTCAAATGGGCATAGTATGGATACAGTGTATACTATTCTCATTAAATCATGTTCATTCTTGTTAATTAGTAATTGATTTATAATTGATATTTAAAAATACCTTTTCAAATGTCAATTCACACTGACTAGAGAATTTCATAAATCACTACTAGTCAAGAATAGTAGAAACATTTTCTCTAATTACTTTAGAGTGATGAATCCTTTATTGACTTACTTAGCTATTTCTCTATAGTTCATACTGCGTCTAAGTACTACCAACTGAATTAGCCTAGGGTGATCGTAATTCTCACATGAGATATCTTGGTAATCTCAAGTATAAAGATCAATTATACAACTATCATTATGAGAAAATCTACAAACACATAAATAATATTTCATTTGGGATTCTCATAGTTTGGTTAGTTTAGTGACTTTTTTCTCTTATAATCATCCAAATATTAGTTTAAGTGTCTCTATACTTTAATTTATGTGATCAATTACTTTTTTCATAAGAAAGAAACATAATGTCTGCTAGTTTTATCGTTTCATCAATATCCCTTCTTAATAAAACTACATTTAGGAACAATACGTAAATGTAAACTGAATCTCATAATTATGATCTCATCATAATTTTAATTACATAATAATTATTCCAAGGATTTTACCTTTAGTATTAAAACATCAATTGTAATTAGCTTAATACACAAATATAAGGAATGCCTTTTTATTAATTAAATAATAATGTCATACATCAAATTGCCACCAACCAATTGGCTACAAAGGCATAAACTAACAATCTCCCGCTCGCTCTAAAGTTAATCACCTATGTATCTAATATCATATCCATCTATATGTCGATCATGTCTCTTTTGAGACAATAGCTTAGCGAGGGGATATATAAGATTCTCTTCAGTGCGAACTCGCTCTAATGTTATGTCTTTCTGCTCCACTATCTCCCTGATCAAGTAAAACTTCTTGAGTACATATTTGGACCGTTGATGAGAACTTGTTTCCTTTTTCTGCGCAATAGCACTGTTGTTGTCATAGAACATCATTATAGGCTCAACAATGCTAAGAACCACTATAAGTTTAATAGTGAACTTTTTAATCCAAATCGCTTCATTTTTTGCTTCTAACACTAAAATGTACTCTACCTTGACCGTTGAATCTACAATGGTTGGTTGGTTGGAATTCTTTCAACTTACCGCACCATCATTTATAATGAAGATGCACCCTAACTTTGATCTACTATTATCAAAATCTGACGTGAAACTAGCATCTAAATATCTTTGAACTCTTAGTTTAGCTCCTCCATAGTCCAAGAAAACATCTTTAGCTCTTCTCAAGTACTTTAAGATGTTTTTCACTGCTGTCTAATGACACTTACCTAGATTGACTTGAAACTTACTCATTATGCTTAAAGCATAAGAGACATTTAATCTAGTACATAGCATTGTATACATGATTGATCCAATTGTCGAAGCATATGGAATACAACCCATTTTATCTCTCTCCTCTTGTATCTTTGGGCACATACTTTGTGAGAAAGAAATCTCATGCAACATGAGTAAGAATCCCCTCTTGGAATTCTCCATGTTAAACCTCTTTAACACTTTATCGATGTACGTGAATTGGAATAACCCAAGCAACCTCTTTGATCTATCTCTATAGATCTTTATTCCCATAATATAGGTTGCTTCTCCCATATCCTCCATGGAGAAGTTCTTGGATAACTAAATCTTTACAAACTGAAGTGTAGGTATGTCGTTTCCATTTAGCAATATATTATCCACATACAACAATAGGAAACCAACTGCACTCCCACTAACCTTCTTATAGACACATTATTTATAAAATCAAACTCTTTGATTGTCTTATCAAAACTGATGTTCCAACTCTGTGATGCTTGCTTAAGTCCATAAATGGACTTTTGCAACTTGCATACATGATTAGGAAATCTCTTAGATTCAAAACCTTCAGGTTGTGTCATATATACATCCTTTTGCAAATTCACATTGAGAAATGTTGTTTAGACATCCATCTACCATATTTCATAATCATGATATGTGGTTATAGCCAATAAGATCCTTCTAGATTTAAGCATAGCTATTGGTGAAAAGGTTTCATCAAAATCAACTCTTTATTTTTGTTTACAACCTTTAGCCACTAACCTCGCTTTATACGTATGTACATTATCATCCATGTCAGTTTTTCTCTTAAAAACCCACTTGCATCTAATAGATACAATACCATCAGGCTCATCCACCAAAGTCCACACTTGGTTAATGTACATAGATTCCATTTCAGATCTCATGGCTTCTTGCTATTTAAAAGAATCAATGTCAGGCATTGCTTTTTTAAAAGTAGTAGGCTCATCATATGAGCGATACGTTATCCTTTCCCTGTTCAGTATTTAGATCTATTCTAGTAGAGGGACGATGTATCCTACTAGTGCATTGCAGATTATATGTCTTTTCAACGCCCGGTTATATATCATATGCAACAACTTGAGGTTCGTGTTCCATCGCAATGTGAATTTGTGGCTCTTGAACTTCTCTAAGTTCTACTTCACTCCTACCACTTTCTTTGAGAAAACATTTTCTCTCTAAAAATGTAGCATATCTTGAGATAAACACCTTTTCTCCAAGAGGATGGTAAAATTGATATCTGAAACTCTCTTTTAGATATTCCACAAATTTACATTTATTTGATTTAGCTTGAAGCTTACTAGATATAGCACGCTTCACTTAAGCATCACATCCATAAATATTTATGTGTGACAATCTTAGTCTTCTAGTAGTCCATATCTCATATAGTGTTTTGTCAACCAATTTGGATGGAACTCTGTTTAGAAGGTAAGCAACAGTTTTAATGGCATATCCCTAAAAGGAAATAGGAAAGATTGCATGAATCATCACGGAACATACTATATAATAGAGTATGATTTCTCTTCTCAGATACTCCATTATGTGGTAGAGTTACAGGAGTCCATTATGAGAGAATCTCATTCTCTTATAAGTAACTAAGAAACTCATGGTCTAAGTATTCACCACCTCGATTTGATCTAAGTGTTTTAATACTTTTACTAGTTTGTTTCTCAACCTCAATTCTAAATTCCTTGAACTTTTTAAATGATTCAGGCTTTTGTTTTATCAAGTACGCATAACCATATCTAGAATGATCGTCTATGAATGTAATAAAACATGAGAAACCACCTCAAGCACTAGTGGACATAGGCCCACATGCATCTGAATGTATTAGCTCTGATAATTCAATGACACATTGTCCCTTTCCACTAAAGGGTAGTTTTGTCATCTTTCCCAACAAACAAAATTCATAAGTTTCATATAATGCATAATCAAAAGGATCCAAATATCCTACTTTATATAACTTTGTGATTCTAGTTTTTGTTGATATGACCTAACCTACAATGTCATAAATAAGATGAGTTTTGGTCACTTAACTTTCTTTTCTTGCTATTTATGTTAAGAATCGTCCTTTCAAGATCTAACTAATACAAACTATTTGTAAATAATCCAAATCTATAATAAACATCATCTTTATAGGGAAAAAAACAACTCTTATTCTTAATAATAAATACAAATTCATTCAAATCTAAATAAGAAATAGAAATGATGTTTCTTGTAATAACTGGAACATAATAACAATTATTTAGTTCTAGTATAAGGCCAAAAGGTAAAGCTATACTACGAGTTCCTATAGCTAATGCAACAACTCTTACTCCATTTCCAACTCATGGGTCCACTTTGTCTCTCCTCAATGGTCTACTCCATATTAACATCTACATATTATTACATATATGAGAACCACATCTAGTATCTAATACCAAAGTATGTGGAACAAAAGTAAAAAGATTGATCTTAATCATAAACGTACCTAAAGAGACAGCTTCCTTAAGCTTCATATCTTTCAGGGTAGCAAGATAAGAAGGGCAGTTCCTCTTCCAATGTCCATTGACTCCACAGTGAAAGTATGTGCCTTTGTCATTGCTCTTTTTCTTGACATCTCCTTTAGGCTTTACTACATTAGTATAAGCCTTCTATTTCTTGCTTTTATTCTTTTTAGAGCCCTTTTTCTTGCTCTCAGAAGGATCCATAGCAAGTATAAAACTGGATTCCTTCCTAAGGCACCCTTCCGCAGTCTTAAGCATGTCAATAGGTCGGGCAATGACTTGTCCTTCTAGTTCATGTGGAAGTTCATAACGAACTGTGAAATTCTCGAACTGAGAGACTGCAACACCAAATCAACGCTTAACTCACGGTTTATAGCAAAATCTAATTGGGCTAATTTTTCAATATACCCAATCATCTTCAACAAATGCAGGTTAACTGAAGATCCTTTTACTATCTTGCATTGAAACAGTGCCTTGGAAAATTGATACTTTTTCACCCTACTTTGTGCACCGAACAACTCCTTAAGATGTAGAATCATAGTAGGTGCATCCATGTTCTCATGTTGCCTCTGAAGCTCTAGAGACATGGTAGCCAACATCACACGTGTGGCTTGCTCAATGTCATCAATGCCATGTCGATACCTCTCCCAAAATTTATCAGCTACATTTAAACTAAGTTCTAATGGAGCAGGAGTGTTAAGACCGTACAACTTCTTTTCTTGCCTGAGAAATATTCTCAAGTTTCAAAATTAGTACAAAAAGTTAGGTTCAATCAGCTTGTTAGCATCCATGATGCTTCTCAACGTCAGGTTGGTACTCATCTTCTAATTTAATAACCGAAAAACATAAAAGGAGCAAGTGTTAATTTATATCCAAAATCAAATAAAATAATGAATGTAAAAATATTTGATTACTCCCACTATTTTATTCAAAATAATAACCTTCGCTATTAAATTGAGAAATTATCAAATAATTTCCTAGTGGGTTAGGATCTCATTCAAAAATAATTCATCTTGAGTTTGCTCAATAAACCAACTGAATTTATATTACATAGATAACAACTTTATTAATCATATCTTATGTAACTCCTAGAACCGTTAGGTGACAACTCTTTACTAAATTATATCATATATATTATTCCTAATGTTGCCTCTAAATTCATATGATCATAAGTTTTTTCACCCAAATCATACAAATTTAGTTAAGGAAGACCTATAAATTTAAGATAAAACATATCTAGGTTAAAGTGGCCTTGAGTTTAATTAACAAGCTAAGCAATAAACACAATTATAGTTTTATTCTTAAATAATGGAAGACAATTATCATGTTCCTAACGTGTACTTAATATTTAATTGAGGGATTTAAAATTAAAAAAAATTGGTTTCATTAAAATAATATAATCTCACTATATTTATGCTTTCAATCATAATCTAATTATAAAGAAATTATTAAAAACCTTTTCTTAATTCTAATTATTGATTTGATAACTAATTTAATTTAATAATTCAACTCATGAAAATTTAAACTAAATTCTAAAATATTCCCAATAAAATAACCCCTTGAAAAAAATTGAAAAATTTGAAAAAAACACTTTTTCAATTTTATTAAGAATATAAATAATTTAATCTCCATTAAATTAATATAATTGAAATTAAGACTTTAAAATCAATAAAATCAAATGAAACAAGAAGCGGAGGCTATCTGGCGTGTACAGAGGCTGACTGTGTAGGTGCATGCAGTCAACTGGAAGCATTGAGTCATGTCTGCTCAGACATGTTCTCAAAGAACGATGGGCGCGTGTCTCACACATGTCTTTTGTTTTCACAGACTTGATCCCACGTTTCTCCAACCGCCTTCGCTAAACTGTCGTCGCCTGTTTCCAGCCTCCACATTATCGAACTACCTTTGCCATCACTCCTTGGGCCACCTACATCCGTTTGTGGGTGATTTTCATCCTCCTGTTCACCAATGGCGATGCCACTGATTCTAGGCTCAACTAGTGGTGATTTGCCACTAGTTTCATCCATCCAACCAATAGTGAATCACCGCCGCCTCCCCGCATCGTCTGCTAAACTTCATAGGCTTTAATTGCCAATCGTCTTACTAATGGCAACGCCAATCATTGGCATCGCTACTTACACATCACCAGCGACATTTTGCCACTAAAGAGCGACTCCACCAATGGTCCTCAAGCCACTGGTGAGTTTAATCACCCAATAAACGTAAAACACAAGCAAAAACAAGGTAGCATAATCGCAAATATGGAGACTGATGGGTTAGGAGCTTCGAATTGTAAGAGATTATGTATATTCTATTAAAAGTAAGATTTACAGAGTTTTGATGCTCTGCCCAAGCAAAAGCTGAGAATTCAATCCCAAAGGAAAATTAGTAAAAGCATAATCCCCCCAATTCCCTTCTGTCCTATTTATAGAACTAGCC
>JANVCL010000213.1:14439694-14450725 GCA_026546855.1 Erythroxylum incrassatum | reverse complement strand
AAAGCACAATATATTAATTATTATATAATTTTAAATCATATAAAACATAAATAAAAATATATCTAACCAAATCTTTTTTTATATGAATTATAACATAAGTAAAACTAACATAAAAATAAATATTAAAACATATAAAAAGTTAAATAATATTATATAAATCCTAAAATAAATATCAAGTTGAGTAAACATGAAGACAAGTTTGTGGGTATTATGAAAATTATGTGTAAAATATAAGGGCAAAAGAGATTAAAAAAAGCTCATTAATTAATCTGAAAAATCTACTCGAAAAAGTCATTTGAGAGATTTTTTTGAGAAGCTCCAAAATTAAACTTGTCAAAAAGCTGTATTTTGGCTACCAAAAAGGTCATATATATTTAAAAAGAGTTTTTTTATTTTACAGTTGAACACTCATTAAAAAAAACTTCTGTAATGGAGAAAATTACTTATTGAACTCCCCATAGCCCATTAAAACAGGCATTTAGTGATTATTTTACTATTGAAAACATAAATCAATTGTTTCCGTTACAAACTTCAATTCTAAGGGAAAAGAGTTTACCTCTAACTATCAGTGGTTACCTTTTCAGCTATCGATTTCTCTTTTGAGCTAAGTTCTTAAGCCTCTATCAAGCTGACTGTGCTGAGCATCGATGGAACATGATTATGAAATGGGTAAACGTCATAAAATTTCAATAGCAAGGTATGTTCGCCATTTGTAAGGAAGAGAATTTCAAACCCTTTAGGAACGTGGAGAGAGACCTTAAGGTCTTCACTAATTGCACCTGATCTTTAATAATGAAAATCATCGCTGCCAAAACATATACATTATCGGTGTTAATATTGGTTCTTGAAAATCCTGAAGGTTATAGTTTCGCAAAAATTATAGTTCAGTCGTAGTTGTTTCTAGCATAAACGAAAACAGAAAGATTAAATGTAAAATAAACAAATTAGCACCTGAGATTCGGTAATGCAGTTCGGCACATCTTGCCTACTTCTCTGAGGCTCTCACTCAACTTAATTACTTTCACCTGTGATACAATAATAATTTTACTCAAGACATTACAAAGCTGACTCATCCAACCCTTGATATTATCACTCGTCATCACTACCCGTAAAAGTAAATCACACTCAATAGTACGACTGCCTCGTACTAACCTCAACAAAGAATTTCCTTAATAGTCTTTGATAATAAAGGATAAAAATAAAATGACTTAAGTGATTAAAATAACATCGAAAATAGACAAAGACACTTGAGAAAGATAATAACTTTCCTAACAATGTAGTTTTATCAACGAAAGAATGAAAAGTTGTCCATCAAAAGATTCTGTTGTGAAGCTTCAATATTGTTATTGGAACATCTCAACCACATTAATTGAAATTCACCAACGAAACAAACATCTTTCTACCTAAAACGTTACAAACTATGAAATTGTAAAAACACCAAGATAGTTGGAAGTTTTTCACATAAAAATCACTATCGTTGACAGCCCAAAAATTTCCTCACAATCGACAAAAAGCACAACTCCCCAATTTGAAAAAATTGCCAACAAAATAAACTTTTCTTCATCAAAATGTTGCAAACAACGGAGCTGCCAAATCCACGACACCTGCTGGAATTTTATGCACACCACCACCACTATCGATAACCACCAGAAACACACATCACCCAAATGATCAAGAATAGTAGCTACTAAAATCACGAAAACATCTGGAGTTTTCGTACACCACAAATCATAAAAGATAGCTACACAATTAACACTCCATCGACAATTAATAATCACACAAAATGATGCCCCAAAAACCAGAAAAGAAATAAGCTCCTAAGTTACGCAAGACCCCTCAATTATTGGTGAAAAATTAAAGAATATTTAGCTGATAAAAAATCACACAATCCACAAAAACACAGCACATAATCATAAATCACCCAGCTAAATCATGTAAAAAACCAAGAGAAAAATTTCAGCTGCAAAAACAGACCAAAGAAAACGCAACACCAAAACAATTCAGTCCAGGTGATGTGATTCTCAAAAAAAGTTTGCAACAGATAGATGTCTATCTTCACACAATCAGCTTATAAAACATATCCCCATTTACCTTAGAAATCCCAGCCACCAAGTCATATAGAACTCTTTTCCAAAAACAACAATATCTAGTCTAATACACACATAAAACCCAGCCATATTACAGCTATCATAACCCAGCCACATTACAGCTGTCATAATCAATTCAAATTCTAAAAAAAATTGCTTCCTTAGATAGCTATCATCCCAAAATAGACTATATATTTGAATATCATCTTAATTAAGATTTTAAACCTTATCAACTTCTCTTAGAAGAATCTAACATAAACATAACTAGGTCCAATTATCAAATAATGACCAAAATTAAATAATAAGATATCATAACTTATATCTTAACAATCTTTCACTTTTTGACATTATTTGTCACATAGTTGAAACTCCCCCTAAAGAGTATAATTGGACACATAGCATCAAATTCACAAACCACATAGAAATCCCCCTATTCAAACAACATCCAAACTTAATCAAATATCTGAATATCCAAAGTCAAAAACATCCTCCCCCTTAGGACAAAAAGATGCTAAAAAGTAAGATTAATAGTCACAAAGTTATCTTGAAATTTACCCCTAAATTGAACAGTCATATTAGATGAAAATAAATAATCCTATATCTCCCTCTCGAGACAACAATTCCAAAACAAAGAATGCCTTCAATATGATCAATCTCAGCAAATAAAGAAGCATAATAATCAGCAGTAGGTGCAGTGGAAGAATCATAAACACGTAATGCATTAGCAGAAGGCCAAGTTGACAATTTACCACCAGTAAAAGCACTAGTCAACATATTATTACTCAAATCAAAGTCATCCATATAAGACTAATTAAATTCATAAACCCCGAAACTACATTCAACAAATCAAAATCAAACTTAATGAATCTCCCTCTTACATAAACCATGTGAAAGTAGATTGTCCAAGCTCATACAACTTACAATATAGAGAGAACCAAGATAGAAACTTAAAAAACCTAAATCATATAACATTTGAATCTTCTTGTAAGACTCTAACTAAGCATCAACATTTTCTCGACATAACTCTGTAAATCAAAATCCAAAAAACAAAACTCTCAAATCATTAATCATAGCCTTATTTTCACATCAAATATACTATTCAACAAGTAAAGAAAAACCAAACGCACACCAATTAACTGAACTTTAGAAAACTCATAAAAACTTTAAAAGCCTAGATGTTAACTCCTTCGAACCCTCTTTTTTTTAACAAAATCAAAATATATTTAAAAAATGTAAACCACAGAGTCCCTATGCTCCTCAAAGAAATTCAAACCTGGGCTTATTCCTTGTCATATTAACTTTGTAATTAGATGGCTAGTTGGTTTCTCCCTTGGAAGTGACTAACATGTCCTCTGTCTAACTAGCTTCTTTAACAACAACAACTAACTGTGAATCTGGACAATTTCTTGTTTTTTACTTCACTACGACTTTGTGTTTATAATTGAACGTTTCTAGCCTAAGTACGTTTCGGTAATATAAGTTATTGCTAAAAATTTAATGGAGAGTATCTAGATTTTTGGTTTTGACCCATTTGAAATATCATTTGTAACAGCTTGTAACAATTCAACCTTATGTGCCCGATTACCCCACAAAAGTGACATATAGGTATGAACTTTTGATTCTTCCTTAAGATTTCTCTTTGGAAGGATCTAGTCGCACCATCGATTTTCTCATCATTCACTTTAGAACACTCACCTTTGTAGTCGACACCTTGAAAGTCTCCTTTAATCTTACCAATTTCCAACAATTGTTCTAATTTTTTGGTTCCTACATTTAGCATTCTTATTCCTTTTTCCGTACTGACCAGCTTTGACTTTGTTTCATTTAGCTCATCTATTGTAGATAACAACTTCTTCTCTAGATTTTGAATTATGTTCTTCATGGTTGAGTTTTCCTTCTTCAAATTCTCATTCTTCTTATATGTTTAGAACCACTTTGGATACATTAACTCTTAGGCTTTGTAAATATCCTCATTTTTCCTCTAAATCACCGTCATAATCTGAAATTAAACTTTAGACTAATTCATCCACATTTTCCCCAAATTTTTGGACTGATTTATCTATGATTTCATCGTCAGTTTCTTCCTTCTTCGTTGTTGTTAAGCAAGCAACTAAACTTTTGCTATATAAAGCAACCAATGCAGCATTACTCAGAAATTCTTCTTTATTACCATACTCACTTTTGAATTCATTCTCACTCCATGTACTTGTATAGCACTTTCCTTTTCTCTTCTGCAAAGTGTTAGCACATTCCACTTGCACATGTTTGAAGCCTTGACATTTATGACATTGAATTTTCTTTACTTTTGTTCACCCTTTTGAGTTTTAGGTTGTTGTTTAAAGTTATTATTCGATGAACTCCCACTGTTTTGTCTAAACTCAAGTCTATCCTTCTTCACTTTCTTTAACCACTTGCTAAAATTTCTTGTCAATAACTTCATATCCTCATTCTCATCAGATTCATCTTCTGAGTCATTTATAATGTCAATACTTTGTTATTCTCTCGTTTATCTCTTAACAAATTCATCTCAAAGTTGGTAAGAATTCCAATTACCCTATCCAAAGACAATTCATTAATATTATGGGCTTCTTTGATGGCTGCATTTTTTGGTATAAAAATTTTGAAGGCAATGATCTCATTGTCTTCTTAACAAGTTTTAGATTTCAATACTTTTGCCCAAGTTCATGTGCGTGGTTTGCTATGTCACGCAGCCTCTCATGAAAGTCTCCAGTAGTTTCACTTTCATCCATCCTCAACTCCTCAAATCTCATAGCCAACATATGAAGTTTTAAAGCTATCATAGATTTCGATACCCCATGTATAATTTGCAAAGTGTCCCACACTTTTTTAACTGATTCACAGACTAATATCATAGCAAAGCGATCTTCATCAACTACACTGAAGATGAAATGCAGAGCTTGAGAATTTTCAAGAGCTCCCTCTTCTTCAGCCCTTGTCCACTTAGATGCATCTTTAAGCACTGCTTCTCCCTTTTCATCAGTTGTCACTAGATGTGTCCAACCATTTAAAAAGAGGTTCTATGCTTTTATTCCTTGTGCCTGAATGAATAATCTCATTCATGATTTCCACGTAGGATAATTTGAACCATCTAACAACAGTGGCCTTATTGGGCACCGTTTCGGGAGCCCAACTTCAGATCGTGAACGTGAGCTTAATCCTATCAAATTTCTTTAACATCATCGATTTATCTTCTTGCTCTGATACCACTTATGTTAGGTCCCGTATCCGAAACCCAACTCTTAAAAAAACCATAATACTCTCATGTTGGACTCCTAAACTTGATTCTGGAGCCCAACGCTTACGAATATCATCAAACTTAACTTAAACGTGCATATTACCTTATAGGGTTATTTCCATGAATCCTTAATAGATATCATTCCACAATGGTGGCGTGCCCATGACAATCAAACATCAAAAACCAACTTGCTCTAAATCAATGTAAACATACAACTTATAACTGAACTACTTAAATCTATCATTTCATTTGTTACAGCAACAGAGTTTGAAATACTTTGTTTACAAATCAAAAGCCACACCAATGGCTTATTACAAAAATACAAAATAGCAACTGAAGCAAAATCCCTTAGGCTCTTGATCACTTGATCTCTTAGCTATCACCTGAGGATGAGACAGAGAGGGGGTAAGCTTGAAAGCTCATGGGAAATAGTTTATAATAATAAAAGAATAAGCAAAACCTTTGAAACCATTTTAATTGTCATAGAAAATATCTTATTGAAAACCATATAGCACAATCTTCTCAAAGTCTTATCACAATTTTCAAATATGAATGCATTAAACATGTTATCATAACCTAAACACTTAATCACATCAAAATGATTTGGGTGGATCTAAAACAAAACGTACTACACATTTTTCCTAAGGGTCCTATGTAGCCGTGAACAGAACGTACTATTGCAATTCCATTTAATGGTCTTATGTAGCCGTGAACTTATGGGGGTCCATGAAGGAGCTCCATGCCATTAGCAGGTAGGCGGGAGAAGCCTTTTGTCAAAGTGCACTTGACTTAACTTAAGGGACCACCACAATCCCACATAAACGTATTTCATAATCTTGTAAACTTGTAGTCCAAAATGGCACTTTTTTGTAAACTTGAAAACATGCTTTCATAAACATGCATCTTTTTCAAAAATATCACTTTCATGGTCTTTTCCTTTTGAAAATCATCATTCAAAATCATGTAACAAACATATAGCAGATTTCACAAATCATTCATGAACAATAATGCAACACTTATGATGCAAATGAAATCAGAAAACTTCTTTGATTTAAGAAAACAGTAGTAACTTATTTACTCTATTATAAACATGTACCCACCTTGATTTCCTTGATTATAGACTTGCTCAAAATGCTTCTTCTCTTGTTCCTCTTATCCCTCTTGATCCCTTTATACAATAACAAAAATCCCACTCAATAGGGTTGTCAATTGAAAATCTCTCAAAGCACAATCACTAAAATTGGTTCTAAAATACTTAAACCCAAACGTTTTCTAAACTCCATGCACTAAAATCCTTTAAAAATCCAAAATTTTCAAAATGATCTTACCTTCATTCTTCACCAAATGAAGGGATCCTTAGCTCAAAGGGAAACTCTTCTCTTCCTCTACTTGTTTCCTTTCTTGAACAGCTTCAAAATCTCTCTTGAAGGCTAAGGAAATTAAAACGCTAGCTTGTTTTCTCTTCTTTTTCTCTTTCATTCTTTTCCATGTCTCTCTCTCTTATCTCTTTTCTATCCATGCATTTTGTTTCTCTATAATCTTCATATTCACATTTTCTCCTTTATTTATAAGTAAGACAATACTTCTTCTTCCAATTATGCCTTTAATGAGTCCAAAAAGTCCATTTTTTCTTTCGTTATAAGCTTATGTTCTTTTAAACTTAAGTGTCTTGCCAAAAACACACGTGAACATTTTGACATAACACTTTCTTCTAGAAAATGTCCCCCATTGTCTTAAGTTTCTAATGCCACTAAAATCATTCAATTTGGGTCAGTGATTCAAAAGATATACTTTAAACATTTTTGGACTGCTCTTGTCCCAAAACAGTATACTATGCACAAATTCCATCCTAAATTTACACATCTTAGAGACTGAATTAGATTATACTTTCTTCATACCATTTGTAGCTCCATGTCTCTAGTTTATCACAAATCAGAAATCATCTCATTTCTAATTCTACTGATCCCGAAATCATCAAAATACTGAAGTATGTTCAATAGAATAACACTAGTTCTGATTATTTAGGAATACACTCACTGCACTCGTCCCATTCTTTTCACTCAATCTTTCTTACTTTATTTCAGATAGCTTCAATTTAGGGTGGAGATGTAGAGCAAAGTTTTACAAATCCAATGGTTCAAGAACCAAGTCATTTGGAGGTCTAGTGAAGAAGTTATGGTCAAAAGAAGCAACCATGTTCATGACCTCAATCATACTGAACCTATTTTAGGGAAATAGCCATAACTTTCTGTAGAAATTTTTGATTGAGGCGTTCTTCAGATTGCTCGAAAGAGGGCTTTACAATGAAGGCAAATTCTTTCATTTAAGAGGTTAAAAATATAACAGAACATATGACGTCATTTTGAGACGAAAGTGACGTCATCAAACGATACAAGGTTGGGAAAATTGCCATAACTTTCCATACTGATATCGAATTAAGGTGCTCTTTATAAGGTTGGAAAAAAGAATTCAATAGCTACAACTTCATGAAGACCTAGAAAATAAATTCTATCATCTGAATGGTCAAAAATAGAACAAAAGATATGACGTCATTTTGAGATGAAAGTGATGTCATTAGACGATACAAGGTTGGGAAAATTGTCATAACTTTGCCTACAGATATCAAATTAAGGTGTTATTTATATGGTTGGAATGAAGACTTCAAGAGCTACAACTTTCATGAAGACTTCAAAGCAAGATTTGGCCTCTAAAAGGGGTTAAAATGGAACCGAAGAAGAAAGCAAAAGGTCAAACTAAGATGATGTTGAAGTCAAACTAAGACGATGCTGACGTCATACTAAGACGATGATGATGCTATACTAAAACGAAAGCAAAACTAAGACAGAACAAAACTAAGACGATGCTAACGTCATACTATGATGGAAGTAAAACTGAGACGGAACAAAACTAAGACGATGCTGACGTCAGACTAAGATGATGATGACGTCATACTAAGACAGAAGCAAAATTGAAACGAAACAAAACTAAGACGATGCTGACGTTATACTAAGATGATGCTGACATCATACTAAGACGGAAGCAAAACTGAGACGGAACAAAGCTAAGACGATGCTAACGTCATACAAAGATGAAATAATAAAAAGGGCATAACTTTTGACTCAGATGTCCAAAAATTTCATACTATATACCGTTGGAAAGACAAAAGAAAGATCTACAATTTCTAGACGACAACTTGGCTCAAATATGTTTATATCAATCCCAAATTTGCCCCTAAATTCTGAAAATTAATTTTCCATTCATACACCAACGTACTACACTCAATTCTTAACTTCATGACAAATTTTGAGATTCTTAGAGATAGAATTGAAATTCGATGTCTTGATACAAAATGTAGCCATATATCTTAGTTTACTCCAAATTAAGAATTATCTCATTTGGACAACTAAAGAAAACGTTGTGGCTAAAAGACTGTGGTATACTCTGTGAACCCTTTCTAGATCATCTACAAATCTTGTTTGCAAATCTTTCCTTAACACAACTCATACCAAGATTACCTTTTCTATTGCATTTACTCTTCATTCTCAACATCATTTCAAATCAATGTCCTCCATAAAGAAAATTATAATCTATGACAAATCATAAACATCAAAACAGAACATACATATATGTATATGTTCTTCGTCAATTTACTACACAATTCAACTTCATTTTTTCTTTCATTTCACTTATAACTTTCACCTTAATTATTTCTATTTCAAAAATCTCTTATCCACCAAAAACACCATAGCAAATCATGAATCTATCCACTTTTATCGTTCCCTATTTTACTCTTGTCTATAAATTCTTAGTTCCAGAACTTTCATTTATTTGTTCTTTACTCGTGACTAATCACCGAAATTTTTCATTCAATAGTTCTAACCCTTTACGAAAAGTTCGAGGTCCAACAGGAATTGGAAAAAAGATACCTTGTGATTGAAATACAAAGTTTGTGTATACGATAAAGATGGTTGGGTAAAATATTGTGAGAGAAAGCACAAAGAACAACCTATGCAATACATCTTAGTAAAAGTATGACAAAATAACATTTGATGGTTAAGGATGTTGAAATAAGTGATTACATGTATAAGTTGCCAACGGTCTTAACTATTGGAGATATGCTTGAAGCTTTGGAGTTTCTAGAAACATTAGGTCAATGTATAGTTTTAAAGTCAGCATAACAATCATTGTCACAGTGATATCATTAGAATCTCGTATAAGGCGTTATACGACAGAAAGAGTAGTCTGCCTTTATGTTTGGATGAATAAGACTAAAAATAGTTTAAGGTCAGAATGGATGGGAGATGTTGATAATAAGTGAAATTGATATGAATTAGAAATTAAGTGGCTCGAGAAAGATGAATGAATTAGGTGAATCAATACTAAAGATTTGGAATAAAGTGAGATAGACACATGAGTTAAGTGCATTAATACTAAAGAGATGTGAAATATGGATTGTTTTTTAGAGTATCACCTTACCAAGGTATGCTCAGGTTAGGAAAAAGGGAGCTAGGCCTGACATAAAATTGTCTATATGAAAGTTTTGTGGGAAGAAGACCATTAACATACGAGTTTGTATTACCAACAAAGATGTCTCAAATTCATAATATGTTTTATATGCAAGAAAGCTAGGAGACATTAATATGATATGATATGATATTGGCATTATCGATTTTGAAAGTGAAATTGTAAGTAATCTAAAATACATTAAGGAAACAATTAGGATAGTGTGATATTTGAATAAGGAACTGGAAAACCAATTGATTCCATTAACTATGGTCATTTGGAAAAAATATATATTCGAGAGATGAAGCTAAATAGGAAACGGTGGAACATATGATGAAACAATATCCCCACCTATTTCCTCAATCATGTCAGAATTTTGAGGACGAAATTTCTTAAGGTCGAGAGAATTGTAACATCCCATGTTCGGGACTAGACCCTATAATAGTTAATTGAGTGTACTATGAGAAATTAGAAGTGCATTTCTTGCTCATGCATCATTGTATATTCACACACATGTGAATATTTATTTATGATAAAAAAATTTGTACATGCATTCATTGACATTTTTTGGGTATAATTAATTTATAAATGCGATTAAAAATTCGAATTGTGGATTATTTGCGTTAAAAATTTATTTGGAGACTATTACTATTATTTTGATATTTTTGGTGAATTTTAGAAAATTTTTTAAAATTTGGGGTATTTTGGATTTTGGAATAAGAAAATTGTCAAGTGACAAGTTAAGTGCTACATAAAAATTAGTATGATTAAGCCTACGAATTATTGACATTTGGCATCATTCATTATGTGACAAATGGTATGATATGTTGGAGACATATGGCAACTTGCATGAAAGGCAAATGGGAGTCATGCATGGAGCCATGTGTCAATATAGTAACAACATACATTATTGGAAGGCAAATTACTGTAGCTCATTGTTTGTCTTTCAGATTGCACGATCTTCACTGAACATCACCGAACCCTCATCACCAAAATACTGGTGTTATCCTTTGCATGCAAACTTTTCAACCAAGCTAGTGTTTGTGTCTGCCTTCTTAATGTTTTCTTCCCCCATCCACCGAAACCATGTTCCTCACTCTCACTGCTGGAATTTTCTGAAACAAGTAAGTTTTGTTTTAAGTTGTTATGGATATTGTAAATGCTTTGATGATGTGTTAGTGTTGG
>JANVCL010000213.1:14374314-14388442 GCA_026546855.1 Erythroxylum incrassatum | reverse complement strand
CCCTTCCCTAGCTCATGCTGGAGGAGTAGGGGGCTTATGGTCGGGTCGGCCTAATGAGGCCCGGCCTAAGGAGACCCAACTTCAAGCCGATGCGTTAACAGCCCAATAGTAAGAGGTCATCTCCCATGCAAACACTAAGACTCACGTAGAAACCTAAACCTAGTGGCAACCCTATAGTATATATAAGGTATTATCTTACCATGGTAAAGGTACGCAACAAAAACTCTAGTTTCTTCTCTACTCCAGCCACCAAACTATTATAAATATACTGACTTGAGTGTCGGAGGGACCTTCCAGGAAACAACCCTCGGAGAGTCTTTGTTTGTTTTGCAGGAATCCTCTAGTCGCAACCTCTCAAGATTATGGATCAACACCATGATATTTCAGTCCAGCAGAATTTGGCTGAACCACGTACCTTATCAACCGAAAAACGATAATTTAAGGGTATCGTTCGTTGATACCCTTAAATAAGAAAGCAAAGTGGCAGAAAACTAGGAGAAAATAAGCAATGAGAGGAAGCAAAGTGGGATGACTCAGGGCAATTTATGCTATGTACCCGACCTATTTGATTTGAAGACTTGAAGTTGGAAGCTTTATTCTCATTAGAGAGATGGAGGACGTATCCCAAGAATAAGAGAGAAGAAAATTAAAGAAAGTTTTAGAAAAATATTTTTCATGTAAGTTTTCTTTTTGAAATGCGTCACTCTTCTTTAAAGCATTTTGGAATTTTCATCATATCGTGGTCAGGTTTCTTTTTGATACATGTGTTTGTGATGCTTGAAATACTCTTCTTTAATCTACTATAATTTTTATTAATATGCTATAATTTTTCAAAAATAAAAACCTACAATATACTTGTTATTGAATATATATGTGCAAAATTTAATTAATTATGATTTTTCATGATAGAGATTTTTTGTTGGAAGGTCATAAATTTAGATTATATTGTAATTTTTAAAAAAATTAAAACTATATTATAAATTTTAAAAATATACGAAATAATATTGGGTAGTAATCAATACCAATATAATATTATGCTATAATTAAATTCGATACCAATGCCTATATGGTATTCATGACATTGGTTGTCACGGGTTATTCATAACATTAGTTGTCACGAGTTGAGAAGTCAAGTGAACGCGCTTTGGTGGAGCACTGGCTTTTAAGATGGGAAGAGTTCGCCGGCTGAAATCCAACTAGTAAAAGAAAGACTCGTCTTCTCTGACTCTCTCTTAAAGGAAAAGAAAAGAAGAGAAAGCACTGTTATATATATATACATATAGTTTTATACAATTATAAATAATAATTATATAACAGAGACAACCCAATCATCGAACAACACAAAAACGAATCGCAAATTATTATATCAAATTAATAGAACTAAATCCAACATATCTCTCTCTCTCTCCCCCCTGTGTGGTTTCTCCCTCTTCTTCTGTGTTTATACTTGTATTTGTTGTGCCCTAGATCTTGATTACTTGTGAATTCCTTGGATCGAGATTTGTTGTTTTGGAGATCTGTTTTTGGAGCTCGGTCTCTCTGTCTCTCTCTCTCTCTCAGGTATTTTTTATTTCGTTGTGTTTATTTATTACTTTGGATCATGATTGGATTGAAATTCCCAACCCAACACTTACTTTGCCTGTTCTTATCCGTTGAAGAATCAGTTGATGGAAAGTACATCTATATGGCTGTTTAGCAATTCGAAATGCCAGGACTCTACTTCCTCTCTTTGCTTTGTTTGTATGAATCTAACTAGTGTATAACTAATAATGTTAGTCGTTCGAGAATGAGATTTGGTATTTTCTTTTGCTTTCATTTTCTTGTATTTCGTTTTGGTCAAGCAGCTAAAAAGTTGTAATTTTGCAATCTTTAGGGAAGGGGGTTGACTTCAACTTTCTTTTCTTTTTTTCAGTTTCCGATCGGTTTGACTTTTTGTTAGAATAATTGGTTTTGATTCTCATTTGGTTGAAAGATGAAAATACGAGTTTAGTTTAGCAGGTGGACGCGTTGACATCCAACTTCGTTTTCTTCTTTTTCCTGATTTGTTTTCTATTTTGTTCTTTCTTCCTTTTGTGAATCACTTGAGTTTTAGTTTCTTTGCTTTTTTTTTTAATCTCCTAATCGTGATATAATTAGAAGAAACAAGGCGTAAAGCTTTAAATATTAGTTTTCAGTTGCTGGCGGCAACTATAGGAAACAGGGAATGCCACTCTATTGAGTTTAGTTTTACCATGAGTTGCTTTCAACTCATAATTTAACACATTCTCATCTTTGTTTTGCTTTTGATGTTCAGATCGTCCCGCATTATCAGCTGGAGTTTTGTTTTTTGCTGGTGAATAGTAGTCCTTTGTTGGAGGAAGAGTTGTGGATGTGATTGTTAGCACAGATGAATTACCTTTAGATGAACTCCTTGTGCACTTGTTGTAGATGAAGAGTAACAAAGTGTGGCGCCTGGGTATGGGTGATGTGCAGATTGTGCCTGGGGCTCGCCATCGCTCTTCAACAAAGAGACCAGTATGGATTATTGCTTTAGTGTTAATGGTCAGCCTGTTTCTAGTTTGTGCTTATATCTATCCACCCCAAAGCAATGCTGCTTGCTACGTATTTTCTTCAAGAGGTTGCAAAGTTCTCACTGATTGGCTTCCACCTGCTCCTGCAAGGTTATATACAGATGAGGAAATTGCATCCCGTATTGTGATTAGGGAAATTCTGAATACACCTCCTGCCCAAACAAAAAATGCCAAAGTTGCTTTTATGTTTTTAACTCCTGGTTCGTTACCTTTTGAGAAGCTTTGGGAGAAGTTCTTCAGTGTAAGCTTTCTTTCTGAATTTTGTGCTAACATTTGAAATGTGTAAAGCTTCTTCTTTGTTGAAGAACTAGATTTCAGTGGTGGATGTTAAATGCTTGTAGCAATAAGGTAGCTACCTGCTGTTCATGTGAAACTACTATTTCTTATATGGAAACTTAAGTTCTGCATTCTCAATTTGTTGTGAGCATGGATTTTAGCTTTTTTTAAACTCGTATTTAGCTGAAACTAATGAATCTCTCTTGGCAGGGTCATGAAGGCAGATTCTCAGTTTATGTTCATGCATCCAAGGAAAAACCAATCCATGTGAGCCGTTATTTTGTTAATCGGGACGTAAGGAGTCATCAGGTTTGCAGAATTTGGAATCTTATTACACAACAATGGATGTACTTGTGAACATTTTTTTATTTTCAATTTGCTCCAAGGAAAGAAAAGGAATTTTACTCAAATATGTTGCATTAGTAGACATGTCTCCATTTGTTCTATTAATTTGACACTTGGCAGCCTCCTGATATTTACTTCCAGGCAAGAAATGACATTATTGTAATAAGCTACCTATATATAGCAGATGTGACTCATGCTCTTGTCTTGTCTGGTTTACTGTCCATCTTCAATTATATTTTGTTATGTGTCAACTTGTTTACCTTTACCTTGTGTTTTGGGCTTGATGAAGATATATAATCCTAAACAAGACCTGCTAATCACAAATTTATCATGGAAAACTCACACTCCTTCCATTCCCTGTTTCGATGCAAAACAGAAATTACTTTGCAACTGTAGAAAGTCGCAAATTTAGATGTATATATACATATGCACACACACACACACACATATATATATGTAGTTGCTACTATATATAGATTCATGTTTAAACGTCGAACTTTTAATCCAATGCATCTGCTAAGCAATGTAACAGTTGCAAGCATGTTTTCGTTGTTTAACAAGGCTACTTCTGATGATCATTGCATTTGAAGGTGGTATGGGGAAAGATTTCAATGATTGATGCTGAGAGACGACTTTTAGCTAATGCTCTTCAAGATCCCGAAAACCAACATTTCGTGCTACTCTCTGACAGGTGATCCTGGACACTGAATAGTTATTATTGTTAATACTTGACCGAAGATCAAACTGCAACATATGTTTTGTTATTTTAAAATATGAATTGATCCTTCTCCGGCATGGCAGTTGTGTTCCATTGCATAAGTTCGACTATGTCTACAACTATCTTATGTACACAAATATCAGCTATGTTGATTGGTAAGTGTTGGAGTTGTCCATGTTTGTTGCTAGTACTTTCTTTTGTTAGATTGGTTGGTTTATTACTTTCTTCGAAGTTGAATAGCCAACTGGAAGAATGGCTCCAAAATTTATTCATTTCGGTTTCCATTGATGATGAATGGATGTTTCTCTTTCTGGTTTTCAGCTTTTATGACCCTGGTCCACATGGGAATGGTAGATATTCCGAGCACATGTTACCTGAAATTGAGATGAAGGACTTCAGAAAGAGTGCACAGGTATACCTTCAGTACTATGATCTAAGGATGTGATATGGTTGCATTGTCATAATTTCTTCCATAGATCCTTTGGTCTACATTTTCAAGGTGACTTGCATTTGTACGTGAAGAGCGGGAATAATATTTATTTACTCTTTTTCCATTGGTTACTGCATGATTAAGTATTGATTTGAAATGGAACCAGCTATATTACATTGTTATGGTACATTTGCCATGTTTTGCTGTTTGCTTAATTATGTTTAGATGTTGATGCTATGAGAGGTAGAAACTCCACATATTTTTAGCTTACGGACAAAAGAGACTAGTGTTTCATATGTCGGGAACATCTATAGTTCCTTTGAAGTTGTCTTTTCACAGTTTATAATGAATGGACTTCTATGCAGTGGTTCTCAATGAAGCGACAGCATGCAGTGATACTTATGGCTGATAGTCTTTACTACTCAAAATTCCGTGATTACTGCAAGGTACTTTTTAAGTTCGGGGTCATTTACAAATTTCTTTTTAATTCTTTCTTCCTATTGTAATAGCGTCTGACCATACATGGTTGTGGCATCCGCTATTTTTATTCATTATACTAGTTGTAAGCATGGGTGAAGATCTGTGTGCTCTTATATATGTATTTCTTCAGATAAGGCTCCCAAAGATCTAATTTGGATTTTTGTTTGGCCCTATAAGACATCCTTTTTGTTTACTTGAAATGTCTTGATTGTAGTGTGGCATAGTTTTTGGTTATTTGCTGTTAACATGACTAAACTTCTTCAAAAATGTCTAAAAGATGTAGAAGACTGTGCAGGTTCTTGGAGATTCTTTTCTTTTCATAATCATTCAGTTTCTATATCTCCATTTGTCCACATTGTTTTTCTTTTTTTTTGGTGAATCATAATCCTAGTCATAAAATTTTTAATTCTTTATTTTGAGAATGATATTAACTTCTAGCAAGCTTTTATAGTTTTGGTTTTATTTGTGGGGAAAAAGACTGGATTCTCATTGCTTGAAGGTCAACAATAATGAAATAGTATTACATTAAGGAGGCCTATCCATGCAATTGTTTGTATTGGTAAATTTTGTTTCAGCTTGATTAGTAGAACTTGTATTTCTTAATTTGACTTTGAGAAAGTACTGAAGTAATCCAACTTTCATCATATCACAAACATTACAATCACTACATTGAATTATGGACATAATCTATTAACTAATATGTATCTTTAAGAGGTTCTAATTTCTTGGGGAATTTCCATATTGATGTATATCTTGTTGATAATTACAGCCTGGTCTGGAAGGAAAAAATTGCATTGCTGATGAGCATTATTTGCCAACATTTTTCCATGTGAGTATCTGTCCCAATGTTCCATCATAAATTCTGCCTTTTTTTTCCCAGTATCTTCTAATAGATTCTCTTACCTTGAATTTTAGATGGTTGACCCTGGTGGGATTGCAAACTGGTCTGTGACACATGTTGACTGGTCCGAGAGAAAGTGGCATCCTAAATCATACAGGGCCCAGGATGTAACTTACGAACTTGTGAAGAACATCACAGTTAAGATCTTACTCTTATTTTTGTTCTGTTTTACAATTTTAACTCATGTTTCATTTGGGAGGATCCATGTTGGACAACTTTGTGTTCTTTGCATTGTGGTTTTAGCATGTGAAACCTAACATGAGATGAAAGGTGTGTTTTTTATAATATAGTTAATTGTTAACTTCTGATGACCACCTTGAATGATTCCTTGAATTATTTTTTTGCCCACAGTCCATTGATCAGAGTATTCATGTCACAAGCGATGATAAGGTACAACTTTAGAAACATTCCTTATACATTGGGAAATTATTGGCTGAATGTAAATGGCATGCATTTAACCTTTCCTTCTCTGCTATACTCTACAGAAGGAAGTGCAGATACAACCTTGCTTATGGAATGGTATCAAGCGGCCATGTTATTTATTCGCAAGGAAATTTTACCCAGAAGCTCTGGATAAATTGTTACAGATTTTTTCCAACTATACAGCAATTTGAGTGAGATACTTTTGACTATTCTTCGGTCAAATCCACAGTTGCTTCGGACAACCCCCCTCCTTGGCTCCTCCTGTGTCTAAAAGATATGTAAATGCTGTGTCATTAAGATACAACTGCCCTACCCTTCTCTTGTGTGCAGGAGCAGCAAGGAGACAGCATTTAGGGTGTCTCATTAGGGTTGGAGGCTAACCAATTGTTAGTGTTACTTCCTCAGGGGTGAGTAATTTGTTGTCCATTTTTTCCTCGATGTTCCATTTAGTATAGAAATTTTTAGGGGATTATTGCAGTGCATCCATTATTGGCTCATATGTAAAAGCTGAAAAAAAAAGTTTGACATCTTTATTGCTAGCACAACGCATGGGCTCCCCTCCGTTTCCAACATCACTAGGAATGAACTTGAAATTTGTATAAATTGAACGAGTGTATATTATCTCTCCCTTTTTGCCTGATTAGACTAAAACCCTGTTAATTTTTGGCACAATCATTATCAGACTACGTTTCTGTTGCCTGTTAATAATGTTGACAACAGATGGAAAAAGGCTACTTTTTGAAGTAAATAGCTCAATCTGAAAACCATCTTTAATCATCCCACGTGATTCAACTCTAGCGAAGTAAACGCCGAGCATTGAGCTATGTTAGAATGTTTTGTGCCGGACAAATGGACATGAATAATCTCCGGTTCTTTTAATTGAAATAAAGATATTAACAACGCTTTGGCCCCTTCAACTTACCTGTTCACATCCTTGGCTGATCAGTGATCATTTCTCCGCATAAACTACGACTCCGCGGCAGCTTTTCGTCCACTTGCAGATCTGAGTTGTCTTAATAACTGTACATACGCGTCTCTAGTGCACAATCATCAAATGTCCCAAATATTAGTTAGCTGTTCGTTGGGACTGTTTACTCTTAGATGTAGGAATATGTGAATAAGAAATATGATGTCACTCTAAAGCATTTTTCATGAAATGTCCTAAACATTAGGTAATTCAGGTAATCTAATCCATACTTTCTAATAATAGTGTCTCACCAAGGAACTAATATGGGTGTTAATGAGCTTGCAGCTCAAATGACACATCCCATCCCCAAAATTACCGACATGTGAGGCATCTGGTGAAAGAACACCTGACATCATTTTTGGCTTTGGGGTTGGAGATTGAAAATAATAAATTCCACTTTAGCTGAGAGTTTGTCTTATGAGTTATGACATCAGTGAACCAGAACGATACAGAATGCATAATCGGTCTACTCTTTAGTTACCTACATAAATATCAAAGAAGAAGACAGTAATGAAACTCTGCTCTATGTCTGATGCTGCGAGAAGAAAAAGACAGTAACTGAACTTGCCTCTTGAGTCTGAAGCTTAGTACTATGTGCTTGGAACGTCTCAAGCTGCATAGGAATATTTCCAACCAACAACTTTCATGGAATATATGACATGCATCAGTGAAATATTGATCCTCTTGCTTTTTTTTTTTACTTTAATTGGTAAATAAAAACCACGTGAGTTCTTGAATATCTCAACGAACTACTCTAAACCCATCAACAGCATCCGAAAATGCCGATCCGTTCTGATTATAGGATTGAATAAGAAGAGCCCGAAGATCCCTATTAATCTGTTAAAAATGGTTCTTTTGACTTCTTAAGCTTTCTAAATTAGATTTTGGGCGCATCCATTGAAGAACAAAATAAAGGTCACCGGAAGATGCTACACTTTATTTGATCCCAACCGGTCATTCAAATTCAACTACTGCACTGCGAGTCAGTGAGCACTTACGAATTGGTCATCAAACTCCAAACTAGAGAAAGATTTCAAAACCATATTAGAAGAAAAATCAAGGGTTTTTCATCATATGAAATTCCATTTTCATTATAAAACAAAAAGACTACATTTGGCCCATATCAGTTTTCTCAGACCCCCTTTGGACGGCGACTTAGAAATTTCAGAAATGTTTCTAAAGGTTGGTGTCTTTCAGAAATCAAAACTTAAACGTTTGGCTTGTACGCGGAAGTGAGCATCTGAACATAAAAGGCAAAACGGCTTCAAGCTATACAAATTTTTAAATGCATTCAGAATTTTTTCCGTCATAAGGAACCAAAGAAAGGGACAAACTGTACCATGAATGTTCTTAGAAGGAAGTAAGCAAAGCGACAGACTTTATCTTGAATGTTCTAAGTGCAACATTGAAAACCAGAAAGATGCAGGCAGTTTTATGCCAGCGTACGGACGTATATAGTTGTTAGGTTCCCAGCTTCCGGCTACACGTTCTCTTTTGCGAATCCAAACGTCAACCTTTTATGCCATTCGCTTCCAATAGTCATTCCCACCAAGTCTATGTTTTGAATTCATGCCAAGTAATTTAACAAATGATGTTATATCTAGAAATGGAAAAGACAATCTTTTAATGCAAAATTATGAAATTTTCACTGTTCTAGAGTAGCAAATGTTATCCTAATTATTTTTCAAACAAAATGTTAATCCTAATATTAAAAAAATATTTTTATATTCTATTTTTAATTAAGTAAGTGTCACGTATCTTTGTCTCACGAGGGTATCTTTGCCTAATGAGGTTATTAATATGTACTTAATTTACTATTTATTTATTCTCTAATGTTTAATGTTTAAAGCTTATTTTGTGTCTAAAATACTTACATTAGTTCCCATTTTGACTTAGATAGTAAACGGAGGCAAAAGAAGTAAAACGAGCTTAATTTCGTAGTTTTAGATTTTTTTTTGGGTTTTTTGACTTAATTCTATCTTCTCAAGATGCTATGAAAAGATAAAGAGAGCTACAACTTTCATGTTTCAGGATTTTTTTAGGATCATAAAGTTTCATAGTCAAAATCTCGTGGAACAACTTCTTACTAATAGGGGCTAATCCCAATATTTTATAGGTTTAATTCATACTAGAAGTTATTGTTGTCACAAGTTTTCATATTAAGCGATTCAAGGAATGCGTACATAATTTATTTTCAAAGCTTCTGGAGCCCCAAGCATGAAATATGATGTTGAACAATCACTTTTCTAGCTTATTTAGGATTATTATGTTATTTTATTTATTTATGCAATTTATTAGATTTTAGAAGGATTATTTGGTACTTTTTTCTCTTAATTTCTTAGAAAAATCCTAGGCTATTTAAGCCACACAATCATATTTTCACTTTCTTTCCTTTTGTTTAGACGTTAGTTTTCATCTATTTCTTTCAATTTAAGGCCCAGCTGAAGGATAAAACCTTGTTTATGCATTAATCAATTACATAATGTTATTCTTTTCTCTTTAATGGAATTAATAGTGTTATTTTGACACTAGTATTTATGGTTTATGTATGTTTGTTTTAGTTTAGACAAGCAAGATCATTCATATGTAAATTTATTACTAGAATTAGGCTTCAATCTGTAATTGTTGTTGTTCCTGATTCTTAAATAAACTATTGGTCGTGCAACAATAGGGGTAACACAACCTAAGTTAAACAATTCGAGCTTATGTGATTGTTGCTTAAACTAACCTATTTCCTAGTTCTTAATGTTGTCATCGCACTAAATATAAAAAGCTTATTCTACATTATCTATTTAATTGACAAGCTTGTTTGAGTTAGATGTAATCTAAGGGAAATTTGGGATAATGGAGCTTGTTATTGCCTACGGTTTGTAATTTTAGAAGAGGATATAGAAAACGTACAATTGATTATGCTATTCAAGAGAAGGTGGAAACTAAGCTAAGAACTGGAGTTTTTAATATGATTATTTTCTCATCATAATTTGCTTCATTATATTACATTGAATTGGACTTGTTAATCTAATTATTTTCTCATCATAATTTGCTTGATTATATTGTACTAATTTTGTTAGTTTATATTAGCTTAATTCATATAGTCACGCATCCTAGTTGTATATTAGCGCATTTAGCATAGACTAATAATCATTCCCTATAGATTCGAGCTTTACTCACTACAAATAATTGTTAGTATTTAGGGTAAAGAAATTATTTTTAGTCACTCAGCACATATCAAAAGTTGGCATCGTTGTTGGGGACTAATATTGATTAGCTTTATGTTTTTTGTGTCAATTAATATTGTGATTAACTTTTCATTTCGTAAAAAAAAATCTTTTTTCCATCAAAATTTTCGTTTTGAGTGAAATCTAGTCTGCATAATGTCTTTTTTTAAGGCAATCAACATTCTAGTCAAGATTCGGTAATTCATAGGATTACTAGCTCCACTCTCTAAAGGTCAAATTTCATCATTTTCTATAGTTTTTAGGTAATTTTTCACTTTTAGATATAGATTTTTAATTTTCTATTTTATTTTTCATGATTTGATAATTTTTCTTGATTGTTACGCATGTGATTCATTCCTTTAACTAACGTGTATTACAATGTGACCTTGAGATTGAAAGAACTTTGCACATGTTAAGAAGTGAATTTAGAATAATTTCAATTGAATTGCCTTTTCATCTTGAGTTAGATTATGGTAATTCTGAAATTGAGGTAAAAATTATGGTCAATAACAAAAATCTAAAAGAGTTAAATGCTCCATATTTGAACCAACAAGCTGTTTGTATTACTTCCTTTAATTTAGTGAAAAAGACTACTTTTGAGTTTAAATATGGCCTAATTCATTTATTACCTTCTTTTCATGGTTTTATAGTTGAGGATCCCCATAAATACCTCAAAGAGTTCGATATATTTGCTTAAGAATGAAATCTCTCAAGGTAATATAAGAGCAAATCAAGTTGTGATCATTTTCATTTTCATTAAAATATACAGCTAAAGATTGGCTCTTTAATTTTCCCTTGGGAAAAATTGCTACATGGAATAAGATGAAGAGATTATTTTTAGAGAAATTATTCCCTACCTTAAGAATTATATATATTTGGGGTGTGAGAAAATATCAGGAAGAGTCCTTTTACGAGTACGGGTAACACTTTAATAAACTTTGTAATATTTTCCCACATCATCAAATAATTGATTAACTCCCAGTCTAATAATTCTATTAGGGTCTTTTCCCCATGGATAAAAGTATGAATGATGTTGTGAATGGTTGTGCATTAGTTGATAAGACCGCTAAAGTTGTAAGAAATTTAATTATCAACAAATTCCTAAAAGTTTAGTTTTAGATATGATATGCCTATTCAATGAGGTAAATGTTTCTTCTATTTAGCAACAATTATCTAAACTTTCCTTAAAAAAAACAATTGGCTATAAGGGATGTATAACAAGTAACAAGGACCACCAGATATATTCAAACATGAGTCATCCAATAGACATTTTCCCAATATTCTAAGATGGAAACACTAAGTAAGTGAACGCTGCTAGGAACATTCCTCCACATCATAGGTTAAATGATAATTCTCCAACATCCATAATCTAGGTTAGAAGGATCATCATAATATTAGCTATGGAGTAAACAAGTGACATAACTTCTTTTCAAATTGGAAGTAGGATCCCTAATAATAATTTCAATCCTAGCTATAATCTTCCTCTAACTCATATATATCTTTGGAGGATATTGTTAAGTCTCTTATTAGTAAAAATTTACAATTTCAACTATAGGTGAAATAGTTACAACAAGAGACTAAGTAATTCCAATAGGAGGCAAAGTATAGCATTCAAAATTTAGAGAACTAGATGAACTAAATGGTAGTTATTATTAACCATTTAAAGGCTCAAAGTAGAGGGAGATTGCCATCTCAACCTAAGACGAGCCCTAAGAATGTGAGTACAATGACCTTGAATAGTGGTAAGAAGGTTGAAGAGCCTAAAAAAAATTATTCCCATGGTTGTCAATGAGGAATAGATTTAGAAGAAATTGTAATTAAAAGATACAACTATTTGTGGTGTGAGAAAATATCAAGAAGAGTTCGTTTACAAGTATGGCTAACATTTTAATAAATTTTAAGCGAACTGCCCTTGCCGTCAAATAATTAATTAACTTCTGATCTAATCTTTCTATGAGGGTTTTTTTGCCAATGGATAGAAGTACGAATGATGCTGCAATTGGTTGTGCATTAGTTAATAAAATTACTAATGTTGCAAGAAATTTAATTACTAATATGGTAGCAAATTCCTAAAAGTTTAGTTCTAGACATGATACGACTATTCGAAGGTGGATGAGATGAATGTTTATTCTATTTGAAAACAATTATCCAAACTTTCCTTTTTTTTTAGACAAGTGGATATAGGGGATGTATAATAAGTAAAGGACTATTGGTTATATTCAAATATGAGTCATCCAATATATGTTTGCCTAATATTTTTAGACGGAAGCATTGATCAAGTGAACACTACTGGGAACATCCCTCCACATCATTGTTCAAATGATCATTTATCCAACACTTATAAACCAAGTTGGAAGGATCATTCTAATTTTAGCTGTGGAGGCAACAAGTAACAAAACTTCTTTCCAAATAGGTAGTAGGATCCCTAATAACAATTTCAATCCTAGCCATAATCTTCCCCTAACTCATATATATCTTTGGAGGATATTGTTAAGTCTCCTATTAGTAAAACTTTACAATTTAAACTGTAGGTTGAATAGTTACAATAAGAGACTAAGTAATTCCAACAAGAGGCAAAGTCTAGCATTCAAAATTTAGAGAATCAAATCAACCAAATGGTAGTTATTATTAACCATTTAAAGGTTCAAAGTGGAGAAAGATTGTCATTTTAACCTAAGATGAACCCTAAGAGTGAGAGTGCATTGACTTTGTAGAGTGGCAATAAGGTCGAAGAGCCTAAAAAGACTATTCCTATAGTTGCTAATGAGGACAAGATTTAGAAGAAACTTAAGAAAGAAGGGAATATTAAATCATATTCGAAGGTAAATTCTAGTCTTTCAATTAAGGTTAAGTCCAACCTTCCAACTTTTTTTTTTTAGAAAATTAGGAAAATCAAAGAAGGAAGAAAAGGAAAAGGAGATCCTTGAAACTTTCTACATGATTGAGGTAACATACCCTTATTTAACACAATTAAGTAAACTCTAATGTAAGAGAAATTCCTCGAAGATTTATACATTAATAAGCGGATGCTAAGATGTGATGAAAAGATAATGTTGGGTGAGAATGTTTTTGTGGCCTTTTCAAAGGAAACTTCCCCTCAAATGTAAGGATTTAGGTATGTTTATCATTTCTTGTAAGATTGGTGATAAGATGTTATTTTGTTAAATTAATTGGAGTTATCTCTTTTGTTTTGGATAATTTTCATGCTTAAATAGGAAAATTATTATTTTTTGTTTTAGGAGATGAAAGTGGAAATTGCATCAAATTTGGACATGATTGGTGACAATCACAAATTTTGAAGAATATAGATATATTACTGCAATGGATAAGGCGAGATCACGCCTAATTCCCTATTTACTTGAAGTGTTGGAGTTTAATTAGGAAAATTCTTTATATCCCTTTTATGTAGGGATTGAGAATTGTTTAAGATAGGCACCTTTATAAGATAGGATTAGATTAGGTTTAAAATAGGAAAGCATTAAAGAGGGACGTTCTTCACCTCTCCAAATCAATCAATCGTTCTTCTTGTTACTTTTCTCCCAATTCTTCATCTTTCTTCTATTTTTGGTGTTGGAACCAATGTTATGAATATCATACCAGGCTCGGTACCGGATTGAGTTCTGGAACGAAACTGTACCGGTACCGGTTAGCACCAGGTACTATTTTAAAAAAATTAAATTTATGAAATAGCCTCTAAAATTTTTAAAAATTGCAAAATAGTCCATATTATACAGTTGTACTGTATACTTTACTAGTTTACTGTTTACATCAACCATGCTTTCAAAAATCTTAATAATAAA
>JANVCL010000213.1:14353808-14374214 GCA_026546855.1 Erythroxylum incrassatum | reverse complement strand
AAGACTTATTATGTACAATTTAATGTTTTTATTATCAATGAAGAAAATTTTAACTTTATATGATCAATCAACTTTCTTTTAAAATAAATTAAATATATAAACAAATCAAAAATTATGCACAAATAATTCATAACTGTTGAAATTATGCATTAATCATAAGATTATGAAATAAAATTTTCCGTCGGGATTTTGAAAAAGAAAATGTAATACCTTTATGGTAGATTCACCGACGGTTTATTATAAATTGTCACAAAAAAGCAACATACTTACGGTACTCACTGACAGAATTCAAGTTTTCATCGATATAGTGAGTGATCATTACCGACGGTTAACGATAAACCGTCGGAGAAATGCATAATATTCACCTTACACTCACCGACGAATTATCAATTTATGTCAGTTTAGTGAGTGATCATTATCGACAGTTAAGGATAAACTGTCGAAAAACTACAACATATCCACGTTACACTCACTGACGGATTTTTAAAAATTCGTCGATATAGTGGATCATATTTACCGATGGTTTATCATAAAATGTCATAAAAATTTAACATTTTTACTATAGAGTCACCAAAGAATTCATATAACCGTCTGTATATTTACCGATGGTTAATGCTTTGTGCCATCAGTAAATATACCAACAGAATTTGTATTCTGTTTGTACCTTTATCGATAAAAAGGAATTTCCGTTAGCAAATTTATCGATGGCCTTTTTCATGACGCTTTTGTCTATCGGTGAATTCCATCACAAATGTTATTACCAAAGGAATATTAACGTTTTCCATTGGTAATTTTTTCTGTTCGTAATTTTCGACACTATACCACCTTTTTATTGTAGTGCTAAGTTATGATACATTTTTATTTAAGAAATAATACATGAGAGAGACAAGTATGATTAGTGTTTTCATTAAATGAAGTATCTCATTGGTTTTATTGAATGAAAGTGTGCATGACTTAATGCATTTTTTACACCTACATAAGCTTTGAGCCTAAGATCATTCATCACATTTGTGCTTATACATATCTTTTTTTATGTTATCAAACATTGCTTGTTTATGCTAGAATTTGCTTTTAAACACATGTTGAGACCACATTTTTAATGAATTTGTGTATAAAGATGATAAGGGCACTTAAGATAACCATTTTTTATCTAAACAAGCCTACCTTACTTTTTATCTCTAGAAAACCAATTTGAGCCTTACCCTTTCTTTTCTTGCATAATAACCTTGTTACAAGCCAAATTTACCCTTTTTGTTGTTGATATCCTTAATGATTATTAACCCTAATTAAAGGAATTTTTAAATCTTATTTGTATAGGATTTTAACTATTTCCATGAAAAGTAAATTAGTTGATTCAAGTTGTAGTGTTTTGATTATTTTTTTAGAGTGGGGGAGAAGTAAAAAAATAAAAGAGAAATCTCTTCTTTGATGTCTTTGTTATAAAAAAGAAAAAAAAACAAAGTGATTGAAAAGGATGTTATTTGAATCAAGTGAATTTTGGATTGATTTAAGTTTAAATGTAAGTAGATAAGTTTGAATAATTTCCTTCAATTTACTTAACCTAAAATCTATTTTTTTGCCATACCTCACCTAAGCCATGTTACAACCCTTATCAAGTGCCTTTGGTTTATGTATTAAGTTCATTTTTGTTAAATGGTGGAGATATGACTCTTAAGCAAGCTTATGGAAACAACTCATTATGCTTTGATTTGAGAGCTTGATAAACCCTAAACACTTTGAGTTCATAAAGTGAATTCCTTGAGAAGGTGTCAAGTATTGTTTCATTTAATTTTGATGGAATTGATGAGATATTATGTTTAAATTCTAACAATGTGTCATATGAGTGCTTATTCTCTCAATTGTTATTTTATCCTAAACCTTTAATGCAAATGAGCTTTTGGATATTTCTAGATAACAAGATAGGAGATGAGAGGTTGTTATGAAGATAATTGATGTACACTTAAGGACAAGCATGAGTACGGTGTGGGAGAATTTGATAAGATGTTATCTTGGATTTGATAAGATATTATCTTGGAATTATTTCTTTTATTTTGGATATACTTTGGTGCTTAAATAGGAAAATTAATGTTTGTTTTGTTTTAGGAGATGAAAAGCGGAGATTGCATCAAACTAGAACATTATTGGTGAAAATCATGAATTTTAGAGAATGTGGACATATTACTGCAGTAAATAAGGCGAGATCGCACCTAATGCTAGATTTACTTGAAGAGTTGGAGTTTAGTTAGGAAATTTCTTTTTATCCCTTTTACGTAGGGATTGAGATTTGCTTTAGATAGGAATATTTGCAAGATAGGATTATATTAGGTTTAGAGTAGGAAAGCATTAAAGAGGGACATTCTTCATCTCTCCAAATTAATCAATCGTTCTTCTTCTTACTTTTCTCTCAATGCTTCTTCTTCTATTTTTGGTGTTTGAACTAAAGTCATGTAAGGTTAAACTCAATTACTCTGATTCAAAGGGTTTCAAAACTCTAGTTGTAACCTTGTGAGATTTTGTTCTAAACTTATGTTCATAGTTTAATTCAAGTATTTCTTCTTTTGAATTCTTATATTTGATGAATAATTAATATTGATTAATTTGACAAATTGGTTTGATGGTGATTATTCTATTATTATCCATGAATTTAATGATTCATAATTATCATGAAAGATTGGTACAAGTAGCAAATAGGTTAGTTATGAATTTGCATATTTAACTTATGATAAATAAGAAAACTAAGTTGAATAGTTACAGTAATCTCGATTATTTAATCTAGGTTTAGTCTTTTTCACTAATCTTATTGCTATCATTTATTTAATATGAAATATTATCACACTCAGTTAATGGATGGTAAGTTTTGGTTTAGATGTTGGGTTTGAACCAATTAATTTAAGAAAATTTGAGACTTATTATGGCTATTCTAATATGCTTCAGACTAACTGCTTGAATTGTGACACTTATTCTTTTTAGGCCAATGATCAAAGTTACAATTAGATGAGATCTTTTCCTTGAATCAGAGTTTAGTAATCTTGAATTTCTCCCTTTTATATTCAGTTAATTTATTTTGATTCCTTTTTAATTTCAGTTAATTATTTAATCAATCAAAAACCCCTACTTTATTTTATTATTTGAAATTAAGAAACTAATGTTTAGTTCTCCTGAGATTTGAGCTGGTTCCACGATTATTATAACCCGATCAATTAGTAATGATAGGATGAAGTGAGCAATGTTAACTTTAGAAGCATCTATTAATGTTATGCCTCAATCTATTTATACTTTCTTAAATCTAAGACCTTTGAAAGAAATTGGTGTTATCATACAATTGATTAAAAAGAATAATGTTTACCTTGATGGGATAATTAGGGATATTCTTATACAAGTGAATGAGTTCATTTTTCCAATTAATCTCTATATTGTTTATATGGATGACGATTCTTCCCATAACTCGACTCCTACTTTATTAGGAAGAACATTTTTCAACATGCCTCAAACTAAGATCGATGTTCAAGTGAGTATCCTCATAATGGAGTTTATGGGTGAAGGAATTTGTTTTATTATTTTTATGCCATCTTATTGATGAATATTCTATGTTTGTTATTAATGTGATAGACCCCTTACTACATTAAGTTGAATAGTAGGGAAAAATTATATGTTGCTTTTACTAAGCATCTTGAGTTAGAAACAATAAGAGATGTGGAGTTAAACGAGAGATTTCAAGTGAACAATATTGAGGAAATGGAGTTGGAGGAGATTTAGGTGAGTTTAATTTTTTTACAAAATTATATATTTTCTAAAATTTTTGAAAAATAGTTTTAGTATTTTTTATGTGTTTTTGGTCGAATCAATTGAGCATAAGAGATTCGTAACATGATTAAATAAGTAGTCTTACAAATTGTAATTAATTGATATAGTCATTTTTCTTGAGGGTGGTAGTGATTAGATTTAGTAAACAAAAGTCAATGAGATTTTAGTCCCACATACTAACACATCCATATCATTTTCACTCTTTTTCCTTTCATATGTGATATTTAATTCTCTTTGAGGTTACAATGACACATACATGCATGAAGATAATTAAGGCCCTCTTTGTTTATGAGCTATATTAGTTAAATAGCCTGCCTATGTGATTATTTTCCCTTTGTAAGCCCTTTTAACCTTAATTGGCCATATTCTTTTGTTGTTAACCTACATTAAAAGCCTTTGATTAGAAAAGCAATGACTTCTACTCAAGTTTTAAAGCTAATGGAGCATTGTTCATCCTTATATTTGAGTGGGTGCACAGTAAGTGTGGGGCGTTATTCAATTGTGTGAATTATTTATACTTAGTGTATTGGAATCTGATTTGATCGTTTAAGCATATGGATTCCATTATGGCTTGAAAAAGGGAATAAAAAAGGGGAAGAAAAAAAGAAAGAAAGAGTAGTATTTAAATGAGGAAATTTTGTTATTAATGTTGTAATTTCTCAAAATTGTTAGCTACTCCCATTATTGCCAACAAAAGGGTTTGTTCACAATTCACAAGGTAAAAGATTCAATTATTTTACGGTTTGAATGTTTAGAAGCTATGTGATGGATATTTTTTGCATTTTTCATGTCTAAAGACTGAATTTAATTGCGTGTTTGTTTTTGTATTCAATGTTCCAGCACAGTTCTAACTGATGATATTTCTTTGGTGGCAGGTACTCGACAACTTCTCTATCGTGGCTGGGAGGTTCAATTGCAACTTGTATCAGCCCAGGGTACTACACATTATCCAGGATCCCCTGGCGACAGTTTGGGACTTCCTACTTCGAGATCAGCAAGGCGCTTTGACCCGAAGGGCTCTGTATTAGCTAGGGTGATGGATAGGGGTGAGCATTCGGATAATTCGGGCCGAATTTTCACTGTTCGGGCTTGGCCCGGATTACCCGAAATTTTTTTTGCCTTACCTGACCCGAACCCGAACTTTCAATTATCCGAACTTACCCGGCCCGATTTACCCGAATTACCTATTTATCCGGCCCGATTTACCCGAATTATCCCGGCCCGATTTACCCGAATTACCCTAATTACCCTATTTCATAATTCTTTTAAACCTAATTCGGGTAATCGAGCCGGCCCAAATTTTTTCGGAGTTACCTGTCCCAACCTGAAAATAATTCGGGTAATACCCGGGCCTGCCCAAATTATCCGAAATTTAGCATTTTCTTACCCAAATTAATTCGAGCCAAGCCGGACCGAATAATGCTCACCCCTAGTGATGGAGCTTGTTTTCTTTTGATTTGCCTTGTTTGTATTCCTTTTAAGCCAAAAAAAAAGTTTTACTGAATGTTAATTTGCTTCATTAGTTTCTTAGCTTTTAAGCTACATATATAAAATTATTTGTCATCTTGACCCTGGCATTGCTACAATTTCTGGAGAAAAAAAAAGGCTTAGCGATTTGTTTTATGCATGTGATCCCAACAGTGGAGAAGGATACATAAGCCTACATTAGGATACTTCCATTAGAATGAATTTTAATTGAAACACACACACCCTTCAAACATACGACAGTTGAGTGTTTATATATATATATGAAGGTTCACCTATTTATTTCGCTCCAATTTCGAGTGAAAGTGTTTGCTAATTAATTGTGATTTGTTTAGAATATTTGTTCACGAGGTGTTGTAAGTATTAAGGGTTGGTTATTCTTTTTTTTTTTTAAGGATAAGTAAAAGATACATTAAAATGCTAATAGGAGAAAGGAAACTTCAATAATATCTTGGATAAGGATAAATAGACAACTTACAGGCAAGTTCTGAAAATAATAGATTCCAACAAGAAGATAAATGGTAAAGTTAGCAATCCAATCCGCTAATCTTTTGCCCTATCTAAAAACATGTCACAATAGAATCACTGATGATGGCGTTGCAACGTGTTTTAGGAATAGTGAGTTTGAGTTTTGTATGAAAATGTGCAAAAGTTTAGTGTAAAGGAATTATATAAGTACTTATTTAATTATTCCCTTAATTAAATAATGTACTTACCATCTCACTTGATGTTGATGTGGTGAGATAATGTACAAAAAATTATTGTTTCTTTGTGACTGTCGTATCAGAAACGTTATAAACAAGATGAAACGGGTTCCACAGGAATGGAAAGCCAGCCATCAGAATCAGATAGGTGAAAAGTTGATATAGATTATCTTGGAATTGGAAGAGTTTTAAAAGTAAGAGTCCTTTTTCAATCTTTACCGCTTATATACAAGTCTCTTCCTTCTGAGTATACTGTGGCCGGCAAATAATAGCATAAGCCAAGAGAGAGAAAGATGGGTTCTTGTTTGTCTTGTAAACCATTGTCTGAATCAAAAAGCATTCGGGTAGTTCACCTCAATGGTTATGTAGAGATCTTTGATTATCCAGTCTCAGTCAGACAAGTGATACGCAAAAGCACGAAGCATTTCGTGTGCACAACAGCTCAGCTTCTAATACCAGGATCAAAGCCTCTCAAAGAGTATGAAGAACTTAAACAAGGCCAAATCTATTTCTTGTTGCCTCATTCAGCATTCGAAACAAATAGTCCCTCAGATTTTGCCGCTATGGTACGTAAGCTCACTGACATAGCCAATTCAACTACGTTTGTGCAGTCTAATTCTCCGTCAAAACCTACTCCTCTTTCGACGACCCCAAAAGGGTCGATTAGTCCGGTATGGAACCCACCGGTTAGTAGTCCGAACAGATATTCTGAGGCAGGAACGATCGGGGCGGCGTGTGATTTAGACAGGTCTTATGGTGGTGGTAGAACATGGAAGCCACTTCTGGCCACAATTAGAGAGAAATCATTCAACCGGAGAACCGAGTCCCAGGAAGTGTTTGATTCACGAGAAATGTCTTTTGAGTCGCATGAAGTGCACTTGGAGACCCTAAAAGAAGATTGGGTTTCACTTACAGTTGAGTTAAAGTAAAAGCCAGTGATCACAGTTGTGATTCTTTGGGGGGTTTTTGATTAATATGCATGTTTTCCTGAACACTTGTGATCAAAAATCTTCACGAGGTTTTGTAGTAGATTGAGAAAACAAAACTACAGTAACCAGTTCGTTAATCTGAGTGCCGAATTCATGTATCTTGTTTATCAAAGACTAGCTCAGCTAGCCAGCAAGCAAGTTGTTCTTTGAATCTGCGCCGTGAAGTTATGTAGCTCAAAACCAACAGTGATGGACTCTGAAGAAAGCAAAATTAGGTTTGAATAACGTTTTCAACTAATACATGAAAGTGAGGGCCTGAAATTAGATCCGCAAGAATGACAGCAACAGTTGATGCGAAAGTCATATGAATTTGCAATTAGTCGGTAGGTCAGTTTAACTGCATTGATTATATGGAAAAGTCAATTATTCATTGAACATTGGCTGTGGGATTTTCTTACCTAGTTGTGGTGATGATAAATCTTGGTCAACAAATACGTAGCTTTAATTTTAATTTAGTTTAACTCATCTTGGGTTTAAAATTTTTCCGAATATAATTTATTTTTTTAATAATTCTGGTGAAAAATCAAAGAAAAACCTTATTTGAAAATTTTAATCGTCATTACCTTCTTAATTAATCTTTAAAAAAAGGGTACTAAGCGACGAACAATGTCCGGGAATTTGCATTCAGGATCAGAATAGGCTCTCTTGATTCTAAAATAACCCATTAACTTACAAATTTTATATATTGAGTTAATATTGATCTTAAAATAATAAATATCTATTTAGAAAAGAAATTATCCATGTAATTATTTATACTTTATAGGAAATTTAGACTTCTCTTTGATGGTGATGTACATATCATACACAATAAAAAAAACATAACAATATCCATGTAAGGATGTGTCCTCCCAAGAATGGTAATTCGGCCCGACCCGACCCGACCTGATCTAATCCAAAGTTAACAAATTAGGGTATGAATTGAGATTTTTTGGCCCAATTAAGCTACATAATAGTAATCCAGAATATAAAAAAAGAAATAAAAATTAAAAATTAATTTTGTTGATTTTCATAATTTTTCAAAAGGGAAGAGATAAAAAATACAAGTAATTATATTGTTAATGAAAAACTCTATTCTATATTATTAAAAAAATTAACAATAAATATAAGATGTGTGCATCAAAATAACATTCATATTATACTTCTTCGTTATATGGCAAATCTTGAATAATAAACAATTTGTAAAAATTAATCATTTAGCTTTAAATGATATTTTAAAATTAATATATAATCTGATTTTCTGAAAACGTATCATTTAAAAAAAATATTAGCAGCTTTTATCAGAATTACTAGAAAAATGTAGCTTCTGGGTATTCATGTTTGTGCTTTTACATATATAAACATGCATCTGTACTATATAGGAAGGGAGCGACAAGTAAAGATAGTCATAAGACCAAAGGACGGTCTTTAAGTACCATTTCACGACGAGAATTCTCACGACGAAGAGCCGAAAGAAACACCGTACACAGCTTCTGTTAACCGACTTTGGTTGTGTGCTTATGTATGGCCGAGACCCGAAAAAGGAAGACCTTTAGTGAATGAGATTATATTTAGTTAACTGGCAAGTACAAGTCATGATCACGATCCGAAAATAGCATTTATGGCTGAGACGCGAAGAAGGAAAGACCAACATCAACAGACAGATACAAAACATGCAGCATGTGCACTGCTGTCAGTCCTCTTTTAAAGTATGACTATAGGCTATAGCCTAAGTGGAAGATGTGGTTATACCTTTTCCTTTTTTGTATATTAGTACTCCTCGTTTTTTTTTCTTTGACACATCGGAAGGTGTGGTCTCTCAACCTTTAATGATGGATATTTAACTTGCGAACCTAAACCAATCAAGCCTGTAAACATGTCTGTCCATGTTTGGGAGATGGGACCTAACGCTTTGTCCTTTCTATTTGTACCGAGTTGTGTCAAAACATCAGAGTAGTTTGAATAATTAAGAACCTGATGGCAATTAACAAAAAGACGAAGCTCACACATCAAAAAGAAAATGGAAGGTCCTTGCTTCTTAATTAGCAGAAGTGGAATAGTGTTGATAGATATTGTATTAACACTAGAACTACTTTACATGGATTCAACAAGTATAATTTTACAATATTGATATACCTGAGCTTTATTACCAAATGATACCAAGAATATTAAAAACTTCTTAACAAAATATTGCACTCTATCTCCAGTATCCCATAGCTACCACTGGGATCCTTACTTTATGCCCCCTGCTTCCTTTCAGGAGAACTTCACCAAAACTGTACGATCCAGTCACTGATCGAACAGTAAGACTCACTGAGAATGTCCTTGATGCCCCTCGTTTCAGTGTCATTGCTGGAGGGTTAACTTCAATGGCAATTGCTGGCTGCATTCTGGCCGTGATCACGTATGTTTCGTCGTCGAATACATTTGTAACTGTGCGAGTGACTGTATGAGTTTTCACCAAATGGGAGATTGTAATTGATGGAGTGTTCAGATTTGATGGCTGGCCCATGGTGTTATTGCAGGGTGAGTTTGTGTAGTTTCTTATCTCGTGGATGTCAATTCCAGGAGTAGAGCACAGAAAGCCCAAGTAATCCTCATAACCTGTGCACAAGCAAATTAGGAAGACATTAAAGATACAGCGGGATTCGGTAGACTAAACAAGTAAAGAAGCTTTAATGGGACTATTATCCCCTTTGCTTTCCATACAAATCTTTATTCATGATCGTACAACAATCACCACAAAATCTAGCTTTAATTATTGGCTAATCAACAAATATTGCCGAATACCTTACCGGAATTCACAAGGGACTGTTCAGCATACTAAAGCTGCTCATTATGTTCCCAAAATATTAAAAAAAATGAAAAAGAATAGCATGAATTTAGAATTTTCCGGATCAGAATGAACCTAGAAACAACAAATGCAGTCATGAGGTAGATAAGTAGAACCTGCATCAAAAACCAATCCAGGATCTAGAGCAGCCCTCGGGTTGACATGACCACTCCCACAATCAAAAGGAGTAGCTTTGGCCAGCTTGGTGGCTTCTGTTTCAGAGTATTGCTGTGCTTGAAGAGGTCTCCCTGCTCTATTAAGCATTGTTGAAGTTGTCATCAAGGCTGATTTGATTGCAGCAGGACTCCAGCTAGGGTGCGTCTGCTTTACAAGGGCAGCTATACCTGCAATATGTGGTGCAGCCATGCTAGTTCCAGATATCACTGCAAATTCTTCCCCTGCCCAAAGCAAATAAGTGCAAAATATATTTTACTGTTGTCATTAAGATGCATTAGAACATCCACCGTAAAGTTCACCTACCAGAAAACAAAGAAAGATTTGAAAGGCACACGTGTTTTCTATACACAAAATTTGAGAACACGAAACTAGAAGTTCTGAAACTCTCCTTAACAAGCAAGTTAGTACTTAAGGTGTAGAATGCTCCTTCAATAAGTTCCACCCCTGGAGTCACTAACTTGAAGGGAAGCCAGGCATTAACCCATACTTCAATGTTTAGAGCATGTATGGCTATTATCGAAGTATTTATTAGAATCGGATGAATTACTTACCAGCATAATTTACCTCGTCTGTTCCATTTGGAGACCAAGCAGCCCAAATGAGTGAACCAGGGGCAAGGATGTCTGGTTTGAGGAGATCGGCATCTTGAAAGTTGAAATCTTTTATGTTGGGCCCTCGAGCAGAGAATAAGGCAACTTGGGGTGCCGATCTATGGAGAATAGGCATCAAACCATCTCCAATGCTTCCTGTAGCTTTGAAGCTTTTCACCCTTCCAGTCCAATCTCTTGTTGTGGAGATGTTGTAATAGTCTATAAGATCCTAGAATGGCAGCAATGATCAAAACCCAAATATCAGTAGTTAGAACAATCCTGTTAGAAACTATCTGGTGTGATTAAAAAGAGATTGAGTAAAGAATAGGGACCGAAAACAGTTTATTCACTGATCAAAATTTAAAAAAAAAAATTCAATGCAGTCAAAGGAAGTGAACTTTATATAGCAAAATAAACAATAATGCGTTATTAGTTTCCAATTTTCCATTGATATGACTTTGGAATAATTATACTTACATAAATGACATAGTTACTCTGGAAAATTAAGTCTAAATGCCAATAATTATCCGACAAGTCATTAGAACTCTCAGATTCAAAATTAGAAAGATCAGAGAAAGAAAAGGAGACCATAGATTGCAAGAAATCACAAAGTCAGCTTTCAAGTATATGCAATAGTATTTGCAAGTTCATGGTCAAAAGTTCATTAAAGAAAAATATTACCATGGATTTGGTTACGTCTGTGATAACAATTCCAGGAATACCAACAGGGACAGGGTTAAACTTGGTCCCCGGAGAGACACTTTCCACAGCAAGAACAAATCCAACTGCACCAAGACTTCTGGCGGTTTCCGATACTTTTTTAACAGAAGCAGTACCAACAACAAAATTGAAGGAATAACCACAAAGAAGAACGTTGCCCTCAACCAAATTTCTGTTCAACACTTCTGGTCTCTGGCAATCTGAAGGACTGTACTTCATTACTGAAGAATCAAGTAACACATCATTGGCAGCAACCAAGGTGTACGTTTGATTAGCATGTGTAGAGGCTGCATCAATCCATTGACCTTTTCAGCTCTCAAAGAGCCAGATTATGACTCCAAAATCCAATGAATTAATTGGCAGGAAGTCAATTGATAAATACAAGATGCTTGAGGAAGTTTGTCTGTAAAACTTACGGGATAAACCAATTCCTGGCAAGATTTTTCCATTTCCCAGGGTTAGATGATTTTTGTATCTGCGGTCATCAATTGAAGCCGCCACAGATGTTATCCAAGGGCTATAAGAAACCAATGTCTTTGGAAAAGGACCTCCATTTCCTGCTGCCTGTGCAACAAATACACCTGCCTTTACAGCAGCTAGAAGTGTAGCATCGAATGGGTTTAAGAATGTAGTCTTGGTGGTTGCTGGGGGGTTATTTGGACCCACTGAGAGGCTGAGTATGTCCACTCCATCATGAACAGCCTGTTTAGAATGTTATCTTAGAAATCTAAACCCCTAGCATAAAAAGTATAGCCAAAAATTGATAATTAGTTGACAAAACGGAATCTAGGAGGAGTTCAATGCAACTATACCCAAGTAATTGATAGGTTATGTTATTTCGCCAGTTACTTGAGTATCTTAATATGATTGCATTAGGATAAAGACATGGCCGAAAGAAATTATATAGCTGGAATTTAAACCGTGAAAAACAGCAAGAATGGAAACAAATTAAGCAGCAATACTTGATCCTTGCACTGTGTTATGTGCTATTGGCCAAGAGTGGCAATGGCATACCTGATCAATAGCAGCTACTACATCTGCTACAAAGCCTCCAAAAAGCCTGTAGAGTGCTTTGTACACAGCAATCCTATGCAAATGCAATTGCACTGGTCATTCTACAAAAAAGTAAAAGAGGGAAGTGCTCCAACAGCACATTTCAGCAACAGCTATTGTTCGTACCTAGCACGAGGAGCCATCCCACTTGCTCTTCCAAATTCATGGCCTTGCATTCTCACTGGAATACCATTATTTCCCGCTGCAATAGCTGCTGTGTGACTGGTAGCCGGTGACAAAGGCAAAGAGAACATGGTGTCAGATTTAGAAGACATCTTGCTTTACATATACTTTACAGGCATGTTAATCAGAACAGTATTTCATACTATCAGAAAGGATAATGATCATAGCATATATTCTCCCAAAGATAGGAGGAGCATCCAGTTTTGTGCACCATAACTTGGAGATTTTAACATGAATAAGTGGACTTTTTCGAATTTGTCCATAGTTTTTCTTAGTTTTCTAGGGGTACCCAGAAAAATACTTCAAGCATATCAACAATATTTAGTTTTGTCAACGAGACCTTTTCTCATGGATTGTTGCCTGTTTGTTTTTCCTTGTATATCACTCATTTATCTATGATAATGTTGAATAAAAAATGAATCCAATATAGAAAAGAAAATATTTCTAACTGAAATGGATATTTCTGCAAGAAGTTGTGCTCATATACATGTAGAAACAGCAATGAAATGTAGGCAAAGCAAGCAGTGTCATACAGAAAACTATGCCCTCAACCAACTGAACATCAGAACTAACATAAATTTAGAATGATAATAAAATTTACTAGTATAAACAGAAAGTTTTCCTTCAATGATTCCGACGTTATTCAATAATCACAGTACGGGCTGGTATTGATGATACCATTTGGGGTCTTTTCAACCAATAGGTAGAACTTAAAGAACATAATATTATGGAGGATCAGCTGCAAACATTTCTAGACTACATATACGATGATAAACTACTGTTCATTGTTTGATGATGAGTGCAGTTATTGTATTCACATTCTGAAAAATATCACCACAATTGTGCTTTTAACTAGCGGTTCATTGTTTGATGATGAGTGCAGTTATTGTATTCACATTCTGAAAAATATCACCACGATTGTGCTTTTGTGGTAAAGGATATCATTTCAATGAAATAGCTTAAAAGATCTATCTTATCATCCTTCCTATTCCATGAAAAGAAAAAATTGAGGAGCTCGACCACATAAATAAACATGGAAATTACATCTTTGTTATTTCCTTTTCCATTTTCTTTTTTCTTTTCTCTCTAATAAAGGCAAGCACACTTCATTTATAATTGTGAGCTAAGCGCTATGTTTCTAGATATGTGATTCAAATATCTGTATCAACTTGCACAACAAATGCAAGTATAAAATTCCACTTTTTATGAAATGGATCTAACCTTCCATGTCCATCACCATCCATAGGAGAAGCAAAATCTATGGTAGGATTGAATGCCCCAGCAGCTATTGCAGCTTTAGCAAAATGTTGGGCTCCAATTATTTTTCCATTGCAGAAGTCCCTTTTTGTATCAGGATCAACTTCACATTTTCCTTTATACTTCGGAAGAGGCCTATATGGATCACCATTGTGAATTGCAAAGCTTGGATGGTATGGATAAATTCCTGAGTCCACAAAACCTATCACAATATCCTCTCCAGCCCTGTCAAAGCCACCTTCAGTAGGCCAAACTTCAGTTGGAAGACCCAAAAACTGTGGCGTGTGCGTTGTGAGTCTCCTAACCTTCCAGTCTCTCTCCACAGATTTTACACCAGGGAAATGTCTTAGAATATCTGCCTACTAATATATTGAAACTACGTAAGCAAACACGATTTCCAACAGGAGAACCATTTCTTAACAGTGCGACAAACAGTAAATGGGTGACATGAACTTTCACCTGATCAGTTGATAGATGAACTGCAAATCCGTTTATAAGATGTCGATAGCTGTACAGTTTTTTGTAGGCCCCTCCATCAAACAGCATACCAAGAAGCATATCATGTTTACTTTCAAGATGCTTGGCATAAGATGTGACCAGCTCACTGGTAGAGGGACAAGAGTTAAAATAGTTCCTTACAACGACTTCAAAACCTCTGATATAGAAAGTGCATGTCAATAATAATATTGTAAACTTTCAAGGGAACTAGAAACGGGTTAGAAGCTTGGTTGCATCACCAAAAGAAGGTTTGGAAAGAAATTGCATACAGAATTCAAGCTGCTAAACACTTTCTTTTGAACATGGAACTTGACTGATGGGTGTAAAAGAAATCGTCAAAGAGTTGAGGGCATGTACTACATTAGATGACAGAATATGATAAATGCAAGAAGCCTATGGTGCATATATTGAGGAAATTCAGTCCTGATGGTCAAAACTAGAATATTTAAATTACATAACACAGGAGCATAAGTTGCAAATGAGATGGAACACTAATCATCCATTTCGGAAATATGCAAATATATGAACCTAAAGCATAGTGACAATGAGTATACACCTGAAAATTCATTTCATAGTCGCATAAAGCACATTTATGGTTTCACATACCTGGTAGTGTCAATCTTTTCATCGGAAATGGGGGCAGTGGCTTCAAAGCCTGGGACACCTCCTTTATAGCTTATCACAGGATCTCCCTCCATTGTCACAATATAGATCTCTTTTATCCCACAAACGAATAGAGAAAAGAAGACAAATTGTGCGAACAAGATGGTTATTACCCACATTTTCAGTTGCTGCCTACAGCTTACTGCTAGAACATTATCGCAACCGGTTAGCTTCGGACAGAAAATAGCAGAAGTGCATGAGTTACATAAACCAAGATGATCAAAACTTATTTCTGTCCAAAAGCTTATAAAGATAACATCTTTTAACTTAACTAATTTGCTTTTAATTGCTACAGGTAAATTTCAGACTCTCGGCTAATATTATTTGCAAAGTGAAAATTAAAGAAAAGTAAACATAGTCTAACACGATTTGAGAAAAGCGCTTAAAGTAACAACGGTAGATTAACTGCGAAATTTAATAAGTTCACAAAATAAGTGGAATGTCAGGTAGTGGAAGAAATCTCAAATCCGACCTCACAAGCACAATTCAAAAATTGAGCACTAACGAAAACACCACAAATTACAATAACCAAAAGAGATTTACTTTGCAACATCAGAAACTTTAAAACGGAAATAAATGCTATGTAGTAGCTTAGTACGAAGCAGATGACTAAGACTTTAAATAGAGGTGCTTTGAAGAGTGGGTGGTAGCGACCACCGACACTAAATTAAGTAGCTTCAACGTCAATTACTGAACTTGACAAATCCATTAGCTTAGACTCATAAAATCAACCAATGTTTCAAAAGAAAGAAGCCAAAACAGAAGGAAAAATAAAATTAAATCAACTGAATTACCAGAGCCAGAGAGAAAGACAGCGTGATGAGATCAGAGTAGCGACTTGATTTACATTCACGAACTTATGCAAGCGAATCTGCATTCCACAACGAGGATGAAAAAATGCAAGAAATTTTGAAAGAAACAATTTTTAAACAATAAAAAATGAACAAGACAGACCAATCATGAATCACCTCTATCTGTCAGCAAAGACTATGAAGAGAAAGATCTAGACCTGACCTTTCAGCTACTAAACAAAGCTACCACCTTACAAAAATAAAAAAAGAAAAAGCAGAACCCATAAACAGCAGCTTCTTAGTTTACATTTTTGTTCACACTCCTATCATGTTTTTGATTACCATCTTCCACTTACAGACAACAGAAACAAACGAAACAAATAAGGGGGGGAAGAAAAGGCAGTAACAAGAGTGAACGGAGCGAAATAAAGTGCAACCTTTTTCTGTTTGTTGAAAGCAGAAGCTAAAACGGTAGCTGAGCTATGGCTAGACAACGGTTGGGACGAGATGCAATTAACCATTTGCTTTATACTAAGCGCACAAGGAAAGGAGTGTTAGAGAGAGAAAAGGAAAGAGTGTGTCTGATTGGAGGAGGAGTTAAAAAGACACAAGGGGTGATGGCGTTGTTTGGTGTTTGTGCTAAAAAAGGAGCAGAGAGTAGGAACGAATGACTGCTTCAATTCAAGTGTGAATTTAGTAGGTTTCATAATCTTGTTGATCTTAACTGCCACATTGTTAGTTAATAACGGAAGTAGAAGAAAACATACCAAGATGAAATTCACCCTCTATTTTAACTTTTAAGCTCATGCAATTCAGTCAAACATAGTTATGGTTAAAACCCATGAAAAATGATGCGATAAGCATCTAGGCAGGCTCCTTAATTGGCGCATGCAAAAATAAAACTTTAAGGTATCGGATGATGATGTTGAATTAGCATAAAGTTTGATAATTGACAAAGTTTGTCTCATCCTCGACTGAGAATCCTCACTTTGAACAATTGATTAAAAGAGTTTTTTTTTTCACTTGTGAGAGAGAGCTTTGCCGCCTATATAATCTAATCCGGTTCGAATCCGGATTAGTCGATTGTCCGTGTGGCATCGAATACCGGATGGTTTAACCGAAAAAGAGATTTTTTTCTCAATTTTTGATTAAGTAAAGTCATCATATTATATATTTTAATGTAAAAAATAGAAATTTTAGATCTGAATTAAAGGATTATTATGATTATGTTTATGTAGTAATATGAGAGCCTAATTCTAAATATTATATTTTCCATTAAAGATATTGCATAATTGCTTGTCGAATTGTTCTTCGTATTTTAAGTTTACGATTCACTGTTAGTGTTTCTTTGTTAGTAAATGAAGCAACAAATGTGTTTGGTTTTGATTCACGTGCGTTAATTCATGTTTGTCGTTTCTCGACAATGAAACATATAGAAGGCAATTGTTTACCCTGTTCCTTTTAAAGTAAATCATGGAGTACAGAAGTTTGATACTAATTTGTTTTTTCACGTACGTAGTGTAGATTAGATTTGGATTACAGTATTATGGTATAGTGTTTGCCGATATTATGCTTACAGGGAAAACTTCCGTTGTTCTTTGTTAAGCCATGCCTTTCTCTAAAGCTAATGTGAATCGTGGTTAATTTACACTTATCTTTTTTTTTAATTAAAAGAAATATATTATCAAAGTTGAAAACTAGAATATACAATTATAGGATAATTACAAAAATACTACAACCATAACTATTCTATTACAATCATCATCATCATTATCATCATCACCCAGTCCGAAATTCCGCACTGAAGCGGGATCTGGAAAGATCCGATAGTACGCAGCCTTACCTCTACAAAATAGAGAGGTTATTTCTGGTAGACCCACAATGAAAATGAGACAATAAACTAATGATGCAAGATATAGAAACAATGCTTTAAAAACAGAAAATACATAAAAATACAAGTAAAGGGGAATACCTGAAGGAGGTCAGATCTACGATAACCTAACTATAAAAAAACCCAAATTTCAAGATATAGCGAAAATGCAAATAAGACTAATAATGCTAATCCCAAAACTAATAATAAGAAAACTAATAATAATAAATAATACAATACAATACAGAAAAACAAAAGTACTGCAAAATTAAAGCTAGTAAGAGACACAACAAAAGGATAACAATAGGAAAAAAACAATAATAAACTCAATAAAAGGTTAATAAGAGTATGAATATTAATGAAAATAATAATAATAATAATAATAATAATAATAATTTTAAAAAAACTACCACCGATCTTAATGAACCACCCTGACACCCACGTGAAAACCACGCACAATACAAAATGTTGAAATACTGGCATGGATGGAAACAATATCGAAATGGTTAGGCAGATGGACTTAATAAAAAGGGTTGATGTGGGACGTGGGCTTTAATGCTTGAAAAACAGAATAAATAAGATTTAAAAAAATAACAATAATAATAATAAAAACTATCCACCGAATCAATACTAATAAAACAGAAAGGCCGCAAACCAACCGCAGGACGCCTCGATAGTGAAGCCTGAAAGTAAAGCAAATTCAGATCTATGTAGACTGTTGACTCCCGCTATAGAAATAAAAGGTCCAACGGGGGCAGAAAGCTGATTTCAGAAGGCAGGCAAGTGAAAGTGTACAATAAAACTGGCAAGGTTTTAAAAAAACTAAAGGAAAGGGTATTTAATGATTGAAAAAACAAGAAACGGCAGGTAGGTAAGGGGTCTCTCAACAGACGTTTCGGTTGACGTGTCAGGATGCCCGAGGCATCAGACTAGGCAACAGGCTAAGTGCGGCTCCATAGAGTTGACGTCTATAGCTTGCGTTGCAACCACGACCCGCACGGCTTTCGAGTGAGCAGAAGAGCTCCACCCATTACGCAACAACAATGGTGGTGTTCCTGGCTTAAGGGGAACGGATGAGTACAGTTTGTAGCCGACCCAAAGGACTTGCAGTAATCTTAACTAACAATAAACCATACTAAAAACCCAAAATCGCACTTGCATACAAAACCACTAAAAGCAACGACAAGGATGGCTCGAACAGGTACCCATAGTAAATGATTCTATTACAATCATTTCACCTAAACCACATAAATCATCTAAATAAACTAGATCCTTCTAAGCTCCTATCTAATGATGTCCTGTTTCTTATTTACTATGATTAACTCTCTAATCAGGTTAACTATACTAGTAGCGAGCTCGTACTTGTGTTGTTCCACTTGCTTAAATAAGCGTCTATTCCTCTCCCTCCATATGTAATATAGTACCATCTGAAACGAGGTCTTGATGATGAGACCATCTTGCCTCCCAGGTCTTAAATACCTTATAACATCATTCAACACCTCATTTCATTCATAGGAGAAATTTTGAATCCCAATCATATGCAAAATCCTGCTCCACATCACTTAGGTATATTCACATTCGAAAAACAAGTGATTTCTACTCTCATTGACATCTTTATACAACACATAAATGGGATCATAGCTATCAAACTATCGGTCTTTAGTTCTCAATCTATTTTTAATAGCCAACCACAAAAAAAGCAGATTTGGGACTTAATGCCTGTTTCCATACCAAATCAATCTATGGTACCTCTTCCTGTAGCTCTCTCCCTAAATCGTGTGCTAATTTGGTTGTGAATTCATCAGCTGGATTTGCTATCCAAATCCACTTGTCTGTCTCATTTTGATGTAGCACACCATTCATATACTGGTCAAGTATTTGGCCAAACCTGCAACTATTCAACTGTGCCCTCTCCCAAACTACCCATGCCACCGATGCTTCTTTAGAGATTTGATTTCTAAATACGTTTAAATCATTCCTCAACCAGAGTAGGTTGAATTCATTCCAATTATCAAACCAAAAACTTGTATTCTCTCCATTCCCAACTCTACTTTTAATAGTAGGATAAATCAAGTCTCGTAGTTGCAATAAACTTTTAAAAATTCAAGAATGTTCATACCTAGACTGAATTTGCCAAAAACTTTGCACATTAAGACGATAAATTTGCACCCATTTGACCCACATCGCTTCTTTATCCACAATAACCTCCATATTCTCTTCATAAGCAAGACCCTTTGCATTTGTGTGATCGAAATAATGCCCAAACCCCTTTGTTTTTATGGCACTACAATATCGCTCCATTTGACTTTAACTCCTTTACAATTGTCATGCGTATTAGTCAATAAGAAAGATTTCAATATCCTCTCCATTCCTTTATACCTCTCTTTGGAATTACCATGTGAGCAGTCCAGTGTACATGCATACTATCTAAGAAGTACGGATACGGATACGGACACAGACACGGGACACGACATGGACACGAACACGACATATATATATATTAAAAAATTTATAATTAAGAAAAATATCAAAATTCTTAATATGATATATATTGATTAATGTGTTTTAAGACTTCCAACATCTTGATAGTTTATACATATTTGATACTTTATAAGCTCCTCTAAAAAAACATGAAACATATATTCTATTAAGTAATTTGTCTACAATCTCCTATTTAAAAGTAGAATTAGTCATTCACATGAGTATTTACAACCAAAAAATCTAACTAAAGTATCTACCCTCTAATCACTTTACTCTCAAACATTGGCATTGCTTTCATCAGCAAAGATCATACTCTCCAACTCTGGTTCATC
>JANVCL010000213.1:14327092-14340959 GCA_026546855.1 Erythroxylum incrassatum | reverse complement strand
GAACTGGAAAGTCAACTATTGACACTGACGTGGACGGTGCAAAAGTTTCACATTGGTCGTCGTCATCAAAATTCACTTCTTCAAGGAATTTTTGTTGCTCCTTGTAGTATTGCTCAAACTGGGATACATGTTTATATGGTAGAAATTGCTCATAAAAAATCGCATGGCGAGACATAAGTATCTTTCTTGTAGTTGGATGATAGCATTTAAACCCCTTATGCTTGTCACTTTATCCTATAAAAATACAAGGAGTAGACTTAGAATCGAATTTTGTCTTCCTTGTGTCCCAAGTGTAAGGAAAGCATCTACAACCAAAAATTTGAAATTTTTATAGTTAGCATTCTCAGCATATAATTTAAAATAAGGAATAGAAAAATTAAGTGCAGATGACGATAATCGATTTATTAAGTAAGTGGTAGTGGAGAAAGCCTCTATCCATAAACAGTTTGGCAAACCACTGTGGAATAACATTATTATTCCTAACTCTTTTTATAGTTAGATGTCGTCGTTCCACTCTCCTAGTTTGCTCTGGTGTGTAGGGACAAAACAATTGGTGAACAATATTGTTACTGCGAAAATAGTTTCCAAGCTTGTGATTAACAAACTCTCCTCTATTATCAGAGTGAAACGCTCTAATCTTCTTGTTGAATTGACGAAACACAATTGCTTAAAGGAGAGAAGTATATAAAAAATTCAGCTTTAGATTTTATTGGGGCCAACCATATGTATCAAAAATAATCATCAATAAACAACACATAGTATCGAAATTTGCATAGAGATAAAATTGGGGCAAGTCCCTATAAATCACAATGTACTTTTGCAAACGGTTCACTAGCATTTGTTTCAGATAAATGAAAGGGCAATTTGCTAAGTTTACCAATGCAACAACTTTGACAAAGATGTTTATCCTTATTACTAGAGATTAAAGATATTAAGCCATCCGATACTAGTCGATGTAGCGATGAGTCCTATGAGTGACTCAGACGGTGATGCCAAACCGCTTTGGTGTGAGTCGATTTTTATACAACAAACCCAGATTGAACTTTAGAAACCATATATAGGTCTTCTTTACATTTTCCTACGAGCATAATCTTCCTGTCCTTCGTTCCTTCACAAAAAATAACTTATCAATAAATTCATAGTTCACTTTATTTTGTGATGTGAGCTAACTTATAGATAACAAATTTTGTGTAAGTTCTGGACACGTAATAGTTCTTTTAGTGAGAGTATCTTCTTACCATCAGTAATGGTCACTTCTCTAATATCATCAATTCTAAGTTTTGTTCCATTACCAATAATAATAAAGTCATGATCTATGTAATTTTTAAGCGATGTAAATATACCTGAATCATGAGCCATGTAATTTGAAGCTCTAGTATCAATCGTCCATTCAACATCTGAGAATGAGTTATCCAATGTGAGAGCTACTAGAGCTTGAGGTCAATCATTGGAGTTGTTGGAAGATCGTAGCAATCCCCAACATATCTTTATAATGTGCCCTTATCGATTGCACCATTGACAAACTTCATCTTTGTATAGCTCAAGTTCTATTGGTGTTATTCATCGCATGCTTGGTGGTGGTGGACGACTCTTCTTAAGCATGCTTCCATATGAGGATTGTGTAGAACCTTTGTGTTTCTAGTCTGTTGCTGAAATAATTGACAGATCCTTGCAAGTGCTTGATTTGATGAAGGATTAGTAGCATGAGTTGAAGTTGGATAGAAACCTTTACCTTGTGAAGAAAAACGATTTGTATCACGATTGTTGTTTCTTCCTTGTGGTGATTCCCTTTATGCAGTAAGAGTAAAAAATGTAATGCCAGTGTTCTCGAGATATATGTTTCGTTAGGGATGTCAATGGGTCAGGTTGTTCCTGGCCCGGCACCCAGCCCACCTTATATATATGTATATTTTAAAACGTTAAAAACGATGTCATTTTTAAAGTTATGATCAGGCCACAGGCCAGCTAATGCTCTGTCCAACCTCAATCGGGCCGATGAATTTTAGCTCGTGAAGCACCCATGACCTGGTCAACCCCACCCAAAATCAGGACGAGCCAAGCCAAAATTGACATCCTTATGTTTTGTGCATCATAGGAGTTTATATGAGACACACATTTAGAGTATGTAGGCAAGGGCGGTTTAAGCATAGTTGTAGTAAAGTCCTTGTAATTAGGACCAAGGCTCATGGGGAGATGATATACTTTTGTTGTGTCTGGTACTAGTTTGCCGATTGTGGCTAGTTGATCGCATATTGATTTGAATGACCACAAGTGCTCCATCATAGGAGTATCCAATTCTTTGTAAAGATAAGCCAGTTGTTGTAGTAAAGAAAACTCTCTTTCTTAAGTTGTACTAGCAAACTCTTGTTCAAGAGTTTTCTAGATATCTTTTGATGTTTCTTGCCCGATTGCTAGTCCCAAAACTTCTGGAGAGAGCGTAGCAATAAATAGACCTTGCAACATCAGATCAATCAGCTTCTAAGTGATATACTTGTCGGTTTCTGCTTGCACGTGTTCCTTGGTTTTGGATGATTTTGTTATTTTGGTGGCTTCGATGGTAGCATCTAGTTTTGTGGTTTTGTATTTGATTTCTCCAATTAGCAGTCCCCATACTCTATTGCAAAGAGCTAAGCCTTTAACCTGCTCATGCCAGACAATATATGTCTTGTGAGCGAGCTTCACCGTGACAAAGTTCATCAAGTTGATGGGAATAGAACTAGAGAACAATGAAGATGAATTCATATTTGGCTTAATGTGTACTTTCAACACGTTTTTGGCTTTGATACCAAGAAGAAATCGATAGAAATTGAAAAGTATAGCTGCTGAAGAATTGTTGTTTTATTGATATATGTTTTCCACACTTAACGCACAACTAAAGAGTACATAAATATACGGAAAAAAACATGATATAACCTAACAACCTAGTAAATAACCTAGGCTAGCAACTTCTTGGGCTTTAATAGTAAAGTGTCTTATTAGGATCGTCTACCATTAGAACTGGATCGACTGACCTTGTTTCACTGGCAATGACACACCTTTTAAGTTGTAGCGTATGTTCTTGAGAGTCCTCAACCTTATCACTCCATTCACCCTTATCACTCCGCTCAAGATATAAGCCTGCATTATTAACCTTGTGTATTGGATACATTGACTTTGACTATTTGAAAACTTCATCATTGCTATTATAAAATTTGAATAGCCTTAAAAAGAAACATTTGCAGTTAAGATGACAACTAGCAAAATTACTGCAGAAGACCATTATTTTAATTATGATAACCTTGTAGCTTATAAAATTTTAGAAACATTGACATTGTCTATTTTTTCTACAATGATATATTTACGAAAATATATATGTAGTTTAACACAAAAAAGTCGAAAAGATATCATAACAAAGAACAAGAAATTACACAACATTTATTGTGGAGAGTTTATAGCATATATTTAATTAAAGTAATGTTTTAAAAATCGAATTGGAAATCAAACTAGTAAGTCAAGAGGTTTAAGGTTTAAAAGATTCAATCGATATCAAATTATCACAAAATTAGTTAAATATTGAATAAAACTAAAAATTTTAAAATATAATTAAAGGAAACTGTCTTCATTCATTGAAAATTTTGAAGATTAAAAAAGAAGACTATTAAATAAAATTAATTGATTTATTTTAATTTATATAAATTAATTAATTTACGAAACTGAACGATTAACTAATAAATTGCTCGAGTTTTAAAAATAAAAATTATTAATGTAAATCAAACTAGAAAATTAAAAACCAAAGTAGAGAGTCAATGAGTTCAAGATTTTTGCGTTGAACCGGTTGAGTATTTTAATCATTAGATTAAATAAACGAAAGAAAAAAAGGGACAAATAATCAAAGTTTGTTGTGAATATGAATTGACTATTAAGAAACAAACCAAGGACCAAATCCATTCGATGAAAACTCAACATCTCACAACCTTCATTTGCCTTTTACAAGTTCTCGGTCTCAAACTGAATTGAATGCCTTTCTCAGTATCCATTATGGGACTATTAACTTTCAGGCAATTGTAAAATATATATAAACAAATTAATAGTATTAGGATTGTATACAAATATTAATCAATTGATTTATTACAATTTACTAACTTATAGACTATGCTTAAAATTCAATAAATATATATTTAATAAAATAAAACATATTGAACTTAACAATATTATCAATTGAATATGAATTTCATTCACCAAATAGAATGTTTTAAATTAATTCAATATAAATGCATTAACTTAATTAGTTTATTTAAAAAATAGATTGAAAATAATATTGGTATAAATAAACAAAAAAAAGATTTCAATAAAATTTTAATTATAATTTTAAAAATAAGATCTATCAACACTTAATATTTAGAAATTATTAATTACAATATAATCATAGTTTTCAATAAATATGATAGTCAATTATTTAACCATAGTAATTTTTTAACATAGTGTGAATGTAATTACCATCATCATAGAAAAATTCAAAATTATTATATGACTAATTTAACATAATTATTATTTTAACCTATTAACTAATAAAAACAATTGAATAGCCTTCAAGGATATGACCAACGTCTCAGAGATACATGCAATCCTCCATAATAACCATACTCTTTCTTCACAAACCCCCTTTCTCCCCCCTCTCTCCATAGATTTTGCTTCTTTCTCTATTTCGTTCCCGAATTATCTCTCTTTTGTCTTATCTCGCAGAAGGATCATTATTTAGCACAAAAAGCTCTCATCTCTAGAACCCCATATAAAGTTCATTCCTTTCATGGGTTCGTATCATGTTAATGGTAAGATTTTTGATGATTTGATGTGGGTTAGAGCTGCAATTGGTGGGTTTTGCTTGGTTTTTGTGTAATTTGGTTTGTTTGAGATAATCATGTCACCGGCCGCAATTGAAAAGGCCTCGCCGGAATTGGGGTGTTCGAAGCCCTCCGACGAGAATCAGTTAGGTTTTCCTAATTTGAGAGGTGTGCGGTGGCGCATAAATCTCCGGATTTTGCCTTCATCTTCGTCGGTTGATGATCTTCGCAGAGTCACGGCTGATTGTCGCAGAAGGTTTAAACCTTTGTACCTTTCTTCTCCTAAACTTTCTGTTTGATGTGGGGTGGCTGGTGAAGTTTTTAATTTTTAGAAGAAATTATCATCTGAGGGTTTATATTCAGGTAATTATATGTTTGTAATGGCGGAGTATCTGTTCTTGTAGGTTCGTTCTCGGCAATTTTTAGTCCTCTTTTTCTTTCTTGTTTCAAGACTATAAAAACACCATTTTATCCATTTACTGAAAGATTTTTTTTTTTTTTGCCTATGATCAGTATCCGTAAGGCATTGTTTGCCTTCTAACTTATATGTTTTGTACGATTGGCAGTATCATTAAAGATCACGACTTCACAATATACTACTGAGTTGTGGCATCTCTGTAGTAGATAAATATGTGTGGTTGCTATGCCACTGAGCTCTAATATGAGGTCATTTCTTGTCTTCTCAGATATGCTGCTTTAAGAAGACGTCTCTTAGTTGATCCGCAAATTAAAAAGGACGAAAGTAATTCGCCTGATCTTGTTCTAGATAACCCACTTTCACAAAACCCGGGTAAGACTTCTTTTGTTATTTGTGTTTAACTGCTTAAGAAATAGCCCTGCCCTGCCGACAGATGTCTCTCTCTCTCTCTCTCTTCTTTTGCTTTAGTTTGTGTCTGCCAGATTTATTTGCTTGATCCCATGATGTTGTTTTGGTGATTGATATTCAGCATCCGTATATACAATGCCCCCCTTTTTTTCAATCCTCAACTTGGGCTCATATGTGTTCAAAACTATATCGATGCCCTTGCAATTTGGGCTAAAGAACTTGTTCTATGAGTATGTCTCTTCTTCACAATGACCATGGGGTTAATCTTGAATGCAGACAGTACCTGGAGCCGTTTCTTTCGGAATGCTGAATTGGAAAAGACAGTTGACCAGGACTTGTCACGTTTGTATCCTGAACACGAGAGTTATTTCCAGACACCTGGATGTCAAGGAATGTTGAGAAGAATTTTGCTTTTATGGTGCCTCAGACACCCAGAATATAGTTACAAGCAAGGTAAAATGGAACTACCCATGGAATGTTGCAAGTCAATGCCTTTTTACCTTATTTTTTAATTTCTCAGTCCATTTGATGCTCAGTTCCCGAATAATAATGTCTAAAAAACATGATAGGCATTTTTTGCCTTGTGTACCATAGATGAAAAGATGTTTACATGAAGATAAACCGTGATTATAGGATATCTTTTTCTCTTTTATGAACACACTAAAATTGTTGAATCCTAAGTTTTGCATTACATCAAATTAGCTAATATTGGATATAATTCTGCAATATTAGTTCAGGTGTAGTTCTCAATGATATTTGTTTATGGGAAAATCTAATCTCTTTTTACTGATAATGGGGTTTCCTTTACAGGAATGCATGAACTTTTGGCTCCTTTATTATATGTTCTTCATGTCGATGTAGAGCATCTAACTGAAGTGAGGAAGCAGTATGAAGACCATTTCACTGACAAATTTGATGACTTATCAGTTCATGAAAATGATCTGACATATAATTTCGAATTAAAAAAACTTTTAGATCCCGAGGAAGATGAAATTGGCTCCAAGGGTAATGCTACAAAAGTTAAAAGTCTCCTGGAGCTGGATCCTGAAATACAAACCATACTTATGCTGAGTGATGCCTATGGGGCTGAAGGTGAACTGGGAATTGTCTTATCTGAGAAATTCATGGAACATGATGCTTACTCTATGTTTGATGCTTTGATGAGTGGGGCTCATGGTTCAGTTGCCATGGCAGATTTTTTCTCTCCCTCGCCTGCAATTGGTTCCCATTCTGGCTTACCTCCTGTAATTGAAGCTTCATCTGCACTGTACCACTTGCTGTCTATTGTTGATTCATCTTTGCACAGCCACCTTGTTGAGCTTGGTGTTGAACCCCAGTATTTTTCAATTCGCTGGTTGAGGGTTTTATTTGGCCGAGAGTTTTCACTCCTGGAGCTATTATTTGTTTGGGATGAAATATTTGCAGCAGATAACAATACATTAGATAAAGTTTCTGCAGATGATACAGGTTCTAGTTTTGCAACCTTTAATTCACCTCGCGGAGCATTGATCTCAACTATCGCAGTTTCTATGTTGCTTCACTTGAGATCTTCACTTCTCGCCACAGAGAACGCAACTACATGTCTCCAGAGACTGTTGAACTTTCCTGAGAATGTAGATCTGAAGAAACTAATAAATAAGGCAAAATCTGTACAGACTCTCGCATTAGAGACTAATGTATTATCCTCATCACCCTTATTTGGTGGGGAGACGTATATCTGTAATAAACCAAGAGTGACGAGAGGTCATACGCTTTCAGTTGATTCAATTCCTACAACAACTCCGTTACATGTGGTGCCTGACAGCTATTGGGAAGAAAAGTGGAGAGATCTGCACAAAGCTGAAGAACTCAGAAAAGAAAATTCAGAAAAGAGAACTCTAAACCGGAAAAAAGGGTGGTCAGAGAAAGTAAGACTGAGTTTATCCAGAACTGAATCCGAGCCATCCCCAGCAAATGTTGGGAGCAGCAATAAGGACCACAAGTCATCTGTTAGACGCAGATTGCTGGAGGACTTATGTAATGAACTTGGATTGGATGAAGATACTGAAAAGGCAAGCTGTCTTGAGGTTTCAAACAAGAAGGATGATCAACCTGCAGGATATGAAGGGGAAGGTAAGGACTTGACTTGCACAGATAATGAGAGACGTTTAAGTGGAAACTATGTCAGTGAGGAAAACTCGTCTGTATTTTCAGACCCATCTAGTCCTTCTTGTGGTGCTAATGATCATGAAATTGACTCAGGGAAGAGTAGTGTTGCCTCAAATTTGTATATCAATGAAATTGATGGTCATCCTGAGGCTGTCCAAGAGGATTCAGTTCTACCTGTTTCCCATGATCCTTATGATGCCTGTGTTAATTCAGAGAGTAGCAGAGAGCCTCCCAAGGGCTCTTCGACTGGTGCAAAAGATCGGAAGCTTCTTTCTGGTAAATTTCAGTGGTTTTGGAAGTTCAGACGCAATAACATTGTTGACGAGACCTGCGAAAAAGGAAACAGGACACCTGATTCCACGATATCTGCCAGTGATGCCTGTAAAAAGATGGCTAATGACGATTCTTCTGTGGATGGACCCTGTCTTTCAACTTCTAGTGAAAAAGGAGATGGTCTTGACCAGAATGTGATGGGTACTTTGAGGAATCTCGGGCAGTCAATGCTTGAACATATTCAGGTAAAACCCTCTAGTCTTTTTTATAGACATCTGGAAGTGCTAAAATGCAGAAAATTTTTTCAACTTGAAGATGAAGCTGGTCTTTATCGCTTATTTTGGCAGGTGATTGAATCTGTTTTCCAGCAAGATCGGGGTCAGGCAGGATCATTGGAGAATTTCTCGAAAAACATTCTAGTTGGCAAAGGACAAGTTACAGCTATCACAGCTATTAAGGAGCTTCGGAAAATTAGCAATCTTTTGTTAGAGATGTAACTTTTGTAACATGTGATACGTTTGTAATTACTATTCTTTTGGCACAAAATAAAGTGAGTTTATGCCAGCTTCCTTTCCTACATATTCCTGAGGAGTTGCAGGTTTTCCAAAGTTTTATATTTTTTGTCTACCTGAAAACACGTTACAATAAGTCTACTGGGGTCAGTTGCCTAAATAACTAGTTTAAGTTAATGTTGTCTTGATCTTTCCATGCCCATTTGCCTAAGGAGTTCCTGGTCTGGTACTTCTCTCAGAATCCAGGTTCAGTTTTTTGATGATTTTGTTCTTGAAATCTACCAAGCAATTGACTTCTACTTGTCTTGTCCATTTTTGTTCAATTCTCAAGGAAACGAACGAGAGAGAGAGAAGTTGCTGTCATATTTTTATATAGATTTTGGTGAAGTTACGGAACCGTAAATATTTTGCGTGCAAGGCAAGGCAATGCAGAAAAGCGTGCACACTTCAGCTAAATGCCGAATGGTTATTGTTGCTGTAACGAAATTAGTGATCAAATAGACAAATACACCAATCATGAGCCACTCATTGCCCTGTCAAATTCAAGGATCAAACTATTGCAGATAAAATGGATGTTGCAATTAGATTTTATGAGATCTTCTCAACCGCTGACATCCTTGTCTAAGGCTGTACATCCATTCAGAGTACAATATATGGCATTTTTTAAGCTAGTGTTATCTTTTCACTTCCCAGTTCACGTCTCCCTGACTCATTTCACTCGTTCATCTAAAGTCCAAATATTTGAAAACTTGACGAAAGATTGGTCATTCGAGTCCACATAAGGGTCTCTCGGTTCCTGCATAGACATCCTGTTCAATACCCCAAATTAGAGCAAATCAAAGGGAGATTTTGCATTGGCTGTTAAAACTGAGAAATGAAAAATATTATAACGTAAATACAAATGAAAGCAGCGAATGTTTTCTTATAGCAAAGAATGCTAAAGCTCTTTTTTTACAGCGGTTTAAAAGGTTTTGATTACAGTTTATGGTTCTCACTGCTGCTTCTATTCTAAATTGTGAAAGCCTGGGAGAAGAGAAGTGATAAAGCCAAAGATGATCATTTGAATCTCCTTAACAATTCCCAACCAGTGGTTAACGCCGTTAGCTCCACCGTGCTCAGCCACATTCTGATTTTCAGCCGCCGGGTTACCATGCTCTGGCAGCCGATCCTCATTCTCAGCTCCAGCTTGTTCCTCTGGAGAAGTCAGAAGAGTAACAAGGATCAAAATAACAAGTTATCACCAGAACAACTAAAACAATCAAAGTCTTGAAATTTGAGCAAATGAGGATGAAAGAAATCCAATGAAACACGTAACTTCTTGACATCGTCTGAATCAAACTCCAAACACTAGGCTCAAGTATTATCAGATATTTTTTAAGGTCACACAAAAAGGGATATAATTTGGGATAAATACAAATCCTATGCATCCATATCAATGTTATGAATGTTACACCAAACTTAGTATCAGATTTGATTATGATACCGGTCAGAATCTCGTTTAAAAAATAGTTAAAAATTACAAAATAATTTTTTTATAAAATTACAAAATAATCCTTCGATATATTGTGCTATATTTTTTTAACTTCAGTTCAAAAATATCTGAAAATCATAATAATATAAGTTTGATATAATAACTATCTTTTTATTCATATTAATATTATTTTTACTATATTTTTTACATAAACAATAACCACAACAATTAGTATAAAAAAAAAGGAACGTTTAATTCTCAAATACAAAACTAAGAATAATAAAAAGTTAAAAAAATACATTTATAATAAGTGAACTTAATTTTAAATGCTATCTTTACATATTTTAAAAAATTATTATAATAATTTTCATTTTCAGTATAAAATTCAAAAATTTTAAAAATATTTAAATTAGGCTAACCTAATATATTTAATTATATAATCTATAGTCTATACTCACTTTGAATAAGTTCAATTACATAAAAATTTTATTTAATAAATTATTATTTATATCTTCATTATTATCAAATATATTGTAGACAATTTTATAAACTCATTTTTAATTTAGTCTTAGAACTTTTTTAAAATTAGAGTCAGTATTAGCCGATACCAACCAAAAGAGTAAAAAGTCTGATATGAAACTCTCTTTTGATATCATTTTTGGGCCGGTAAAGCATAGTATTCTGTTCTTTGATCCATATGCACCTTGTGACCTCACTTCATCCACAAATCATGAATAGGACTACCATTCAGGATATTGAACAAATACCTGCCAAAGGAACATTATCATTCTGCCTTGCAGCAGGAGGGGCGTTTTCAGCCCTCAGAGGAGGTGGCCTGGGTGGGCGCGGAGGAGCAGCTACCCTTCGCATGCTTTGTGAAAGCCATCGTATCAATGGTGTAAGTGCTCCAGTTTGATATCTACAATGATCCACATAGAGTATAACAAACATCCTTTACATAAATGGCATGAGGTTACGAAAAAAATATTAAGGCCGTTAAAAGCAAAAAACACGTCTATAAGCCTTTGGTTTGGGGCAGCATGTTTACTAGTCATTCTGCTTTCATTTAACTATACTTCTTTTGTTTCTCCAACTCCAAGCTCATGTGCTTCAACATTGTCTAGGCATCCCTTTCTTAGGACTTGAAGCGTACATGCATAGCAGATTAATGCTATATGCATATTATTATCAAAAGATAAAGATAGAAAACAAAGAGAAGACAAAGTTTAGGAGTTGACACTTACAGATAGATGATAGAAGCAAAAAACACAAGTACTGCGAGTCTTTGCCTTGATCCTTCTTGGTTGAACAAAAAGATCACAGCTGCCAGTTTAAGAATAAGTACCAAATCGAGATGAAAAGCAATTTGAAATCTCCTTATGACAGCTTGTCGCTGAGGTGCAGGTTGTTGTTGCTGTTGCTGTTGTTGCGGTTGTCCTCCTTGCCCATGATCACCTGCTGGCCCAGGTTCAGGACTTGTTCCACTGCTTAAGCGGACACAAAGAGAATGATGTTTTCTTACTCTATTTAGCAGTCCAATGTACCATGTAATACAACAGAATTATTAATTATCATCCATCATCTCCACCCTCACAAACATCAACAAAGCAGTTTCTTCAGTTACTGAAATCTTTATTACATTAGTTTCCAAGCTAATCATGGGCTTATGACACAGTGGCAAAAGACAGGTAATTTCCAGCTGAAAGGATGAAAGGGTTGCTTGTTTTGACTGTTATTCTGTTGCTGACCTCAAAACTGTCATTTGAGCTAAAAGCAATAATGGATGAACATTAAGGATGTAACTCAACAAGCCCAAAATAATTGTAGACGTAGTTTTTAACGGCATAACCATTTGGTGCAGGGAAAAGCATACTGACACAAAAATGAGTCAACCAAAACGTGTTTAATTTTCCTAGGACAAAATTACTCTTTAAACTAAATCAAAATTAAACTCCAAAACTAACAGTTAAGGTTTATGATCTGCTTACGTTGGGATACTGTAGGTAAGAGGAATAAGGGTGCTCGGTGGTAGTCCAGCAACTGGCCCCATATAAGATGGAACAGGCACAGCATATAGGCCAGCCCCACGATTTATCTGTTCCTGGTTCTGAAGTTCCAATCCTGGAACTAGTGTAGGGTAAATGATTGGTACCATCTGAAATTCACCATGTGGATAAGCTGGAAAATAGGAGGATGTTGGTATCTGAGATAATAAAAACACAAACGATCAACACGGGAAAAGAAGCAGAACGGGTATTTCTCAGCCAATGATAACTTTGATAAAGAGGCAACAGGTACTTCCAGTGCAAGAAATGGTCGAACATTTTAAAGCGTCCCACCGTTATTCCTTTCTGAATTGAAGTTACAAATTTTACTTGGCACTGAACGCGCATTTTCTTACATCTAACAAGCATTGTAATGACGATCTTAAAAGTTCTTGAGACTCTAGTTTTGGTAATTAAGTTAACGGGCATATCACTTTTCACTCCGATCTCTACTGTCTCCGCCTCCATAAACGTAGCTTAGTGCTGAGTATTTATCTGAATGGCTTTTGAAACCGCCGTTTCGAACAAAAGAGAAATTGATGTTATGAAACCTATTCTCAAAGAAGAATCTCCACAAATTCCCACCTCAAAATTCAATCCTACAAATTAAAGATCCCCCAAAAGACCCAGAAGATACATCGCACCAAAACCATAAAAGAGGTTACGTTTCGGAGATATCGCAACAAAAGCACAGAAATTGGGCGCGACGCAGTTAATCCATGATTAGAAACGAGAAATTCCGAGAGTAAAGAAAAATAAAGGAAAAAACAAAAAGAAGAACCTGAAATCCATGATCAACAGGGCTGGAGCGTGAAGCCTTCCTCTCTTCTAACGTGTCTGCCATGCTTTATAGTTATTATTTTTCCTTGAATTTGATCGCTTTGAGTGATTGAATACAGGAACAAACAAGGGTATTTGCTTACTCCCGGCAAGTCCTCAGAATCTGTAAGAAAGTGGAGAATTTAGGACCAGCCCACAAACATTGTAAAGAAGTCTCTGCAAAATGGAGGAGATCCAAATATTTACTTAAACATTTACCACATATAGTTAACAATGACAAATTATATGTTGACACATAAGATCAATGATGAAATAGTCTCTCCCTAACCAATTACATATCACTGGGAAGCAATTTATTTTGATTTTAAATAAAAATCATATTAATTTCTATTTTGGGAATTGTTTTGTAAATTGTAATGCCAATTTTTGGCAAGAACTATTTTTGGTTTACTTAATTAATACTAATAAAAATTCCAATATTTAATTTAAATCTAAATATTTTGGAAATTTTAATATTTAATTTAAATTTGAATTTGACATATTGAGTCCTTTTAATTTGATTTAATCTAACAATTTTTATTATTTATTAATAAGAAGCGATTAGATAAGGGTTAACCTTCTATTATTAAGTCCTTGTTAACCTCAATCCAACATTGCTTTGGTATGGTAGGGTTGTAACAAACCTTCTAGTGAGTTGATTTCGTATGTGTTTCTTTGGTAGACTTGAGAATGCTTGATATAGTTTCTCATATATTTGTGAAGGTCTTTTCTATGATAAAGACTTTACAAATACTTAAGAGTACCTTGAACTTTAAACTATAACTTTCACTGAACATTTATATATTAGGAAAATGATTTTGGTTCTGAGTTGTACAGTAAAATATCTATAAATGAATATTTTTAGGATCTGAAAATTTATTATCTTATACGGAGTTATTAATTTATCGATAAATTAATATTTATTAATTTATAGAATAATTTTTATTTTGTAC
>JANVCL010000213.1:14310338-14326992 GCA_026546855.1 Erythroxylum incrassatum | reverse complement strand
GTGATCCTTCTTTGTAAGTTGACTTTTTAGAGACTTTGATGTATTCGGGTTTAAATGCCCTCTCAAGCCTTGTAATACCTTATATTTTCATTTAAATGCAAGATAATTGAGTTGTAAAGTATTCTTGTGTATATTGCTTTAAAAATATATTGTTGTATATTTGAAATTGACAAAAATAAGAGAATTGTGTTTGCTGCCATTTTGAGTTGATTGACGGGTTATATGAATTGGTTTGGATTTGGGAGATTGAGGATTGTGGGGATTGAAGTTGTTGTGTGCAGGTGATGAAGATTGGGTTGAAGATTTGGCTAGAACAAAATTAGGGGATGTGTTGTCCAAATTTTCTTAAAATAGGCAGAAACTTAGATTAAGGTTTTGACCCTCTTAGAGTGTGAATTGGTTTAGAGGGTCTTCTTGAAGAATGTAGTACATGTTTAGAGCTTTCCATTGGGTAGGTTGCTCTTGATCTCCTAACATAACCAAAATTCTCATTCAATTCTAATTCAAATGGAAATCCTCCAAATTTTCATAATCACAACAAAATGGAATTAACACAAATTAAGTTTGAACTTAACCTACCCATAGGCCATCTAGGTTAGAAAACCTAAAACCTAGCTTAGAAACCCAACAATCAAATTAATTTCCTTAATCATCTTCTTCCTCCAAGCATTCCCAATACAAAACACCTTTCTCTCTCTAAATCTTCTTCATTCACAAACAACAACTCATTTCTTTACTAAAGCAAGAAGAAGATGATGAACTTGCCTTGAAAAGTTTGATTTCCTCTTCTTCCCACAATTTTTCCTTCCTTTCCCTTCTTTCTCCACGATTTTTGTCTCCTTTCTTTTCTCTTTTCACGTTTTTTCTTCTCCTCTTTGGCTGTCCACGACATCTTCCACTCTTCTTCTAATTTTAAGACTCATCTTTAGCTCTTTTCTTCCAAAATTGCCCCTCACTTACATGGCCTTTCCAATTCCACCCTTCTTTTGTCTTTTATGGCTCTACTAACCACTTAAGCTAACTTAATTCTAACACTTTCTTCTAATTCTAATTTCTAATCCTTCCCTCAAATTCTAATTAATGACCCAATTCTAAAAATAAATAAAAAAATTAAACCAACAAACAAACATAAATAAGTAATTAAACAAATAAATAAAAAATCAGGATCCAACAAAATTTCCCTAACACCCCCATTATGGTCATACCTCATATCCATAAACTCTTTCATTAAATATCCAGACTCAACATTATTGGATACCTATTATCTATCTCTGATAGCAGTGAGAAAATCCTTAGCAAATGTTGTGTCGGGCAAACCACTGAACAGGTGTTAAGCAATGGTCTTCTTAATTGCAACCAAGCTAAGTTGGTTAGATTTCTCCCATTTAGCCAGACTCTGTCTATTCAGGTATACTTTCATCAGGTACGACAGGCATGTCTTCCCTTAATGCCATATTTAGATCAACTATTCCTAAGAAAAATTCTATGTCTTGCCTCCATCTCTTGTAATTTGAGCCAGTTAAAATTTCTACGGTCACTTGACTATTATTCATAGCGAAGGAAACTGTGTAAGACAAAACAGAATACATTAATTACAATAATAAAGGCACAAAAGTAATAGTGAGGCCCAACTAAGAATCACACATTCCCCTTTGGATAGAATGTGCAACCAAAATCAGAACCTCAAAGATGAGTTATGAAAATGAGGATACACTAATATTGAAATTTCATCCCCTTTGGGCAAAAAGATTCCCAAGACTATTGTAAGCCTCAATAACTCTATGTGAAATTAGGTCTCACAACTAAAAAGCACAACTACCCCCTTTAGGCAGGCAATTATATGCATTAATCAGAAACATTCCTAAAAAGTTATAAAAAATCTCACAAACCACTATGATTGATCCCACTTTGGTGGTAATCACCCATAGTAATCCATGAAATTTTTCATACAGGAATCAAAATATATTGCCTAATACCATGATCATAGTAAATTGCATTCTAAATTAGGTTTTGTACTTATACAGTTGAATAAACAAGCAAATATCACATGCAATTTAATAAAAACATATAAGATATGATTGAGAGAGAGTGAATACTGTAAACATATCCAAAATAGGGTAATACTAATTTCCAGTGTACGATTAAATAAAAAGGTTGGAAAATGAATAAAATATCCTATGTAATGTAATATTTCTGTTATAAAAAATATGAAATGCAACGGAATTATGAAATATATATAGAAAAATCAGACTCAAAAAATGAAGCAGAACAGAAAAACGAAGCACAAAAACAAGTTTTGTGGGCGCCACACACTCCTGCACGCATCACACGTGAGAGTAGGCGTGTGCAGGAGATGTCTTAACTGGGTTGGAGTTGCAGAGAGAGTGAAGTTGAAGAGAAATTAACAAGGAAAAGGTTAAACTTTTTTAGAGAGAAAAAATTTAATTACCTCGTATACTGTCTATAAATATTTAGCAGGACTTAACTGACTGCACATATGGATGCAACCCAAGGTTCTTCCCATATTTTACAGAATCGTTGGTTGAACCTTCGGCATTGTGGTTAACAACCACATGTCGGGTGAGTTACGAACAAAAGTTAAGTCACAATCAAAAGCCGTCTTTGTTTATTTTAATTTAGGACCATTCTCAATCTTCGACAATAAGAATAAGATTCCTTATCACATAAGTTCTAATGCTCCGATACCAAATGTTAAAAAACCAAAATCATTAAATCAATTATGTAATAGCAAACACAGATACTTACTTGTTGAAGACATGATCAACAAATGATGAAAGCATCGCGCAAGTGTTTAGTGACGACGAGGACTTCCATAGCAAACCTACTCTCTTTAAAAAATACAGTTCTCAATGGGATCAACTATAGAGAGACCACATATATGTATATACAGGGAGTACTGTAGGGACCTAGCCATAGATATTAATCCTAGGCCTGCCCATCATAGGCCTTATGGTTAGACCTACACCATTAATCACACTAACGATATAAAGTGCTTAAGTCCAATAGGGATCACAATAATAGTGAACCATAGGCATCTAAATAGGGATCATATTATTAGCCTACTTTTAATAAAACCAAAACTACAATTGATTGTAGCCCATAAAATATATTCTAACAATTATGGCATGTTAGTATGATCTTTCTTGCATTATGAAACTTAACTTATAAACTTAGTTTTTTCTACAATACTATTTCCCTAAAAGATTGACGAGCCTTGAGTAAGTATGTGGTCTACCTTTCTACAACTTCCATATGATACAGGATTTTTAGGATGGTTATGTGAAGAGAAGGGTGCTTCTTAAGCTTATCTTTGACGAGGACAGTGGGTATGACTTTAAAATTTCTATTGTTTTTTTTGTTATTACTTGATCATGGATTATGCCATGAATTTTATACTTTATTTTAGAAGTACTTGTTTCCTTCTTTCTTCTTTTATAGTGAGTTTCATGGTACATCTTTGTTGAATCGGAATCCTTTGAAATGATATTAAAAAGATACGCAATTATGCTAGGTTAAATTTCTTTCATTCATTTCCTTTACCAAAAAGTTGTCTTTATAGTTATCACATTTATTCTGGCTTGGACTATTTATTGTCTATTTCATATTCGTTCGTATATTTTATAAGTCATTATTACACCCATAAAAGGTATAATAGTCATTATATTCTTGAAATAACTACAAAAAATAGTTATATGAAGAACAAAACGTTATATATATGCATATGTGTGTATGGTTATTGTGGTTCTTCATCGATAAAGTGTACAAAAAGAATAAAGAAGCATCTCTGCAGAAGATTGTGAATAACGAAAAGTTCTTTAACTGGTGGAATTATAACAAGAATTAAGTTTATCGTTCAAATCACGTAACTTAAGACATACAAACACAGGCAAAAAAAGGTCCTTAGACAAATTAGATAATTTTATTAATGTTTTAGGTGAAATGATTTTCCTACAAATGGCGCGATGAAGATTGCCGGAGATGATGGGGACAACAGAAAGACCGCTAGAGATGGAGGGGACAGCGTAGTGATTTTAACGAGGGATGAGAACATCACAGTGATTTAAGAATCAAAATCCAATAAAAACAAACATAATATAATATGTCCATACTACCAGCTAAGATGCTTAATTAGTAATAATGCGAGACTTGCTTTTCGATAAGGCTCTTGCACTCCAAAGAATCATAGAATGTGCAGAGTGAGGTCAAGAAAAGGAAAAGAAAAAAAAAAGGAGATTTGCCCACTACAGTAGCATACGGTTGCCCTGTTGTGACATTGAACTTTGCGGGGGACTGAAAAATGGATCAACAAATGGATTGGAAGAAGACATCATTGGCTGCATTTGTTGAGGATATTGAGGTTGATATTGGTAAGGCACCATCATCATTGCCTGTTGTTGTTGTTGAATCGTTTGCTGCCGCTGGAACTGTTGCTGCTGCTGAGCCATCATTGCCATTTGCACGTTTGTTGGGGGAGCTACGCCGTAGGACATCATTAATAGATCTTGTTGCTGTTCAAATGGATTCTGAGCAACCATTCCACCATATCCATACCCTGCATTCTGGAACTGCAATTGTCTTCTTGCTCCTTCATCTTCATACAAGCTATCAAGTAGTAGCCGATCGAACCCCCCACCCTGAAAAAAGCACCAAGAGGAAAAAGACACAATTCAATACCAATGCATATGCAGCTCTTTCGATACTTGTCATACTCCAGTTTTCTCCAAAATGCAGAAAATAAATAAATGAAGAAGCAAGTGGAAAAAGCAAACTAACCAATTTGGTTTCTGCTGGTTTGCTTGTATTGTTGCTTGGCGTGGTCACGAGTGCCAACTCCCATCCTGTTGCATTTGGCTTGCTAAGTTCAGTCAAAGCTAGAGATGATGACGCATTTTCGCTACCTGCATTGACACCAAAAGGGAAAAAGATTGTCACTTCACTTGTCATACATTCAACCTACAAGACATCATTTGGTGAAAATACAAATCCAATTTAGGCCACTTTCGAGCAAATTTTGACTGTGATGTTAAACTCAGGTGGATTATAAGTTATGCCCTTTGTCTTACCAGATGGAATAATTGCGAGAGCCAGAGCATTGCTTTGCTCTAGTTCTGCAGCTTTTGGATTAATCTCGTTCAAACCCTGCATCAAAACGGGAAGAAACTCTTATAAACAAATTTTCTATTGCAGATGAGACAAGTCATTTAAGTCTCGTTGCGGAAACTGGATTCATAGTTGCGTGATCTGAAGGGATTTACTACCTTTCAAGGAATATCAATTTAACATCACAGAGAGTTTTATCTTTACAAGCGATATCAAACTGAGGCAGAAAGCAAAATAATAGAGAAGAAAAAGGCTTAAACTAAATGGAGAGTTACAAATCTAGAGAACCTTAAAAGATGAATATAAAACAGAAATTAATTTTACCAGCAGATCGATATCATCAGTAGATATCAACGGCGGAGGTTCAACAATCTCTTCTATTGGTGGAGCTTCTTCCTTAACTTTTTCTTGTTCATTCTCTTCAACCTTTTCAGCTTCTTCTTCTACAGGCTCTTGAGACTCTTCATGCTTATTTGGCCGCTCTGGCGTCCCTTCATTCTCCTGTTGTTGAAATAGGACATTTGTCAATAAAACTGAAAATTGTACAGCCTAGCCGTATATCAAGAAATTTCTAAGAAATGAAGGCCTGAGTGACTTATAAACACAGAGCTTCTTTTCCTTGCAAAACACGAAACTTAAGCTAAGAAAAAAAAAACAAATGAATACCAACACAAGTATATTAAAAGCCTTCAATCACGTTAACAGGTCTCACCAATCTCTTGTGATTAGAACCTGCCCGAGAAGCTTCCTTAATGTATTCCTCCATTGCTGCAAGAAAAGATGCTGGAGGCTGTATGAACAAAGTTAGTACGATCCATTTGTGGGATAAACAGTGAATAGCATGTAGCAGTTTAATGCAAAAAAAAAACCTGTCTGAGTATCGGAAAGTGGAAGCTCCTAGCAAGGTCCAAACTTTTGCAGTATTCATAAAATTCAGCAAGATTTTCGGCCTTAATTGGAAAAAAAAAGGTCAATAAGGGGAGCATCAAGAAATGTGGTTGTCCTTACTAATTAGCAAATAAGAGAATTGGTTGGGGACAGTAAATGATAATAGGAAAGCCGTTGTGTAGCTCTAAAACCTGTTGCCCAGCCCTCTTATAAATATTAAGAGCTTTTACTGCATCGTGTCTCGACATATCGAAGAACTGCAAAAGAAAACAAAAACGTTTGAGATTTGCATCATTTAGTTTTAAAGAAAGACATTAGTTGGAAGTAGGAGTGTTACCATGTCAACAAGATTGATAATTCCATCGCTGATGGAACAATATATTTTAAAGCTTTCTTTCAACACCTAACCATCATAAGAAGAACAATGGCAAGTTGTTAATGTAGAAGTAACATGAGAAGTGGTAATATGAGTCAGCAAAGCCTAAAATAATAAGATGGACAAGCAGGTCAGCGTGGTGGCGGTGCATACCAGGGCCAGGCCGTACTGTATGAGATAATTGCAATATGCTGCTCCTTCAGGCTGAAAAACAAATAGAAGAAGAGTAATACATGAAATGATATCTTCAGTCTGTCGTACAAATAGTAGCTTACCTGACAATCAATTAGGCGATGAAGAAGCTTCTGCAATGCAGGGAGCTGATCCAGGAGCTCTTCCCTACCCAAGACTCGAGTCCTGATATGCCCCTGTTAGAGCTAAGGAATATGAATGTCTGCCTATTTCATATATATATATATATATAAACTCAATAAATACACTAAAGTAAACCTTGTATGATGCAGACAATGCTCTAGTCATGCGCTCAGCCTCAAAGTCGCATCTCAATGACCTATAACACTCGAGTCTTTCTTCCAGGAAAAGAGCATATGCTCGAACCCATGCAGAGCAATCCCAGGCTGTGTATGGAAAAACCCGTCTAAAACATTCCAGATCCAAAGCATATTGACATCAACTCGGGATAAAAGTTCTGACAAGAAAGCTACACACCCATAGGGCTTGAATCATCTTTGAAATTTGATATTTGAAGAATATTTCCTCTGTGTGAATAATTCGTCAGTTCCTCCCGAAAGCTAGGATCTCCGTCTCTCATGATCCTGTGAATGACTATCAATGTCTTAACCGCAACCTGTAAGATTTTGCAATCCAAATGTCATTCAATTATCTGAGATGGCAAAAATCACATGGTAACATGGTGTCCTCAAAGGCAAGGTAGATTTATTATCCTAGCAACACTAGTCTGGCATCATGTCTTACAAATTCATTCATCCAACGGGTAACCAACTGATCATCACCCATCTTCTGTCTGAGATGGAAAATGATTTAATGGGTGCTATTTTCCTAGCTTTTAGAGTTCATTACCCTTCCTTTCTTTAGTTTTGCTCCATTTGTACAGTTCGTCACAAAAATGTATTGCCCACTTGAGAAGTAATTATTTTTTTAATGTATCAGTGGTCACGTCCATACGTATGTGATTCAGCTTTTGGAAATGAAGAAACACAGTTTGAAAAGAAGAAACAACATAACAGATAGACGTTGAAGATTTTTGGAGCAAAGAAAATTACAATCCAACTTCTTGTCTTAGCTAATCTCTTGGCAAGTGCGTGAATGCAGTAAGCCACATCTGCCCGTGGACGAATTACTGAAGTTGCATAAAGGATTCCTATGAATCAACCCACCAGAGAGAAACCAAAGCATGAGAGAGCTAGACAAATGTTGCATAACACAACTAGGATTACACAATAAGAAACACATATCTATGTTCTAATTCCTCCCCTAATGCACCTCGTATAGCTCCACCAAAACTTTCAGACAACCTGGGCATTGAAACAATATTGTTTCCATGCGGATCAACCTCCTCAATCAATCCAATATCACGTATTACAGCTAGCACTAACCATACACACACGCACATACATATATTTAGTGTATACAATATAGAATAAGATATCTAAATGTAGCAAACGATGATGTAAACTCACTTCGAACATAGCGTTCTTTAGGAGGAGATTCGACGTGATTTGTTGCCTTAACAATGGCTATATCCAATTCCTGTGCAGTCAAAAAACCGCAAAAAGGAAAATAAAATAACAACATAATCAGGTGCATTAGATACACAGAAATCAAAATGCAAAATAAGAGAAAGACATCACCTTGAATTCACTGTTGACTTTAGCGAGGCCAACTTTGGTAGAATCCTTGAGCGCATCATAAGCTTTCCTGAAGCGGCTAAACGTTCCCATTGCAATCAATATTGCAATGGTTTCTTTTGTATATCACCACAAATTATATCCAAGAAAAACCAGAAAACCAAGTGTGTTACACCAACAGGTACGAATGGATTCAAGCAAAGAGAGATACGTATTTGGTGTTTGGTTTTTGTCTTTTTTCTCCGGAAACGTGTTCCCAACGAGAAAAGGGAAAAAACCAAACACGCACACAGACACCTTTCTCTCGTTCCCTCCCAAATGTTCGCAACTGCCAGTCTACTAATAGTGCTATTAAGATTCTCTGAAACGCCGCACATAAAAATGATACCTTTGCCCTTTGATGTTCAATATCTGCACTGGAATTCTATTGAAATCCAACGGTCTCATATTTCGTAGTTGTAACTGTTAAGATAAAAAGCTCTCGGATCAGATACCGGTTGAATTTAATAGCCCGAAGTAGGAGTAACAAAAATAAAGATAGACAAAATACAAAGATTTATGTGGTTCGGTCAATGTGACCCACGTCCACAGCTGGAGGATGAGCAATCTTACTAATATATGAAGAATGTATATAAGTACAAAGGCTAGAATAAAAGGCTTTCAACAATTCATAAATATACAGAGAGGATAAGAGGATTCTATAAAGAAAAGAATGGTAGTATTCCTCTATAAGTCTGGAACCATATTTATGTTGAAGTCCTGCACAATCGCTCACCAAATCCACCACGTTAGGTGCATCCCTTATTGACTTATAACAAGCAACCATAAATTATTTGAATAAATGATTTCTTCACCAACTATATTTGACATACTTGCATGCCACCAGCCAAGTTCATATTGTTGAATTTCATGCCACCAATAGGCAGCCAAGTGGAGGGGTCAAGCCATCACACGCAACAAATCTTCACCTTGACTTGGTTTCGAACAATTAGTGATCTGCTCCACCTTCTTCGACAATGCCCTAAAAGGGCTATATCACCAATTATAGATGTCATTCAAGTCCAAGCACTGCTTGAACTTGTAAATTGGAAGAACCTTCGTAAACATGTCAGCAGGATTGTCCTTAGTGTTAATCTTCTGAATAAGGACCATCTTCTCTGCAATAGTATCCCGAATGAAATGATACTTCATATCTATATGCTTCGTCCTCTCATGATATATCTGATCTTTTGTTAAATGAATAGCACTCTGGTTGTCACAATAAATAGGAGTAACCCCTTGATGAAGGGATAACTCACCAAATAAACCTCCCAACCATAATGCTTCTTTGATAGCCTCAGTAACTGCCATATATTCTGCTTCAGTAGTAGATAAAACCACTACATGTCTGTCGAGAACAATGGTATAATCTGAATCTACAAAATCAACCAAAGTGTTGCTGGTTCTACCAAACTTCAAACTAAAATTTGAAGTGACCTTCAAGTATCTGAGAATCCATTTCACCGCCTGACAATGTTTTTTGCCAGGATTGGCCATATATCTGCTAACGACACTAACAGCTTGTGAAATGTCAGGACGAGTACATACCATTGCATACATAATACTGCCGACGGCACTCGAATACGGGATTCGTGCCATGTAATCCTCCTCTTCCTGTGACTGTGGTGATTGAGCAGCAGATAGTCTAAAATGACTAGCAAGAGGAGTATTAACTGCTTTGGCATCTCACATGCCAAATCTCTCCAAAACTTTATTAAGATAATTCGCTTGGGTCAAGAATAAATTTACGAGCTCCTCGATCACGTCTTATCTCCATGTCAAGAATTTTCTTTGCTGCTTCCAAATCTTTCATCTCAAATTCACCATGCAATAAGGTCTTCAAATGGTGAATATCTGTGACATTCTTGGCAACAATGAGCATATCATCAACATATAACAACAAATAGATGAATGAGCCATCATCTATCTTTCGGAAGTAAACACAACTATCATACATACTCTTGGAGAAATCATGACCCAACATAAATGAATCAAACCTCTTGTACCATTGTCTTGGAGACTGCTTCAATCTGTACAAGGATTTCTTCAATAAACACACATGGTCTTCCTTTCCTGTAACTTCAAAACCTTCAGGTTGTTTCATATAAATCTGCTCATCTAATTCGCCATGTAGGAATGTTGTCTTGACGTCAAGTTGTTCTAATTTCAAATCAAACATGGCAACCAACGCAAGTAATACACGAATAGAGCTATGCTTCACCACTGGTGAGAAAACATCATTAAAATCAACACCTTGTACCTGACTGTAGCCCTTTGCAACTAAACGTGCCTTATACCTTGCATTTTCAATACCTGAAGTACCTTCTTTTCTTTTAAAGACCCATTTGCAGCCAACAATTTTCTTACCCTTTGGTGGCTTCATCAGAACTCAAGTATCATTCTTGTACAAAGATTCCATTTCTTCATTCATAGGCCACCACCTACTTATCAGCATCAACATTTAGGGGTGAGCATTCGGGTAATTCGGACCGGATTTTTACTGTTCAGGCCCGGCCCGAATTACCCGAAATTTTTTTTGCCTTACCCGGCTCAAACCTGAACTTTCAATTACCCGAACTTACCGGACCCGAATTACTCGAATTACCAAAAATCTCAGCCCGAATTACCCAAAATTTTATAACGTAATTCGGGTAATTGGGCTGGCCTAAAATTTTTTAGAGTTACCCGACCCCGGCTCGAAAATAATTCGGGTTTTACCCGAATTACCTGAATTATCCGAAATTCAAAAATTTGCTACCCGAATTAATTCGGGCCGGGCCGGGCCGAATAATGCTCACCCCTATCAACATTTGAAACTGCCTCCGTATATGTGGAAGGTTCATTGTCTCCACCTGTTTCCTGTGTCACTGATAAAGCATATGCAACTAAATTTGCATACCTCTATGGTGGTCGAATCTCTCATCTTGGTTTGTCTCTGGATATGGAATGTTCTTCTTCTACTTATTCACCTTAAACATGATCAGGATCTGGTTCATCAACTTGATCTGTTTGATGTGTGGAAGATATCTGTGAAGGACCTGAACTACCAATCTCTAACTCCACCTGTTTCTGTATACTAACCTCTTTTTCTAAATTACAAGGATTACAAGACTCTTTTCTAGGATACAACATAAAGGACTCATCAAATGTAACATCCCTACTAATTACAAATTTAGGTGACTTGGGATCAGGACACCACAAACGATATCCTTTCACTCCTGAAGCATAACTAAGGAAAATACATTTCTTAGCCCTAGGCTCTAACTTTCCCTTATTTACATGCATATACGCTGGACACCTAAATATTCTTAAAGTAGAGTAATCAGCAGGAGTACTTGACTAAACTTCCTATGGAGTCTTAAAATTAAGAGGAGCATAAGGAGAGCAGTTGACGATGTAGCAAGCTATAGCAATGGCTTTTGCCCAAAAATCAAGTGTCAACCCTGGAGCCTTGAAATTAAGAGGAGCACAAAGAGAGCAGTTGATGATGTAGCAAGCTGTAGCAATGGCTTCTGCCCAAACATCAAGCGTCAACGCTACATTAGAGATCATACACCCAGCCCTTTCCAAAAGAGTTCGGTTTATGCGCTCGACAACTCCATTTTGTTGTGGAGTCATTCTAACAGTGTGATGTCGAGCAATTCCGTCATTAAAATTCATTGAATTTACCTCCACAAAATTCAAAACCATTATTTGTCCGTAGTCGCTTAATGTGTTTTCCTGTCTGCTTTTCAATCAAAAATTTCCATTACTTAAAGGTTAAGAAAACATCATTTTTTGTTTCAAGAAATACACCTAAACCTTCTTTGAATAATCATCAATAAAGTTCAACATATACCGAGCACTATCTTTAGATGGAACATGAGAGGGCCCCCCAAAATTAGAATTAATATAATCTAAAGTACCTTTAGTTTTGTGAACAGCTAGAGAATTAAAACTAACTCGTTTCTACTTCCTAAAGATACAATGCTCACAAAAGTCCATCTTGCTTAACAATGTTAAACCTTTGTCACCCATGTGGCCCAATCGCATGTGCTATAATTTGGTAATATCAACATCAATAGAGACTGCCGCAACATCTGTCACTGTAGATCCTGCAAAACATACAAACTACCAGACCTGCAAGCTTTCATCAATACAAGAGCACCTTTAGAAATTTTCAAAACTCCACCTTCAACTGAGAACTTGCACCCTTGAAAATCGAGAGTGCCCAAAGAAATGAGATTTTTCTTCAAATCAGGAACATGTCTAACGTCAGTGAGTGTTCTAATGATACCATCATACATTTTGATTCGGACTGTACCTTTACCAATAACTTTACAGTAAGCATTATTACCCATCAAAATAATTCCATCATTCAATAACTCATAAGTGGAAAAATACTCCCTGTCGAGACTCATATGGTAAGAACAAACCGAATCTAAAATCAACTCCTTATTAGACCTAAGTTTATCTTCTGTGGCTAGAAAGATAATTCCCTCATTCTCATATACTACTACACTAGCTTCAGTGGTATTGCTATTATTCTGCTCAACTTTATTTTTCTCCTTATGTTTCAATTTATAGCAGTTAGCCTTTATATGCCCCTTTTTCTTGCAATAATTACAAATTTTATTTCTATGTCTAGATTTTGACTTGCTTTTGGATCTACGTCTTTTAAAGTCTCTATTTTCAGATCTACCCCGTATTAATAGTCCCTCTGCCTGACTTCCACTAGTCTCCCCAGTGATGTCCCTATCAATCTACTCTTTTGACTTTAATGCAGACTTAATACAATTATATGAGACTGACTCTTTCCTATAAATCATAGTATCATGAAAATATTTAAAGGATTGGGGAATGGAACATAACAATAATATGGCTTGATTTTCATCCTCAATTTTTACATCTACATTCTTCAAATCTAAAATAAGAGAATCAAATTTATCCAGATGTGAAAGAATAGATGTACCTTCTATTATCCTCAATATGTATAACTTTTGTTTCAAATAAAGCCAAATTTTCGCCGTCTTCTTCATGTACATAGCTTTCAATTTTTCCCACATACCTTTAGCTGTGTTTTCACTTGCAACCTCCTGCAAAACCTCATCAGAGAGATTTAATATGATGGTTGATCTAGTCTTTTTATCTAGATCTGTGAATATATCTGACGCCATATCTACTGGCTTTTTCTCCACTACATCAAGTGTAATCTCACATTCATCTTGTATTAAAATGGCTTGCATCTTGAGCTGCCACATATCGAAAATAACGCTCCAATCAAACTTTTCAATAGAGGTCTTTGTTATCGTCATGATGGCCAAAAAATTGATATTCTGACTATTTTTCTACAAGTGGGCCCCATGCATGAAATCGAGACAGCGAACCCCACAGACAAAGTCGGGACATGGGTCCCTCAAGCAAAGTTGAATTTTGTTTACAAAATCGAGGCAGTGGGCCCTACAAGATATAATTGAGGTAGTGGGCCCCGTAAGATAAATCTAAAGTTGTGGGCCCCACAAGATAAAACCGAGGCAGTGGGCTCCGTTTATATTCACAATAAAAAATCTAAGTTACTTTCTGATGTGGAGGATCCACCTTAGTAGCAACCACAGAGCATACGGTAAGTTAGATCAAAAGGAGAAGCTCTGATACTAGTTTGTTAAGAAAAAATGCCCTTGGATCGGATACAGGTTAAATTTACTAGCTCGAAAAACAGTAACTAAAATAAAGATAGACAAAATAAAATGGGACAGATCACAAAAATTTATGTGGTTCGGTCAATATGACCTACGTCCACGGTCGGAGGGTAAGCAATTTTACTAATATATGGAGAATGTATACAAGTACAAAGGCTGGAACAAAAGGCTTTCAAAATTCATAAGTATACAGAAAATAATTGAAGAGAGGATGAGAGGATTTGTAGTAAGTAGTGATGTGTTTAAGTCTGCAAACATTCCTTCTATTTATATCTGAAATCCTTAAGCATCTGTCCAAAATTTTTCTAAACGGTGGCCATTATTGTTGACAAAATGGAAGAGGTCAAGGCAAAAAATGATGACCATAATTGTTGAATAAATGGAAGAGGCATGCAACCAATAGCCAACCACTTTTGACATATTGGAGGGGCCAAGGCATGCACATGCAACATTATCTATATTTAATGTTATAACCATACTTATCATATACGAAGTTGTAAACTATATATTGTAGTCGTCTTCTCATGTAATATATAAGAGATATTTTTACTCTAATTAACATTTTGTAGCATTAATCATGGCAACAACAAAAAATGTCCCTACTCAAATATGAACGATATCAGTTCCTACCACAAATTACATATTTGTTATCAAACTAAACACTAAAAATTACCTTGTTTGGAAAACTCAATTTGTTCCTCTTTCAAACTATTAAAATATGAATAGTTTTATTGATGACACATCAATTCCACCCCAAACCATTCTTCTTTCATTAAATGATACAAATATCACAATCCTAAATTCGGCTTACACTATAGCAAGGTAATCATTTGGCTACGTTTTAGAAAACTTAGCTAAAAGTAAGCATTTGACGATGATTAGGAAATTGTTGCCAAAGGGTAAGTATAACACCCTACTCCCACAAGGCACGTACCCGACATCTATAAGTGATATCCGAGTCTGAGCTCCACAAGGATAATATGCTAGAGCACTCAGTCAGTCAAAAATTGGTATAATTTTTTTTCTGAATAACAAACATACACACCTTTTTTTGCAAAAACTAATAATTCAAATTGGGCCCACTTTCATTCATAAACATTTTCAATCATAACAATACAATCAATAGAATTTTAATAGCCATTTGGGGCCCATTACAAATACAAAACACTTTAGTCATAATGTCTTTACATTATAACATAAATCATTTGTACAATAATTTCGGAATATACAAATTTATACAAAAATAGGAAAACACAAATGTAGACATGAACTAATCCTAACCTCTATCCCTTAATTGTATGCTGTAGAGATACTCCTCTTTGCCTAACAGGGTATTCTTTTGATCCTAAAAAATATTTACAAATTTTGGGTGAGTTTTGCGAACTCAATTAGAGACCATCATCGATGGCTTGCTCAGTCACATAACACATAATTCACATTCACATCATTTAACATTTAATACAATTTAATCATTCGTATTATGCATATGCAGTATATATGAGACCCACTTTCCATTTATTACTTTGTTGCGACCGAGTGCCTAAACTGTCCCGTATCCATTGGATACTAGGCTCATTACTAACTATCCCTTATCCGATGGGGATATGGCTCATTATACATAGTAAGCCTTAGACTCTTAATCACTTTCTAAGCTCGAGGCTCATTTCACACTTTGAGCTTTAAGCTCTGATCGGCAGCTACTCAGGTCACAACTGCTATTATATTCCATGCATTCATGAAATAGAATGCAACATTCACACTCAATCACTTTCACATATCATCGGACCTTAGTTCGGCATTCAACACAATCAATCACATTCATATAAGCATTCAGTAGTCAATCAATACAAAAATTCAAACAAAACAAACAATGAAATTAAACCATCTAGGTCTAATCACAGTACGCTCCAAAATAACATTTACTTCCAAATTCTGGATACACTTGTATGCGGATGTTTATCCTGCACATCCCATTTATGCAATACATAATTTACACATGTTACAAAACTCATTTATGCATAAATAGTGATATGGATTATGTATAATGCATGCTCAATGACAATCCCGGGTACTTTACCAATTCATTGAATCACAACCTCAATCCTTTGGCACTTTGATAACATTAACTCATCCACTAATTTTCCAATATAAACTCGTATGTGACTAGAGAAGAGGAAAACAGAATCTTTATATATATATATACACACACACACACACATACATATATCACTATCAACTTCTACTTAAAACTCACTATTTATTCTTCATTTCTATTTCATTTCAGCTCACAATTCACAACTAAATAAAAAATCTATCATTTTTTCATAATCGTCAAAACTAGAAATACTCACGCATATTTATCATGTTTTTTGCATTCCTTCACTTTCATTTTTTTGCATTTTCAACTTTTATATTTTCTTCATTTCTTCCTCTAACTATCACTTTAATCATTCTTTCTTATCTTTAGACATCACCATACACATATCTCTTAACTCTAAATTCATTTTTAATCATCTCTAAAAATACTCTAAAACTTACGTGCACACACAAACACACACACACACACACACACACACACACACATGTGAACAGTAAAAACATCAACATAACAAAACATTATATATCTAATTCTCCAAATTTTTCTGCACTAATCTCTTACACGTTTTCATTGATCTTTTAACTTCAAAGACTAGTTTAACACTATCCCATAACATTTCAATCAT
>JANVCL010000213.1:14282168-14298063 GCA_026546855.1 Erythroxylum incrassatum | reverse complement strand
CAGCATAAAATAAAATCTGAACTTAAAGATAATATTCTGATAATATCTTTGACTGTTTCAAAGTCATATTTTCAACATACACTAATGACATTTTTCTAAAAATACGTGCAAAACTTGTAAGTGCTCTTGGTCACTGATACATAAATTTCCATAAAAAACACAAGAATAAAGGAGAAAGGGAGAAAATTAACCAAACAAACTTTAGGGAGCTGCTTGATTGGGAAAAGTTTATCTACTTCACTCTTTATTCTCTTTGGTAAGTAGATACAAACAAGATGATTATGCTTGGAGGTATGGCATTCTCGGAAAAGCCTGATAATTGAGGTATTTGCATTGAAAACCTTTTCTCGTGTCAAGAATGACATTTGCACAGAAAACCATTTCTTGTTTCAGGAATAATTGGAACAAGTATCAGCAGGCATTTGAGCAAAAATAAAAAGAAGTTTTTTGCTTGCAGGTCTCTTATATCAATGTCACGAAATAACAAAATATGACCGATAAGCAAAAGCAGCTAGAGAGAACATCACTAGGATACCTGCGCCACTTTCCACATATAGTTCCACCTTCTTCCCCACCATCTAGAACCTCTCTACATTGAAGCCAATTGCCTACCAAGGTAACTTTTGGGGGTTTGTTTGTCGCCAGCTCCTACATATCCAGATGTTAGTTCTCTCCAAAACCCTTGACTAGTATATGCCTTGAATTGAGTACTTCTTTGAATTGAACTTGTGCACGAATTGATCCTTACATGTGAACTACATGGATCACTTGATGAGGGCATTTCCAAAGGTTCAGCAATACCATTGACATCACTGTGAGGAGATCAAAATAACAAAAACAATTAGAAGCAAGGTTCCTAAAGACAAGATGCAAAGTTAATAACTTCAATCACACTATCTGCATGTGTCAAGCTGAGGGAAGAGTAGTTTAAACAAAAAAGGGAAAGATAAAGTAAAGTGCTATATATGCAGCTGGAACTTCTTACATCAAGCAATAAAGAAAAAGAATCGTGCACAAATCAGGAGAAATTGAAGAATATAACACATAACCCTATTACTCTTTAAAGCAGCGTTTAAAAGAACAAATCCTTTACTTTCAAAAGCTTAGCTAAGTTTCCATTTAAAAGCTATTATACTGTGGTAACAACTTATTTTTCTCAACGCCTCTCTCTATAGGCGCTGCTAATAAGCCAAATGGATAGTCATTTTCTATCAAAAGTTTAGTTCCAATGAGAAGATGCAAGAAGATTATACTTAGAGATTGTAAGAGGAAAACAAGATGAAGAACTAAGAAGAACTAGAGGAAGGTAATCAAGAATGATATAGCTCTGCTAGAACTTACCAAGGACATAGCCCTCAATAGAAAACTTTGGCATACCAGGATACAAATAAAAGATTTCACCTAGAGAGGTTCTTCTCTTTCTAATAGGTCTTTTAAATATTGTTTCTTCGAATCTTATGTCTTGTATTTAGCCTAAACTTTAAATATGTATTACTTCTCTTTTAGTTATTTAGCCTAAATATTTTCTTGTAATGGCTTGTTTGATTTATTAATTTATTTGTCTTCCTTCATGTTTGTGTAGTTATTTACTCATTTTATTTTTTATTTTTTATCTTTTATTTTTAATTTTTAATTTTAATTTTAATTATTATTTATTCTTATTTTTACCTTATTCTATATTTATTGTATTATTTATTTTATTACTTATTTTCACATTTTTACTTATAAATATGTATTTATTTTTTTATTACTACTATTTTTATCTATTTAATTTTTAATTTTTATTATTTTAATATATATGTATATGTATATATTTGTATTTTACATATATTTTTTGTTTTAATGTAGGTCTATCCAAAACAGTCTCCCTACCAGTTAAGGGTAAGATTATGTACTACTAAAGCTCCCCAGACTCTATGTATCAAAGAAGCTTTCACTAGGTTGTTGTTATTTTTGTAAAGTGCAAAGCTAATAACATGAATCAAGTTATCTGCATGTGTCAAGCTGAAAGAAGAGTAGTTTATAAAAAAAAGGGGAAGATAAAACAAAATGTTATATATGTAATTGGAACTTCTTATACCAAGCAATAAAATTTAAAAAAAATGTTTACTTAAAATTAGGAGAAATAGAAGAATAAAACACATCAAGGCAGTGTTTAAAAGAACAAATCTTTACTTTCAAAAGCTTAGCAAAGTTTACATTTGAAAGTTATTATGCTGGGGTAAGAGGTCCTTTTCTCAATGCCTCTCTATCCAGGCCAAGTTACTAATAAACCGAATGGTTAGCCATTTTCTATTAAGACAATATATTCAAATTATAACAAATACATATTCCCTCCAATTGAAACTTGTGTCCAATTAAGCCATGGTTAGACAAGGATAAAGAGGGGAACATATAATTCTTAAAATCCTTAAGCGAAGGATGTAGAAGTACTAGAAACCATTTTTATGAAACCGCGACAACCTCTCATGCAATAGGTTCAGAGACAACATTTATAATTATAACTCTTTAGTGGTGAGGAAACAAGGCCCACCATAGGCTTCCAAAAGAAACAAATCAAATACAGCACAATGGTTTACCAACATTCACAATTCAACCGAGCTCCATTTTAAAGTAATGTACAGAAAATTAATAAGGGAGGTTTAGAAATGAACAAACTCATTAAGTAGAGGAGACCAATCTGGAATTTCTGCTTGGAAACCTTTGCCAACCCGAACACTACTCACATATGGTTCATTATCTCTCAACATTAATGCTGCAGGATGTGATTTTCGGGCAGATGATGAATTTCTAGATCTTCTCCTTGCACCCATGATATTAGGAGATCTTCGAGAAGTTTTCTTGAGAATTTTACCCTTCTTCTTGAGACATGAATGACAAAGCCACTCATCTGTTGGCATTCCTTTCATACGCAGACTGCAGCAAGATACATGAAATGCCTCTTCACAATCATCACAAATTAGCATTTTCAAGACCAATTCCATACGCCTACATATCTTGCATGAGCGAGAAGGGATGATAGCACTGCAATCTTCAGCAGCAACATCAGGCTTGCAAGGCCAGACTCCGTCCAGCAACCGCTCGCTCTTAAGTATAGAAATACAAAGATCCTTTGATGATAAATCTTCGCGCATGACATCAATATCCATTGCACTGGATGAGGAACACTCACCATTATCAATTTCAGTCCTCATAGAATCTGAAACATGTTCTATATTTGACTTTGATGATGAACAACTATCATTAATACTATCAACTTCAGCAATTATATGCTTGCTGTTTTTGCAAAAATCACCAGGAAGCAGTTCATATCCATTAATTGAATCGGATTTGAAAACATCAGGCTCTTCAATGGATACTTGAAAAACACTTCCAGGATCCCCAACACCCTGCTTTCCCTCTGCAAGTTGGGAAGTTACATGTTGCTCAACAATGGCCACCGAATGAGAATTACAACTGATAACAGAAAGACAATCTTCTCCATTTCTCTTCGTACTCGTGGCAACTTCTCCTGAGGAACAGGCAAAAGAAATTCTTCGTATCTTCCTTCGCTGATATACATACTTTGGTGCTGAGTACCTAGACTCTGTACTAGCAGTAGATAGCTGAGAGCTTCTTTGGAAATCAGAGGGGCATAAGATATCAGCATTCTTGTTCTCATTTGAAACTAAAATAGCTTCTCCAGGGTTACTGGAATGATCATGGAAGTTTGGATACATCTGCCAAATTTCAGTGCCACGAACCCAGTCACATGCCAAATCTTGTTTCTCATGGTCAGATACATAATATGGAACAGCTTCAATTGAACCGTGTATGTAGTTTATATCAGCATTATCACCTGGAAGCACACTCAACTATGAGTGGAAGATTTGCTGTTTGACCTCCAAGAGAAGTTGGCTTTCACTCCCACAAGATTAAGCTATGCAAAATTACTCCCTTCCATTTACTGCATGATTGATAGGAGAAAACAAACATTGGGATGGATAGGCATTTATCCTCTTCAGCATGTTCTTTGTTTGAAAGGAAGTTAATTTTTTCTTTGGTTGACATGACTACTTACTGCAGGAATCAGTGGAGTGGGAATTCCCTTTTTTATTTGGTTAAAATGAATAGTCTTCTATGCGTGTGTTTAGATGCATAATTTGCTACCTACTTACCTGTTAGGCTCTAAACAAACAAATGTTCCAAAATGTATGGAATCTATCAAGTATGATCACTATAAAAGAGGAAATATCATCCATGCTGAGGGGGAAGAAATATTTCATTAATGGTTGTACATATTTTCAGAGATTTAACTACAACATCTGTAGCATTGAGGACAGAATGGAATGACTAACGTTTACCAAAATGTTCCTGTTTATCGTAACAAATATGTTTTTTCTTAGCCAAAAGCAAGGTCTTCATCCAGCTGGAAAAAAAAACACATAATCAACAAATTTACGCACCTTTTCATTAACCTTAGATCAAATATCATATCTCCCTCTTAATAGAAATCTAAATAAATAAACAAGGACGGAATCCGCAGAAAAACCTAACTTGAACATGTTAATTAACAAACCATGAAAAGGGTAGGGCGGTGCAGGTAGAGTCGTTGAAGGGAAATCAAGGGTGATGCAATATAGTTCTTGGGTTGTATGATAACACCATTCGCAAAATCTCGAGCACAGATATTTGTTTAACAATACAGGAATGGATTTGAATGCTGATATCAATATCAATTCTCAAGCATAACAAAAATGAAAAAACAAATATATTCCAGCGAAGAACAATCACATATGATAAATAAAACAAAGAAGCCAAAGAAAAAGAAAAAATATAAAAGAAACTCACCTGATCCCTCTCCTATATGAACAAGGAAATAGTTTCCTCACAATGGAACCTCCCTAAAGCCCATAAAAGCTCTCTCTCTCTCTCTCTCTCTCCCCCTCTCTGTTTTCCTTTCTCTCTTTTAAGTCTTTTCTTCCCTCTTTCCTTTATGTTTTCCGTCCTTTTATATCAATCAAGGCTCTTTTTACAAACCACTTCTGTAAAAGTTATTTTAACGCCACGTTTAGTTAAATCTAATAATTTAATGGAATGGAATAAAATAAAATAGAATTGAATGGTTTATAATGAAATAAATTTTAAATAAATATAATATTAAAAATTTGTTGTTTGGGAAAGATGGAAGAGTTCATAATATAATATAGTGAAATGTTGTTTGAAAGAAGGATTTATAATGTAATGTAGTAAGAAGTTATTTATCATTTCACATTTCATTCTAAACCCTCCAAATTGGAGATTTCTTGTTTTCACTATTTATGATAAAATGAAATGTAATATGAAACTCTCATCTTCCATCTTATTCTATTCTATTTCATTATAATCTCTCCTTCTAAACGATGAAATAATATTACATTCCATTTCATTTCATTAATAAACCCTAGAACAAACATAGCCTAAAGTTAATGATTGTTTTACTTAAAATTTTAAAAAAGAAAACATCAGTAATTTTTTTAAATAAGTTAATTCTTCAATTGGTTTTCAAATCCTTTAATTTTATTCAATCTTTAACACACTGGTTAAACCTTTTAAAACTTTAATTTTTTTACCCTATCAATATAAATTCTAGTTCGATTTTGAAAACATTGAAAAATATATAAAGTCCTAATAACTAGTTTAGCATATCTTAAAATTGATTTGAAATAGAATCTCCTTATGAGTGGAATTATGTTCATATTTGTTGCATAATGTTCAATCCATACCAACTCATAATAACACTAAATGAATGTTCAAGAAAGCTACAATGTCTGCTTCTTTCAGTTTAAAGTATCATTATCACAATTTTAATCCATTACAGATTAAGATAATGCCCCATTAAATCAAATATAAACTCTGGGAAAGTAAACAATTGTAAGCTAAAATCATGTTCATTTCTCTCTGCAAAATATTACCTTAGCTATTGATTCTCTTTTCTAATTTTTATTTGAATAGTAATTCTAGTTACATTTAGGTTGTAAAGTAAAAATAAAACGTTGAAATAGGTATCATTCCATAGTTTTATGAAACTAATGATGATGCAAGCAATTCATTATCAAGCAACAAACCTTAATAATCATCATTAGTTTCATAAAAGCAATTCATTATCAAGCAACAAACCCTAATAATCATCATTAGTTTCATAAAACTATCGAATGATACCTATTTTACATTGTACCAGATAGACTTGAAGTTGTTAACCATGTGTGTTTATTAATAACAAACATATTAATGGAAATTTTTTCTTTTAATTTAAGGAGATGAATTTGAAATTGATATTTAAAAATAAAAAATAAATTGCATTCAAATTATGATCATAATAGAATCGGAATTGATTTTATCAAGTTTTCTTAAGTATGGTTTTTGTAATTGAAGTGAAAAATCAAATCTAAAATAATTTCAAGATAAATTTTCACAGGTATATGTATTCCTCAAATCTAAAATAATAATCATGTAATCACATTTAGAGGATGAAAATGTGATTACATGATTATTTTGTACCATATCCTCATGAAAGGAAACCTTAAAACTAAGTATGTGGTTCTGAAGTAAAACACTCAACTCACTGTTCAAAAAGTAAATGTAAATCACGTATAGATGTTAAAATGTACTAAATACCTATTTCTATCTTCTCAGAAATTATGAAGTACGAATATCTTGCCATCCCATGGTGTTGATTATAATTGTGAAAGCTTAGAAGGTGATTATGCAGGCTGCTGGATAACGGTTTAGTTTGTGCCATATGCCTGTGAGGGTTTGGAGCTGAACAAATATAGAACCATTGAGCACAAGGTTGAGCAAGATTCAACTAAAAAAGACCCAGGCTTTAATGTTTCAACAAGAGTTCTCGATTCAAATCTACTTCCTTACATGAAAACGAGGCTGCAAAATTGCCTGTACATGACCATTAATAACAAAAACATTTACATAAACTTTAGTAAGAAATCAACATTTCACTAGCCTACTTGCTAATTCAAACTATTTCTTTACAAATTATATCTAAAAATGAATTGAACAACATATACATAACATTAAGGTTCCCTTGATCATATAATGTTCGCAGAAGCAAGACGACTTCAGATGCCATTACACCTCTTGTACATTTGAAGCTTTTCCCTAATCCATCTTCCTCATTGCCAAATCGACAATAATTCCTATATGTGTTTATTTACCATCAATGGTTAATCTGAAAGACCAACTCACTTTTGAACACTAACATAACCAAATGAGAGTTGGGGTAAAAACATTGGCATGCATACACCATAAGACTCGCAATCAGAATCTATTGCAAATGACAACCTAGAAAAAGGTCAACAAATCTCATTTCTTGCCAGGTTCATCCAAAACTAGTTGGAGCGTATATATGCCTTGTTTTCAACTCAATACTTACCAATTCAATGATATTCATTAAACTTTATCTCTTTAAGGATTGTGTACTATACACGCTCTTTAGGAAATTTCACGAGGTGGATAACTATCAATAACGACCAATACCATTATCTACTCCTTATGTGGCATGCAATTTAGACACTTAACTCAATACTTACCAATTGAATGATATTCATTAAACTTTATCTCTCTAAGGATTGTGTACTGTACCCGCTCTTTAGGAAATTTCACGAGGTGGATAACTCTCAATAACGACCAATACCATTATCTACTCCTTATGTGGCATGCAATTTAGACACTCAATTGCAGCCTCCAAATTTGTCAGTTACACAACCAAAATAAACTTCCTTTAGACCTATGTGAGAACAAAAGAGCAACTAATCTTGGATCAAAAAGTGTCAAGACTCATCATCACAAATCATAGAATGCACAACAACAAATTCTTTTCTTTAACAATTTATTATTATTCTGTTATTCAAATCAATGGTTTAGATCGTTTCATTACTTTCCTTTGTTTATATAAATATGTACAGCAACTATGTATAAAGAGAGAAAAATAATTCATGCAAAACCTTTGATTTGACATAGTATCAGAGTATTAATAGCCTTAACTGGCACCATGGCAGAATCATCTCCATCCCAAACTAACCCTTCTTCCCTACCTGTCCCACCCTCTACACCAAACAACCCACCTTTTCTTTCTTCTCTCTCTCATCTAGTCTCCATTAAACTCAATCATGACAATTTCTTACTTTGGAAAGCACAAATGCTACCTTACCTCTATGGCCAACATTTATTTGGCTGCATAGGTGGCTCCATCTCACCCTGCCACAATTCTTGCCAGATGGTACCCTCAATCCTCAATTCTTTCGCTAGTTTCAATAAGATCAGTTGAACATCTCTGTTCTTATCTCTTCTCTCTCCGAAACTATTGTGAGTCAAGTTTTCAATCACAACATCTCTGCTTCTGTTTTGCATGCCCTAGAAACCACATTTGCCAATAAATCCCAAGCTCGTTCCATTCAGCTATTCACCTAACTTGCTTCCTTTAGAAAAAGGTGATTCCTCCATTACTGATTATTACAACAAAGCTAAAACTCTTTCTAATACTCTCGCTGCTGGTGGTCGACCTTTATATGAACTTGAATTCAACACCTATCTCCTCTCAGGTCTTGGGTCTGATTTTGACCCGATTGTGGCCTCCTTCTCTACCTGACCCTAGTTTCTTCACCCAAACTTTTCAGCGATCTCCTCACTTTCGAAGCTTGCCTTCTTCACCACACACCATCCTTACCCTTAGCTAACATTTCGGCCAACCTCTCCACTACTTTTTCAGGGATGACCACACCATTAGTTAAAGCTCTTATCATGGTCGCGGTAGTCGTAACCCTAATTATTCCAGAAGGAGTGGTGGCCCACATGTCAAGTATGCTCCAAACCCGAGTATACAACACTAGTCTGCTACCATCGATGTAGCCATACCTATCAAGCCCCCTCCGTCTTCTCTTCCTCCCCAAGCCCATATGACCTCAATATCATCCACCTCTGATCCTCTCTAGTATCATGACATTGGGGCCACACATCGTATGACTAATGATTTCAACAATCTCAATCTCTCTTCTACACCTTATATTAGACAATAAGTTGTTCGTATCGGTGATGGCATCATTTTACCCATTCAAGACACTAGTAATGTCATTATTTAAACTGCTTAAAGTCTTTTTCACTTATCTAATCTTCTACATGTTCCTTCACTTACAAAAAAATTGGTCTCTGATTCTAAATTTTACGAAGATAACTCTGTTTTCCTTTAATTTCGTGCTAATCACTTCCTTGTTAAGGATCTCAATTCTCAGGCTCTTCTCCTTCGAGGACACACTCATAATGGACTCTACACCTTTCCTTCTCCCTCTCCCCATGCCTACATTGGTGAGCACACTTCCTACACACATTGGCATCATCGATTGGGGCATCCAACTTTCCATATTGTTCGCCAAATGCTCTCCTCTCAGTCTCTTCCTGTTCATCGTTTTAGACTCGCTAATCTTTGTTCTAGTTACTGTGTTGCTAAAAGTTGCCAACTGCCTTATCCGTCGTCATCAACAAAATCACCTCATCATTTCTTTTTAGTCTTTAGTGACGTTTGGGGTCCTTCCCCTGTTTTATCCTATTTTGGCTTTCGGTACTATGTAACCTTTGTTGATGATTACATGAAATATACTTAGATCTTTCCATTACATGCCAAATTTGATGTTCTATCTATCTTTTTACTTTTTCACAAACAAATTGAGAACATTTTTCATTGTCGTATCAAACATTTTTAGTCTGATTGGGGCAGTGAATATCGATCCCTTCACAAAGTTCTCCAAATTTTGAGCATAAACTACCGAATCACTTGTCCTCATTCTCATACCCAAAATGGCACCGTTAAATGCAAACATCATCACATCGTCGAAACAGGCCCAGTCTTAGTCCATCACACCTCCCTTCCTTCTCGATTACGGGCTCATGCCTTTAAAATTGCAGTTTATCTCATAAATCATTTTCCTTCACCCACTCTAAATAACACTTCTCCCTCTCAATTACTTTATAACAAAGTTCCTAACTACACATTCCTCAAAGTCTTCAGTTCTGCCTATTGGCCTCACCTCTGACCCTGCAATAAATATAAACTTCAACCACGATCTAACGTATGCATCTTCTTAGGTTATTTTCTTCATCACCATGGCTATCTCTACTACTCTCTAGCACTGGCCGCATCTATATGTCTTAGAACGTTCGTTGTGACGAATCTTTCTTCCCTTTCACCAATCACTCTCCTCCCAGTTCTATGTCTCCTCCAAGCTCCATTATGCCCCTTCCTTTCAACATCACTAAGCACCTACCTTCTCGTTCTGCTTTAATCTAACCCGTTGCAAACCCGTCTGCCCATCCTCCTCAAAGCCCACTCCCTCAACCAAGCCCACATACTCATCTCTCCCTATCTCCCAATCAACAACACTTAGCTCACGATCCAAGTCCATTTATCATACCACAAACCCACGTCCAAGTACACCTCCCAATGCAACATCTCATAGTATATATCCACCTGAACAAACTAAATCATCAACCCAACTTTCTTCTCCCATCTTGAGTCCACCCAGCCCCCTATCCTCCTCTATTCCCATTTTTCTTATCTTACCGTCCACATCACTTCATCCTATGGTAACCTGATTAAAACACCAAATTTATAAACCCAAGCAATATCAGATGGCATTGTCAAATGGCCTCCTCTGCAAGCTCACGCTCATGATTTGGTGCCTTCGGCTCCCATTCCCTCCTCTATCACAGTGGCTCTATGCCACCCTTAATGGCGTCAAGCTCTTCATTATGAAATGTAAGCACTCCTCATCAATAACACATGGGATCTTGTGCCTTCCTCTCCTTCTTAAAATTTGGTTGGATGCAAGTGGATCTTTCACATCAAATATCTCCCAGATGGAAGCATTGATCGTTACAAAGCTTGCCTTGTCGTCAAGGGCTTTCACCAACTATAGGGTCTTGATTATACCGAGACATTATCCCCAGTAGTTAAACCTATCACAGTAAGGTTAATCTTGTCTCTTGCTCTCTCCCGCGGATAGATTGTCAAGCAACTCAACATACAAAATGCATTCCTCCATAGTTTTTTCACGGAGGATGTCTACATGGCTCAACCTCCTAGTTTCATTCACCTTGATTGATTCACTTATGTCTGCCGCTTGAAGAAAGTTCTCTATGGTCTTAAGCAAGCCCCAAGAGCTTGGTTTGCTCGTCTGTCCACCACGCTTCTTGAATTAGGCTTCCCTCCCTCTACAACTGATTCATCCATATTGATCTACCACCATAACAGTGACACCATCTACCTCTTAATTTATGTTGATGACATTCTCCTTATCGGTTCCAATTCCTCTGTCGTCACTGCTCTTATTTTGACACTCAAAGATTTTTTCCAATCAAGGAACTTGGCCATCCCTCATATTTTTTGGTGTCGAAGTCTATCCTTCTCCCTCGGGACTTATTCTCTCTCAATGTAGGTACATACTCGATTTACTCAATAACACCAATATGTTACATGCCAAACCAGTTAACACTCCTATGGCACCATCTGCGTCTTTGACTGCCACCTCTAGCCATGAGTTTCGATCCCACCCTATATCATAGCACTATTGACAGCCTTCAGTATCTCTCTTTCACCGGGCTGGATATCTCCTATGTTGTTAATCGAGTATGTCAGTATATGCATGAACCTAAAGATGTTCATTGGCAGGCTGTGAAACGTGTTATCCGCTATCTGAAGCAGATCATTAATTTTGGCCTCCATCTCTATAACTCTGCTTCCCCCTCTATTTTCACCTTCTCTGATGTTGATTGGGCTGGGTGCCCAAATGATCGCAAATCTACCTGTGACTTCTGTATTTTCTTCGGTCGTAATCTTATTTCTTGGAGCTCCAAGAAACAAGCCAGTGTCGCTCGATCCAGTACAGAGGCTGAATACAAATCACTGGCTTCAACTGCTTCTAAAATTATCTGGATTCAACATCTCCTTTAGGAGCTCGGTGTCTGCCTTCCAGCTCCTCCAACATTATGCTGTGACAACATTGGAGCCACCTACCTTGTAGCCAATCCATTTCTTCATTCACGCACCAAACACATGGAACTGGATTATCATTTTGTTCGTGACAGAGTCAATGCCAAGCTTTTGTCTATCTCTATTATCTCCAGCAAAGATCAACTTGCCGACATCCTCACTAAGCCCTTAGCTGCCCCACGTTTTTAGCACTTATGCTTGAGCCTCACTGTTAACTCCTTCAAGCTCGACTCGCAGGGGGATGTCAAGACTTATCATCACAAACCATAGAATGCACAACAACAAATTCTTTTCTTTAACAATTTATTGTTATTCTATTATTAAAATCAATGGTTCAAATCATTTTATTACTTTCTTTTGTTTATATAAATATGTACAACAATTGTGTACAAAGAGAAAAAAACAATTAATGCAAAACCTTTAATTTGACAAATAGATTTTAATAAAAACAAAAGAATTTACAATGTACATTAGTGTGCTTATGAATAACAGGGTATTAGCGTACCTAGAATAGACATAGCTGCAACATACATAATGCACAGTTCACATGTAACGTAGAGAACACACTTTGAAAATCTTACAGCAACTTCAAATGCTAAAATCCTTTTTTTTTTGCCAATGTTCAAGAAGTATATCAATTGCTTCCATCTCTGTGTGTCTTGTAACCTACTAGAAAAATTAGCACACAAATTTGCAAAGTAGGTGTAGATTCCAATACAAAACGTTTATCCTTTGTAATTTTTTTACAAGACAAGTTGTAACTTCTATAAATTTCCATCCAAGTGGATAGTTTATAGTCTAGGAAACAATAATCAACAAATTCCATTCTGCACTAATACAGGAGTTGTAATTACTAGTATTTTAACATAAACTAATTATGGACAGATTTAATTACTTGTCAAAAAATATTAGCTTTGCTAAATTTGAAATTGCTCGGAAATATGTTTTCAACTCCTGCAACATGCACTCTGACTACAATAACTAGGAAAGTAATTTGGCACGCAAGTTGTATATTCATTAGCAAATGTGAGGCATTGAATGGACTTGCATTCCTTGTCTCTATGGTCCTATTTCTTCCAGATGTAATGATGTTTCCATCTTCAACAATAACATAACTGATTAACCAAATAGAACATTCAAACAAGGGCATTAAATTTAAATTAAAAGGCAGCAGAAAAAGTATAATCTTTTCAAAGTAAAATTGAGGCTCGCCTAACCAATTCCAGAGTCCTACCTTTATTTAGTGCTCTAAACATAACAAATCAAATTAGCAAGACAAGTTATAACTTACTCAACAAGATCTCCAAGGCATGTTTGGTATGCCGTAGGAGAACCACATATATCATGAAAGAGAAATAACTTAACATGTCAAATGGACCTTAAAATTCAATGCATGATAATAAAAACAACATGAAAGTAATAACGTAGAAAAGAAGCTATTGATGTCACAACTATGAAACTGTGCTAACGGAATAAGACACGGAACAAAAGTGAGAAATCTTTCAAACAAAATGTTCATTGACATCTCCCTCTAGTCGTCTTCATTCTCAAGGAAGCAATTTCCAACACCTTGCATGCTAAGGGAAATAGGAAAATATTTTATGCATGCATGCAGGCACAAAAAATATGATGGAAATGACAAAGGTACAAAAAATAGTTCACTCATGGTTATGGATTTGATATTCGAAAGTTAGGAGTCCATGTGAGACGTAAGAAATACAAGAAAAATATTATTGAGTTTTGGTTATAATTAGAGACAATGAGAAAGGAACTATTGATTATTCAGAAATATATAAGAACAATTATTTTATGGAGAACTCCAAGTAAAAGTTTCATTAGTAGTAATCTAAGTAGATGTGAATCTTGATAGTGTTAAATGAATGGTTTGATTTATGGTTAAGTTAGCAAGGTTGTGACTAAATTGATTATTAATGAGAGTGATTTCGACAAAGGAGTTTCATGTGAAGATAAGTTGCAAATTTTGAGGGCATTTTATTAAGAGGTAACGTTACCTTGATACTAGGTCAGGAATTGTGTGTACTAGATATGGTTGCACTTAAGAAAGAAATTTCATATTTAGCCACTCACCAATTTATGTTATACATATGAGGAACACTAGAGGCAGTATACCTTGAAAGTGCTTTATGATAGAAAAGGTATGAAAGGGTTTTAGCAAAGTATATGTTCAAATGCTTGTTAAATGAACAAGTCAGGGCTGAGAGTCAAAGAATCAATAAAAAATTGCTCAGCCAATAGCAATTTTGCGAAATCTAAGCAGATATTATAGTATATGAGAGATAAAGGATCAAATTACAAAATTTACCTATTTCCTAACTATCTAAAGTAAGTATCCTCTTTGTAGATTAATCTATAAGTGATTGGAAGTATATAGTTATTTAAAGTGTTGTCATATGAGAATGAGATAAATAAAAGAGAATTAATTGGGCTGAACTAGTTTAGAGAACTGCAAAAAAGATATAAAAAAATATGCGGGTCAAAATGATAGTACTTAAAATTGACAACAAAGTTAGGTGTAGAAATGGAGGAAGAATTTGGAGTTTAAAACAAAATCAAATCAAGGAACTTTTGCAAAGGTCATCATGGAAAGGGATAGTTTGTTTTAGACAATGCGACAAGTTAAGCCCACGATATGTTGGTCCCTATGAAGTGATTGAAAGAGAGGAAACACAAAGAATGGATGCGAAGTCAATATTCGTATTTTTTAGATGACTAAGTTTGTTTAAAATTTTGAGGACGAAATTTCTATAAGGAGGAGAGAATTTGTAATATCATAGTTTGATTATTGTACTATATAATGTGTTGTACATGCATTTTATAAAGTACGCTCTATTTAAGGTATACTAGAGTATTTTAAGCATTTAAATGTATTATTTAGATTATAATGGAGATCACGGATAGACCAGAGATAATTTTGGCCTTTTCGACCTAAAATTTCTCAAAAAATTCAAAAAGCTATAAAATGAGTCCGAACGAGCTTTAAAAAGCCCTAAAATGTGCTTTGAGGATTTAAGTGACATTTTTAATGAAATTTGGATGATTTCGGTGAATAATATTTTTGGATGAATAGTGAATTTAGGTTAATAGTATTTTTCGCTAAAATAGTGAATTTGAGGACCCATCCTCAAAAAAAATTTTAAAAAAAGAGATAATTGAAAATGTTTGGAATAGGTATTAAAGTCTAATGATATTGAAACGAATCAAAAATAAGTCTAATCGAATGGATTTCGGAAATTTTGAAAGTTTAGGACTTAAAATGTACTTTTTGGAAAATAATGGGTAGTAAAGATTTTAAACCCATTTGAAAATTTCTTTAAAGCATCCAATCAATAAGTTGTGATCCTAATTTCAGCATTTTATGGTCAATTTGATGATAAGATAGTTGTGGAATATTTTCGAAATTTAATTTGGTTAGTTGGTAAACTAAATGCAGCAAAGGACAATTTGATCTTTTTGTATGCATTAAAGGACAATTTGGTCTTTTTATATCATTAAAGAGCAATTTGGTATTTTTATAAGAAGTTAGTGGATTGATGAGTTATTAGAAGAGAACCAATTAAATGGTGACAAATGGCATGGGTAAAAATGTAAATATGAGACATTTTGTAAAGTTGTCATTATAAGATGTTAATAAGAATAAAGGTGTAATGATAATGAAAATGGGGGCAAACTTGTAATTAAACAAAGCCTTTATCTTCTTTAAACGTTGGTGGCTGGCCATTGAAGAGAGAAACGTAAAGAAAGAGAGAGGAAAAAGAAAAGAAAAGAAAAGAGAGAGGTTCAGCTATGGCCATAGAGAAGGGACTCGTCTCGCCGTGACCTTCTCTTTAATTCTCAAAACTTCTGTCGCTCCATCCCCGC
>JANVCL010000213.1:14245473-14261082 GCA_026546855.1 Erythroxylum incrassatum | reverse complement strand
GTAAGTCCGGTTCAGTGTGCGCTGAAAAAAAGAGGTATGACCATTGTTAAAAATGAGGAAGGTGAGGTTATTCCTACCAAAAAAGTTACGGGGTGGAAAGTGTGCATTGACTTAGGAAGCTGAACTCTGCTACATGAAAAGATCATTTTCCGTTACCATTTGTTGATTAAATGGTGGAGAAAGTATCAGTTCATGCGTTTTATTGTTTCTTGGATGGATATTCAGGTTATAATCAAATTTTTATCTATCCACAGGGTCAAGAAAAGGCCACATTCACATGCCCCTATGGAACGTTTGCATATAAAAGAATGCCTTTTGGTTTGTGTAACGCTCCAGCAACATTTCAACGGTGCATGACAACAATTTTTGCTGATTTAGCGGACTTCATGGAAATATTTATGGATGATTTTTCAGTTTCCGGTTATTCGTTTGATGCATGTTTGCAGAATTTAAGGAAGGTGCTTGCACGATGTGAGGAGTCAAATTTAGTTCTCAACTGGGAGAAATGTCATTTTAGGGTAGATGAGGGCATAGTGCTCGGACATAAAATTTCCAGGAAAGGAATTGAAGTTAACAGGGCTAAGATCGAGGTGATAGCAAAGTTACCACCTTCTACGAATATGAAAGGAGTTCGTTCATTCTTGGGACATATTGAGTTCTACAAAAGATTTATTGAAGATTTTTCCATAATTGCTCGGCCTCTAACTAATTTGCTTGTGAAAGATGCGCCATTTGATTTTAATGTTGAGTGTGTGTAGGCTTTTGAAACACTTAAGGCGGCTCTTACTACAACACTAGTGTTAGCAGCACCCGATTGGTCATTACCATTCGAGGTGATGTGTGATGTAAGTGATCATGTGGTAGGTTGTGTACTAAGGCAGCAAAAGGATAGAAAACTGCACGCAGTCTATTATGTAAGCAAAACGTTATTGGGAGCTCAATTGAATTACACAACAATCGAGAAGGAGCTTTTCGCAGTGGTGTTTGCATGCGAGAAATTTAGATCATACCTCCTTGGAGCAAAAGCAATAATCTTTTCGAATTATGCAATATTGAGGTATTTGTTTAACAAAAAAGATGTAAAACCAAGATTAATTCGTTGCGTGTTATTATTGCAAGAATTTGACATTGAAATTAAGGATAAAAAGGGAGCTGAAAATATGGTGGCGGATCACTTATCTCGAATCGAACAAGAGAATAATATGAACAATCAGCCAATTCGGGAAGAATTTCTAGATGAGCAGCTTTTCCTTATTCAGCAATTGGAAACCCCATGGTATGCCCACATAGTAAATTATGTTGTGAGCGATATCGTCCCTTTCAACTTATCTTATCAACAATGGAAGAAATTCTGTGTAGAAATTAAACATTACCATTGGGAAGAACCATATTTGTTCCGAATATGTTCTGATGGATTAATTCGGAGATGTGTTCCGAAAAGTAAGATGCTTTCTGTGCTAGCTAATTGTTATGATTTACTTTATGCAGGACATTATAGGGCCAATAGAACTTCGAGTAGAATTTTAGAATGCAAATTTTATTGGCCAACCTTGAACCAAGATGCGAGGGAATTTGTACAAAGATGTAATAGATGTCAGCGAACAGACAACATTTCGAAAAGAGACGAGATGCCACAATCAAGTCTATTGAAGGTTGCGATATTCGATATATAGGGCATCGATTTCATAAGACTGTTTCTTGCAACTTATGGAAACAAATACATATTGGTGGGAGTAGATTACGTCTCCAAATGGGCAAAAGCCAGTGCTAGCTCGAATAATGATGGAAGGGTGGTAACAAAGTTCTTGAAAGGGTTGTTCGTGTGATTTGGAGTTCCACGTGTTTTAATCAGTGATAGTGGTTCTCATTTCTGTAACTCAAGACTTGAACATCTAATTAAAAGATATGGTATGCAACATAGGGTGGCAACACTCTATCATCTGCAAACAAGTGGGGAGGTGGAAGTTGTCAATAGGGAACTTAAAAGGATTTTGGAGAAAACGGTGAACAGAGCAATGAAAGATTGGGCTATGGAGCTAGACGACGCCTTGTGGGCATATCGGATAGCTTTCAAGACACCGATTGGAACAACTCCATATAGACTTGTTTATTGTAAGGCATGTCATTTGCCTGTGGAACTTGAACACAAGACGTACTGGGCTATCAAAACTCTTAATATGGATAGCAAAGTAGCAGGGACTAATTAGAGATTGCTGCAGTTGGAAGAGTTACAGTTCACAACTTATGAGAATGCCAAGGTATTTAAAGAGCGAACCAAGAAATGGCACTATAAGCACATTAAAGATAAGTACTTCAAGGAAGGTGATTTGTTTTGTTATATAACTCTCGGTTAAGGTTATTTCCAGGCAATCTACGTTCAAGATGGAGTGGGCCTGTCAAAGTCACCACTGTTTATAGGAATGGAGCTTTGGAACTTGACAATGCACGAGGTGAGAAGTTCAAGGTGAACAGGCAAAGATGTAAGCTTTGTCTTGGAGGTCTTATCCATAGACTTAAGGAGGTAATGACTTTTCAATTTAACCCTTGAAAGAAAGGTTTCGGTCGTGCATTTTTCCAATATCAAACTTATCAAATTAAACCATTATAGTCTTTTTAAAATTTTCAAACATGACACTATCATTTTCAATAAAAATATAATCTTCCACATATAAGCAAATAATGAGCACTTTTTCTTTATCTCTAATCTTCACAAAGGGTATATGTTCATATGACATTTTTAAATCTCTCCTTACAAAATAAGCGCTTATATGACAATATCAAGAACATAAAACTTATTTTATCCCTTATAATGCTCTTCTGAATTTATAAACCTTATTTTTACTTTTAAGGTTCACATAGCTAGGAGGTTAATTGATAAATACATAATACTAAAGATCACTCCAAAAGAATGTTGATTTCATATCCAATTGGAAAACAAGGTTGTGGTGTTTATACAATAAATTGATTAATCATATCGTGTCTTATAACCAAAGCAAAGACTTCTTTATGATCCAATCCCAACTTTTCCTTATAACCTTTAACTACTAAGTGTCTTGTATTTATCAATTTCTTCACTTTTCTTTAATTTTGTCTTGTACACCCACTTCACACCAATCATCTTATTCCCCTTTTGAAAGATCAGTCATTTCCCAAGTGTTATTTTGTTTAATGGCCACAATTTCTTCATCCATCGCCTTTTACCGATTTTATCATTTGAGAATTTATTTAAAAGTTATAGGATCGTAATTTAAAATAAAGAGAGATGTGTAAATGAATCCTTAACTCAATAAATTTTAGTTACTTGAAATTTGTCATCTATATAGGTTTTCTTCTAATATGTTAAGGCCATTTTTCATATTTTATTATTATTGATAAGCTTGAAATATCAACTAGGATCCCTGATGGAATTAGTATTTGCTAAAACAGCTCAACAGGTTAGACCTGGTTAACCCCAGATTTAAGAGAAGATTGAGTTTAAGTGACTAACCTACCAATCTAAATGGTTCATGCCCCTCCAACCTTCATTACAAAATAATGTCATTTTGGGTAGCCTAAATGAGGGGTCAAACTAGATTGGACTAATGATACGTCTAGCCCAACCTAACTTAATGCAATCTTGAGGTGAAATTTGTTGATCATTGTTTACTGGCAACTCCCTCTCCTATTTGTTAATTCTATAAAGGTTGGCTAATATTCTTGTTTTCAATGGCCAAATCTTTCTTCATCAAAAACTACTTCACAATTGGTAACAATTTTCTTAACTAGAAAAGGACAAAGCTAGATGAAATAGGAGAGAAATATATTCTTCAGTGATCAATAAAAAGCTTATGAGGTTTACAAACAACCTTTTCTAGTTTGGAATATGGGTATAGGCAAAAAATGCATGATGGTCTCAATATGCTTTATACATCCTCTAATGTCATATTTTTAATAAGTGTAAGTCTTTTATTTAAAATACGAAAGATCTAATTGACTACTTCAAGTCTTTTTATTGTAAATCCACTACTTGTTAAAAGGCTTTGCACTATATTCAAAATAGTGTAATTTTTCCATACGAACTTCATTTTATTAAGGCGTATAAGTTGCAATAAGATGCTTCAAGGTTCCATAATTCTCACAAAATTTTGTGGACTCTTATGTGATATGTTCTTATCCATAGTTTGTATGAAGAACTTTAATCTAATGGCCCATTTCTTTCTTAACCAACACTTTATAGTTTTTTAAAGCTGCAAAAGTTTTAATTTTTTATTGTAAAAAATATATTTAAGTTTTTTTTACTAAAATGAGTAAAAATGTAATTATATATATTTTACCTATATTTGAAGATGGATTTATTGAGTTATAAAGGTCAAAATGCACCAATTGTAAAGTGTTCTTTGCTCTATATAACTTTTCTTATAGAAATTGATTATGATATTGTTTGCTAATAACACATTCTTCATAAACTTGAGATCGATTAGTAATTTGGGGAAGGTTAGTCATTTTTGTATACTATTGAATATTTAATCCATCAAAATTCATGTGATTATAGCAAAAATGTCATAGCTATGTTGAATCCTTTAGTTTTATTTATAAGAGTAAATGAATGATATTATGGAAATAAAGGAGGAATATCCGATTCACAGTTATGTTAAATTAATAAGAAATTAAGCTTAACTTTGTATCTTGAATTTGATAGCCTCCATCTTTGATAGATATGTCATACCCTTCCTTTTACAGTTAAACCACACTAAGTTTTTATTTAAACCTATAATAAAAAGAAAACTATTGATATTATGGATGAAGTTTTCCTTGGATTGGAGAGTGACCAATCATTTTCCCATAACATATATCATGGAGTTTTTTTTTTTGAAAAATAGATATCATGGAGTTGTTAGTAAATAACATTAAGAAAAGATTCGTCTAATTCACATAACACTATCTTATCTCCATACATGTGGTTACTGCAACTAGTATCTAAATCCAACATATTTTGTTAAGTTTTTTCATTGATGTGATAACCATCAAAATTATTCCTTTCTCTGTTTTTCTTATTAAAATTAGTTCTACACTTTGACTAATAATGTCATATCATAACAATGGTAGAATTCAATATTGGACTTGTCTAATGACTTGGGTCTTTGAGTTGTTAAGTGATGTGACCTCCTCTTCTTCTTCATCTTTGTTGAAAATAATTTATTAGCATTGGTATTATTATTGTTGGTTATCACAATCATTTATTCCTCTACTTTTACCTCATCCTTTATCTCTTTTTGGAGTCAAGTGATTTTATGTTAAGGCCTTAACTACTTGCTCTTTATTTTTCTATTATTTATTTATTTTATTCATGAACCAATAAGGAACTTTGCAGATCATCAGTTGAAAGCTCCTCAATTTCATTGACTTCCTCCAAAGAGCAGATAACAAAATTGATTTTTAGTGTCATGGACCAAAATATCTTCTTAACTATACTTATGTCTTATCTTTTTTTCACTATAAATTTGCGTCTTATTAATTATTGGCATTGTCCATTAAAAATAAGTGTTGACTAGTTCTCCCGATTTTATTTATTGTATTTAAAACTCTAAATGAAGGGGTTAAAGTTATTGCCTTCTTGCCTTTGCTATTACGACCTGTTTGATTCAAGGAATGGAATAGATAGGGAATAGAATAGTTATTCCTAGAAATGAAAAAAATAAAGAATATAACACAATGAGTATTACTTTGTTTGGTTTAAGGAATGAAATATAGAAATAATTTCTATTCCAATGGTTGGTTTGAAAATATAAACTTGGAATAAGTAATAAAAAGACCAAAATGTCCATATTATTATTATTATTATTATTAGAAATCTTCTACTTATTATTATTATTATTATTATTATTATTATTATTATTATCATCATTATCATCACCACCATCATCATCATCATCATCATCATCATCATCATCATCATCATCATCATCATCATCATCATCATCATCATTAACTTTATTATTCTTATTATTACTATAAATTTTTTACTTATTATAATTCTTAGTAATAATAATAATTATTATTATTTATAAATTTTCTACTTATTATTATTCTTATTCTTATTAAATTCCTTATTATTATTAATTTTCTTCTTCTTCTATTTAATTATTATTATTGTTATTATTATTATTATTATTATTAAAAATTAATTTTCTTATCATCACCATCATCATTTTTATACAAATGGCGATCAACACAAATTGGTGCCCTCTATCATAAAAGTTGTAACAAAAAGCAACAAATGTTCAGAAGTAGCTAAACAAGGACGCTAGAACTTAAGACCATTTTCACGTGCTACTTCAGCAATGGCTTTTACCCGTCCATGATTCGGGTATCCACCTCGATCAAAGGCGACTTTACTAATTCCTTTCTCCAAACAGAATTTTGCAGTGAGTTCACCAACCCTCTTAGCTACATCCTAATGTGAAAAATTATGCATTCATAACATAAACATAAATAAGCAGAAATCCGATGAGTAGGTGAGGAAGGGAACAAAGAAATGAACATTAATGAGAGTGTCCAATCAGATGCAGAAGACAGTTAAACCTAAGCTAAGAGTTACCCGACTAAAGTTTCCAACAAAGCTCATGCCATCGAAAGAAAAGGATCAATTAACTAATTGACTAACAAACTATGCACATGCAATAGACATCTCAGACACTAAACACATTGGCCTAGTACTGGCCCAAGCAATCCCTATGTTGCTTTTGCAAGCTTAGCAGGGTTGGATTAGCACTGTAGTCAAACTCTTCTGAGAGAGGCTTTTGTATTGTAGGAGTTGAAGCAAGAGTGTGTATCTTTGTATCATCAATCACCTGGACATAAAGATGCTTGTTGGAGTGGAAGATACTTAACCTTGGCCTAACTGGAGTGCCTTCAACCTAAACAAATTATAATCTTCAGAAATGGTTAATCTGTGTTTATGTCAACTTGAAATCATCAGTTTATATGAAGTGATGATATTACACAAATATTTACCAACCCTTAAGGCAAAGAAAAAAGAAAAGCACTCCAACATAGCAAGCGTTTGATGTCACTGCATTAATTAGATGCACAGTAATTAAATCTTTTCCACAGTGGTGGTGTAACTTGAAAATATTATCCAGGATATGACATGAGAAGCTTGACGCTGTCAATTTTTTTCAGAGATGATGAGCACAACTCTAAACTAACTTGTATCATCTACATATGGCTCAAAATGCTCACATGGGTAGTTTGAGACAAAAATTAAGCTATCTCTAAACCTATGTATCTCCTAATTGAGGCCTTCAATAGTTAGAAATGTCTCCCGATCTTCCTAGGTACAACAACCAACACTAGAACAATAAATCACATAAAACAAATCTTCCCATGGATCATGTTGTGCTTGAATGACAGATCTTGAACTACCCAATTCTTGAAAGATAATGACGAGCCTAACTCTTTTCCCACATCCTAAAGATTCAAGCTTTATCATTTTATAGAAGAAACCATCAAATTTCGTAGGAGCTGGCACAATTTCATCTAAACAGACCGTAAAAGCTCAAAATAACCGTGTTCTTGACAGGAATAGACTACAGAGTTCTTAGTAATAAATGTTTCAGATAAAACTCGACCACTGTGCAAGATGCTTAAATTGCGGAGTTAACTAAGACTCAGAAGTGCTGTGAACATTTGATAATCCTAATAAACTTAAGCGCACTAAAATCAGTTGCCAGCAAGCACAACACCGGTAGTGAATGATTTGAGCACAAAAACAAGTCAACAATTTGCAAACTCCAGATGGGCAGGACACTATATGAGTACAAAGGTTACCTTTTTTCTGATACGCTGATGGCGGGCAATCCTGTTGTCTTGTTTTCTTCTGGCCTTTGCTTCAACACTCACCATGCTTGGAATTGGATTCTGACATGGTCTTGAGTGAGAAGACGGCGACGCTGCCACCAATGTCGAGAAATGGTGAACTCTGCCACCAAGAAATGAATTTCAAATATTTAACAGAATTCTTATCTCAGCGTAACCTGTTTTGACAAAAATTCTTGCCTCGTATTAATCTCTGCGAAACATCTTGATAAGCGTAAATAGAACTAAAACATTAACAAGTCGCATTCCACAAAAAAGAAAACCCAAATGAAAACATACACAGCTAGCAGCCGCACACTGGAGAACAATCACAACCAGAGAACAAGGGACTGAAGTTACGCAATGCATAAATATTAGATAGCAGTACCTGAGCGAAGAAGAGATGGAGAGGGAAGCACACAGCCAGCAGCTGCACACCGGAGAACCCAACCTAACTCATGATACTGGAGAACCCACGACACCGGAGAAAGGAACCTAACCCACGACACTGCAGAAGAAGCTTCGGGATAGAGACAGCTGAAGTGGAATACATCGAACAGGGATAAACATAGAAAGATAAATTTGTCTCTGACAAGAATGGATATTCAATGAATAGATAAAGATAAGTGGTATACAGTTTTACCTATTCTCCCAATTTTAAGAATGCATGTTCTAGATGCTCACTTTAATGTTATATTCTCTCTCCCTCTCTCTCTCCTGTTTTGTGACTCTCTATAAACTAAGTTCTGATATCACTTTTAAAAATATTAAAGAAGAGAAGCAATATAAGATAGCAAGCAACTTATTTATGTATATAACTAAAAAATTCGTCAAATTAGGAATTGTAACGACTAACACTTTTAACAAAGTGTTCGTGTATAAAAAAGTATATAACAAATTTTAATAAAGTCACCTAAAGTTATGTATTGTTATATAGAATAAATAAAACCAAAACAAACTCTTATTGAGCTATATGATTAAGAAATTGAACAAATATTTCCAATAACAACCTGTGTTAATTAGATTAAATACGAAATTATTTAATGTCCTTTATTAAAAGTAAAGACAAATGTTATGAAACTTTTAAAATTAATTAATAAATATAAGAAAATATTTGATAATTTTTAAATTTTAAAAGATTTAAAATTACAAGAAACTTTAATGCATTTCAGTATATGATGTATTAAATCTAATGTATAAATTATTATCTATTGTGCATTGGAAAATTACTCACCATTTAAGTTTGTTTTCTTAATAGTCACTAAAACATAATGGACTTTTGAGGATGAAAAAATTCATAGCTAAAATTCGCAAAATCATTATTAATAGTCATTAGCGACGATTTAAATTTGTCATTGAAAACATCCCCAAAACCCCGTGTTAGAAAACTATAGGCGACCTTTTTCCTTAATCATAACGAATTATTTTTTCCTACGCTTTATTTTCGTAGCAAAAAACTATAGACAATGTTTTATGAAATTGTTGCTAATATGTTTTGGCTACGTTTACTTTTCGTAGCTAAAGATTATGAGCTACGTTTTTGGAAACATAGCTAAACATTTTTAGCTACATTTTTTGAAATTGTAGCTAAAAACTTTTGGCCATGTTTTTAGCTATGTTTTCATAATCGTATCCAAAAAAATTTAGCTGCCTCTTGTAATATGTTGTCAAATTTTTAATATAAATTATAACTAAATGTTATACCATCAGATTATAATTATTTGTGATATCTTTAATCTATATTATTGTATATAATATTATAATTTTTTTGTTATTAATTTATTATACAGAAATATAATACAAAATGATTAAAAATTAGAAGCATTGTATATACAAATAAAATATAATTAAATTTGATCATGTACAAGGTTTTAATTACAATTTCAAAAATACTTATATACAAAATAAAAAATACAAAGATTAGTTTAATCTCTTAAACTTGTTTTCATCTTTATTGCTTATATAATCCGGGTCAAGTAATTTTCTTAGGCATTTTTCATGCTTGGTGAACTTTTTTCTAGGCAACTTGTCCTCTTCTTTAAGTCGTTGAACATATGTTGATCTTGATAAGGATAAAGCAGTTGGCTTAGGGTCAAACCCAAGACCTTTAATGTATCTGGATCGTGTACCAAGCACCTTGTTGCAGACGTCTTCTACATTTAGCTCCTTTCCATCAAGCATTGATACTTGCAGCAACTCTTGCATTTTATTTTAAAATTTAAAAAACAAAATCAATATTCAATGTAAATATTATTAGTTAGTACTACATAAATAAATAAACTTAAAATTTAAACAAATTTTTATACTCACCTAATTATTGTGTGCTTCTTCAAACATCCACTTTTGACCTTTCGTATAGTAAGTGAATTTGTAGAGTGTGATCCTATCACACTCTTTTGCATGTAGTGCCTTCTTACTCTATTTTATAATAAAAAATACAATACACAATGAATAATATAATGATTATTGACATAATTATAACTTGTAAACAAAAAACTTCCATAGTCATTTTGTATGACAATAAATGATTTGGAGTATTGGTTATGATGAGTTTTCGTTTTTCCTTTATTCATCTTGGCCTTCTCACACTTTGCCTAAATAAAGAAAAAAATAGTCATTAAATCGTGTAACAAGATTAATGGAAGCAAATGTAAAGGGAAAGAAAACAAATCTGAACATTGGGAGAGGCCCACACAAATTGTTCCAATTTTCTTGGGACATTCATTCTGAAACATGTCTCCTTGCCTCCTCATCAGAAGAGAAAGATTTTTAATACTGATGCAACCTATAATTATGACCCTTGGTCCTTTGTTTCAACAATGAAGTGACACAGTTTGAAATATCAGGGTTATCGATATCAACGATATTCAATTTCATATGTGAATAATAAATAAAAGTGTAATTAATCTTAAAATAAGTGAAACGATATTTCATATAGTTAAAATAAATTGAAAATTTACCAAAACTTTCTCTAAAGCATTTTGGAAGAAGTTGTTTTCTTTCAACTCCTTAGTATGCTTCACGCAAGGTAATTTTATTCTGGCAATAATCCCCAGTTCACTAGACAATTTTGTTGATTGGATCCTATCTAGAGTACGACCTTGCGAATTATTAATATGTACTGATAACTTACTATTCATTGCAACTCATAACCTTTAGTTATACCTCTACTGCTTTTTTTCTGATATTGGTATTAGAACTTGACAACAAATGAACAATGATAAGTAAAAACGCATTAAACAAGTAAATAGTGTAAGTCTATTTGTAGGTGCTAAAGATTAGCAAACTTGCAGATCCCTCTGTATTAGTTGAGGTAGATGGAAGTTGTTGCTGACTTGCTTCATTGGTGGATGAGGTCGATTGTTGTTGTTGGCTAGGAACTGATTGATATGGTTGTCATTAAGTAGGAATAATTTCGATATTTTCCACTTTCTTCCTTTTGTTTCTACCAAGTGCCATTATATTAGATATTTATAACTCAAACATTAACAATTTGCAACATAACTCAGTCATCAAAAATCTGCATTAACATAACTCAAACATCAACAGTCTGTATCATCATAACTCAATCGTCAACATAACATCACCAGTCCACATTAATATAACTCAAACATCATCAATCCGCATTAATATAACTCAAACATCAACAATTCGCATTAATATAACTCAAACATCAAACCGTATGAACATAACTCAATCATCAATAATCCACATTAACATAACTCAAATATCAACAATATGCATTAATATAACTCAAACATCAATAATCCGTATGAACATAACTCAATCATTAATCATCTGCATTAATATAACTCAAACATTAACAATACAAATTAACATAAATGTTACCAACATTACATTTCAAACAATATAAAGAACACTTTTATTACCTTCAATTATCATGATCAAGATCTTAAAAATCAACTTCATAATTAGATTATGAATCGACTCTTCATCATTATTATATTCGGCCAAAGTATCATCATTGTCATATAATTCATCGTTAATATAGTCTTCATCTCTTTCTACGACAAGATTGGCTTGTGTGTCATTTTCTTCTATTATATTGGGATCAACATCTCTCATATGGAATGATGATATTTGCATCTTCTATTTGTAGGGCTCCATTATTCAGCTTTGATTAAATATCTTGATATACTTCATCACCATCTTCACTCATTGAAATCAAAGAGATTTTGGTGTTAAAACTTTTAAACAACTTTCCAATTGCTGCCCAACATAGTGTCGTTGACATAGAATACTTGCTTCACTTGACTTGCAAGCACAAAAGAGTCATTATCATACGAAGTTTGCTAACATTGATTCTAGTAATATTGCCATCCACTTTTTTTTTGGTCACCGAGATTAAATAATTTGCACTTAAATAGAACAACCTTTTTATCCTTGATGTAATGCAATTCTATTATTTATGATGTGACATTGTAGAAGTCAATAAAATCGTCGTCATGCAATTTTGGCTTCTAAGTTGTCTGCCTCAATCTTTTATATGAAATCTAAGTCCATTAATAATGAAACACTGAGGCTTACATGCTAAAGTATATAATGCTATTGTCACCTCTTGCAATATACGGGTATGTAACTGTATCATCTTAGGATAAAATATAATAAAAAATTTAATATAACCTACAAATTGCCGTAAGTTCATAGTATTCCATCAATAACTTACTCGAGTCCTAAACCATGATAGGAACTTATTCTTATGTTGCTAAAAAAATGTAACTAAATGTACACTTTTTTGTAGCGAGTAATTTATATGCGAGGAGGAAAGAAGCAGTTGTATTTAGCTACAAAGTTTATTTTGTATGAGTTACGATAAATGATTATTAAAAAAAGTAATTGAAACTTTGATTAGAACATGAAAGTTTTTCAAATTAAAGATGTTGCACACATTATCCCTTTTACAATATTTGTAAGTTGCCTAATTAATTTTTTTTAGTTATTTGTCCCAATTTATGATATAAATACAATAATAGGACAAATGAACATTCCCTAAAGCATATAGACTGTTATGCCTATTATAATGGTTTCACTTCAAATTCCCCTCCAAATCTATATTTTAAAAATACATTTATTATATTTGTTTTCACCTTTGCCTTAAGCTTTACTAAGAAAAATGTGACTTGTTTTTGATAGTTATCACTACTTACTTATAGATATGAAATATGTGTAAATCTTAATTTTCACCTTTTCAAAATCACTTATTTTTCTTATAAAATATAGGAGCTAAAAATTTAATACTCTCGTAAATGATCATTTATAAAATTATTAATTAAACTAATAAAGTTACAAATTTATTACTAATAAAAATAAAATATTCAATAAAATTAAGAGGTAAATTAATTTAGTAAATAAATCTATTTAATTTATTATGCAATATTTAATAATAAATATTAGTTAAAATTATTATATTTTATTAAAATAAAATAAGAAAAATTTTGTTTTCAAAAAAATTATCTCTTGAAATATATGTTTTAAAAAATTTAAATTTAAAATACACTTATTAAAAGATTACAAGAAAATATTTTATTTTTAAACAAATATTAAAATTAAAATAAATCAAATAATTAAATTTTGTTAGTCATAGTTTTTTTAAATAATTAATATTAAATAATTAATAATATATATTTAATTGATTGTAAATAAGATTATAATAAAAATGAAAATATAAAATAAAACTAATTTTTGTAATTTTCATAAGTAATACAATCCGGAAGAAAACAAACAAACTTTTATTATTGAATTAAAAATACAATAAAAAATAAACAAACTCTAAATTAGGTATGCCTTCCATTATGTTGGGACCCGATCTCGGGACCGAACCCCAACCGGAAAAGCAACGAAAAACGGAAAACAAAAGAACAATATAGAATCAAAACGAACGGATCGGAGAATCGTCAAGGGGAAGCGAATCAAATCGGAGGGCATAAAATGGCAGAATCGAAGCGGAGAACATAAATTGGAAAAGCGGATCACAAATTGCAGAAACGGAAACGAAAGCAGAAATCGAAGGAACGGATTTCGAAGCGCAACGAATCGGTAAAGAAATCGAAGCAAACAAAGTGTTCATTTGAACCGAAACAAATATCCGACATCTGGGAACTAAAACTTTAGAAAAACAAAAGGGTCGTGTATTGCGTTGGAAACCCTAAGACTAATCCGAAAATCGGTATAATTTTTTTCTCATAACAGTCTTTCCTCTTGATTCATCCTTATTAAAAACAAAACCAATCCATATTATTTCCCTTTTTGCAATTTATCCTCGTGCACATTTCAATTCATAAAATTCTTCTTAAACCATCATACCTATCCCAAAAATTCATCTTTTAACCAAACAAAATGTTGGACCCAGCTGGCTCAATGGTGAGAGGCGTGTTCTTAGAAACAACAAAACCTTGAGGTCTTGGGTTCGAGTGTTGGAAATTCCACAAGACAAAAGAGGACAATACTGATTAAGGTTGGATGTCGCGGTATAACCCGCAAACACACACCGCAGTATAACCTGCAAACACCTTCGGGTGGGGTGTGGGGTCCAACATGTGAGCTCAAAGAGGCTCGTCAAAGTTCTACTTGGTTTTATAGTGAAATACTCAAGTTGGATACTTGGGGACTAGACGTAGGCTTCGTTATAAGCCAAACTGGTATAAATCTACTGTGTCTTTTTCTCTCTCTCTCTCTCATCCTTACTTTTAAATTTTCGCATTATAAGTTTTCAAAAGGCTCCTTCAGTTTTACAATAGGCTCCTTATGTTTTTATATCGCAAGAGGTTTCTTTTAAAAGTAAGCAGGCTTATATTGATTAAACATACTTCTTTCTTTTTGAGTGCTAGCAGGCTACTTTCTATTAAATAGGCTCCTTTAGTTTTGACCGTTAGAAGGCTTCTTTCTATTAATAGGCTCCTTTCTTTTTCAACGTTAATAAGATCGTTTTGAGAGTTTATAAGACCCTTATATTCATAAATTTATTTTGTACGAGAATCTTATCCTTTTGAAAGTACCTTGAATTTTGTTCACACAATTCACCCTCTCTTATGAGCGTGTGCTTTATCATTTAGTATCAAAGCTAGGTTTTACATTTATTGTGTTTTACAGCACGTGATAGATCATGGTAAACAATTTGAGAAGTCTTGAAGGACAATCCATCTCAAAGCCTCCTTACTTCAATGGAAACAACTACTTATACTAGAAAGAAAGAATAAAAATCTATACACTTCCCACAAAAGAAAACGTAGAAGTATGGTTTGATGCTGATAGAAGAAATGTACAGCTAAAAGCTAAAGCAAAACATAATCTGAATTGTGCACCATCTCCAAAAGAATATAAGATATCCTACTGCTCTACAGCAAAGGAAATGTGGGGTAAACTACAAGTCACCTTTGAATGAACAAATTAGGTAAAGAAACATATAATAAGCGTTTTAGTGCATCGATACAAAACTATTGACATAAAATAGGGAGAAACCATAGATGAATTCTTCGAACGATTCAATAACATCCTTAGACCCTTAAGGAACTTAGGAAAGATAAATCCCAATGATGAGCTTGTAACAAAGATTCTAAGATCATTACCAAGGGAATGGAGACCTGTTAGACCCCGAATTTTTTATTTTGGAAGTTAGAATTATTAAATGAAATTAAGTGAGGAATTGGTGGTGATTTATTCATGTTTAAAGAAAACGAATTCTTGAATTTGAAATGATATACAAGATTTAGGTAGTGAATGTAGTAAGTTGATGAAGAGTGGATATTAATTTTG
>JANVCL010000213.1:14228874-14245373 GCA_026546855.1 Erythroxylum incrassatum | reverse complement strand
AAAAAGTCAACTTTTATCTCCAAAAAGTCAAACTTTCATAATTCTTCATATTTTCATACTTTTTCTCTTTATTTTTAACGTCTATTTAAAGCAACTCATTCACTTTAAACTTTCATAACCCAAACAAATTTACTCAAATGTCAAAGCCATCAAAACGAATCGATTCTTTTTCTCATTGATTTTCTTAAAGCATAAATTCATCTATAACATAATTCATATACAAAAACACTCATTTCATTTCATTTAATATTTCTAAATTTTGCTAAAAATTCGGGGTCCAACAATTAAGAGTTAAGAAAAATATAACCCCGTTATTATTATTTATAATACGTTAAAAATTTGTGTTGATTGAACGTTTAAACCTGGTGTGACTACCTCAGTAGTAGTGAAAGCCTTGATAAATGGTAGTGATATTTTGACAAATGATGGTGGCATCAAGTATGGTATCTAGGGGATCCTCTAGCCCCTTCCCCTGGCTCTATTCTGTCCCCCTCCCATCTGAGCCATCCATGTCCATGTGGGACATGGATGACTTAGATGGGAGAGGGACAGAACAGGACCAAGGGAAGGGGAACAGAGGATTTGGGGCCGTATCCAGGAGGCCTTAAACTAGGCGAATATGCCACCTGCCCCTATTACCCTATATTTATCTTGTTTCGTGAGCATTCATCTACAGAAAATGAATGGATAGATACTCATAGAATAAGATAGGAACGTGGTTATGAGAACATGTGATTTCAACTCTTAAACTATATTTTAAGATAAGAATAGGTGTTGATAGAATTTACTTTCCTCAAATCTCTAATTTAGCCTTTGTTTTAACTTAAATCATAATGCAATTAGAAAATTTAATTTTACATTTTAAAAAACAAAAACATGTAATTCCTGTCAATAAATGTCAATACTAGAGCAACAAAAAAAGATGAAGTTTAATAAAAAAGAATTTATTACATCCATTTAACTTATTTTGCGAGATTGTTTAATTTACAATTTACCCTTAAATTATATATAAGAATATTAGAAAATTCTCATTCAAACTCCTAGTTGTTAACTTTCATTATTAAATTTGTTGATGGAATGTACACGCAACAAAATTTTGAGATGAAATTACAAAATTAATGTAGCAAATATGTTTATTTATTGGTTAATTTCTTTATTACATTTATATATTATTACTTATACTAAAAATATAATATAAATTTTAATTTTATAGGATGATTTATTTTAATATATTTCATTAATAATTGATTTTCTATGAAAGTTAATTAAATATTTCATTAAAATTTTTATTATGCAATAAAAATAACACATTTATATTTACAATCTAAAAGTAATTAATATTTGTATAAAAAAGCATAATAATATTTAATTTCTTATTTTAATAAATTTTATTAATATGAATAATATTGATATTATTTATGTGTAAGGACAAATTGTCTTTCATTAAATAATTATTTATCATACAATACCATATTAATAAATAAAAATATTACTTTGAGTAAATTTTAATTATTATAAATTGTAACATACATTTAATAAATTATTTATTAACTTAATAATTGTTCAACACTAGCAATAGAAGCAACCTCACTTGAGTTAAACGTAACCTAATGTTGTTCTAATCACATGGGTTGAGGCTGCTCTAAATAAGACCTAAAGCATTAGATGCTTTTCATAATTATGTCTACAAGACCGTTTTAATTCCATGCATAGGATAGGACATAATATATTTATACTTAACTGCCAAAATTAAAATAATATATATATAAAGGAAAAAAGAACCCGTCCATTACTTCTTCGGCAGTCACAGTCAGTTGCAAAAACCTTCGTTTGCCCTAAATACCTACAAATACAAAGACAAACCCACAGCTACTCTCTCATGGCCACTGAAGAAGCGGAGACCATCTCTCTCAAAGCTTCTGCTGTTCCTCCAGAGTCCCAAAACTCCCCTCAAATCCCCAATCCCCAAGATGCCCACCTCCAATCTAACCAAAACCCTCTCCAACGTGACCCGTTAACCCTAAATCCCGATACCGACTCCGCTTCTGCGCCCAACCCCACCACCTCCACCACCAAGTGGCCGGGATGGCCCGGAGATTGCGTCTTCAGATTGATAGTGCCGGTGCTCAAGGTGGGCAGCATTATTGGTCGCAAAGGCGACTTAATCAGAAGGATGTGCGACGAAACTCGAGCTCGCATTCGTGTTCTTGACGCTCCTGTTGGCACTCCGGATCGTGTTGTATGTTTTCTGCCACCGTTGTTATACTGCTTCGTAATTGATTCTGTTGTTTCTTTTTTCCGAATTTCAGTGGTTGTTTAATCAGGTTGGATATGCCCTTTTCTTGGTTCTCTTCTTTTTTTCCCCTCCCTGTAATGACTCGAATTTTAAGTCTTGGCCAAAAGAATGAATGCACTCTAGCTTTATTTGAGCTGGATAACCGAGAATTTAAAAAACTATTGTTGCTTTAGGTATTGATATCTGGAAAGGAAGAACCAGAGGCACCACTATCCCCTGCAATGGATGCTGCGATAAGAGTTTTCAAACGGGTTTCTGGATTGCCAGAAGGTGATGTCAGTGCATCTGGGGCTGCTGGAATTGCATTTTCATCTATTAGGTTTTTGGTGGCATCAACACAGGCTATTAATTTGATTGGAAAGCAAGGCTCCTTAATCAAGTCAATCCAGGAGAAAACTGGTGCATCTGTCAGGGTATTGTCGGAAGGTACACATTGTATATTCTATCTTGAACTATGATTCAGTTTCGAGTTTAGAACTTAGCTTGATCAATAATCTGAGAGGTTGCTAAGTCTTATAATTAGAATGTTGTTTTTTTGGCCCTCTTGGGTGGTCTTGAAAAGAAAATTTTATGGTCGTCTATGTGGTTGAAGCTGAATTTGCTGCCTTTTGGGGAGTTTAAAATGCATCTAAAGCCAATGACATTGTGTTGTTATTCTCGTCAGGTAGTCTTGAATCTTTATCTACAAAGTTTTCTATGAGAACTTCCAAGTTTTAAATATTATTGTAAACTTCTTCTTCTTGATAACTCATATGGATTCCTAAGTACATGTTTTAGCTATGTGAATATGCTAGATTCCCCATCAAGCAAAAAATATCTTGCCAACAAGGCAGTAGAGGATCTATCAGCCAAATTTTTAAAAAGCATAGTGAGATAGGCTTCTGTGAATAGTGTAAAAGGTTAACTTGGACTTGTAGCTGCAAAATTCCCTTTGAAGTCTTGAACATTATATATTTGGCAATGGCAATATAATGATTCTAACCTTCAATAAATTTCACTTCAAAAATATTCTTCAAAGCTTTTTATCTAGTTCAATTGTATTCTCAACTTCTATAAATTGATTATCACAGTCTTATTTAAGTTCCTTATCTACACCAAAGAAATCATTTTTTAAACATAATATTGCTCCTCTTTTATTAATGAGGAAGGATTTTGGAATAATGAACATGAACTCCATTATGATGCTTGAGATAATGTTTGTGGTAGGTTGTGATGCAAAAGAACTTAAAGTTTATAAAAGAAATAAAAGAGGGAAATTACTCAATCAAAACTTTAACTTGGTATATTGAAGAGTGGGAGTAGATGTGATAACAAGGACAACAAAAGGTTGCAATTTACTTTATGTTAACTTTTTCTTATTAGATAGGGACTAATAATAAACTAGATATATTGTCTTAGTTTGTTTAGAACCTAAGATTATTTAAGAATAGAGAATCCTTATTAGAGTATGATTCAATTGTATCTCGGATGTCTTAGTTGATAATCCTTTTACTATTAGAATAAGGTTTCTAAAAAAATTTCTACATATATATGTACTCAACTTCTCAATAAAAAATTTGATTATTCTCTATAAACTTGAGTTTTAAACTAGGGAGTTTGATGCTTTCTCTAAGAACAATTCGTAGGCTCTAAGATTGATTCTTAGTTTCCTACCTTCTATTGCTTGTTTCTTCACTTAAATTCAAGCGCTTATAGCCTAAATTTCTAACAACCAAAAACCTAAAATTTCAGCCATATCAAACCTTAGATTTTAGCAGTTCAATTTTACAACTTTTGTGAGTTCTAGCTACTAGTTTGATATAGGCCTTTGAAGAAATCAAGAAAAGGATGATCAATCTCTTGTTTCTATATTTTTCTAAAGCATTTGAAGTTGCCTTTGACGCATCTCATGTGTGAATTAGAGGTATGCTCAGCCAAGAGCATACAATTGCTTACTTCACTGAGAGGTATGCTCAGCCAAGGACATACAATTGCTTACTTCACTGAAAAGTAAGTGAAGAGAAACAAGGATATTCAACTTATGACAAGGAATTTTAGGTATTGATATGTTCTCTTTGCAATTGGCGTGAAAAGGCATGACTCATAAGGTGATTTTTTTGGAACAATTTAACTTTGTTATTGAATATCAGGCATGACTTGAGTTAAGGCAGCTAATGCATTAAGTACAAAGAACCATTTTCTTAACAGTTAGGCAGTAAAAGTTATGGGGTTTGAACAACTTAAAAAAAATATGTTTCAGATCAAGATTTTGAGATAATTTATTTGAACATTATAGCTAGATAAAGGGACAACCACTTCCCTTTTGTAATCCACGATCACTTATCTTTTCAGAGGGAATTGACTTTGCCTATCTAATACTTTTATAAGGGAACAATTGATTTGGGAATTACATGGAGGAGTAGTGGCAAGCCACTTTGGAATTAATAAAACCATAGCAATGACTGAAGGTCACTTTTATTGGCCATCTTTAAAGCGAGACATGTTTAAGGTCATTTGACAGTGTTAACCATGTAGCTAAGGGAAAGAAGCAAAATTCTGGACCATACACACTACTACCTTTTCGTCATGAACTACAACAGGACATAAGTATGTATTTTGTCTTGGGAATGCGTAAGTCTATAAGAGGTCATGATTAATTTTTTGTGGTGGTGGATGGGTTTTCAAAAACTAGTCATTTAATTCCATGTTCTAAGATTTATGATGTTGTCCGCATTGCTAAACTCTTCTTGAAATAGGTTGAACATCTCCATGGATTATCTTTAACCATTGTCTTTGATTGCGATGTGAAATAGTGAGTTATTTTCGGAGAAATCTGTGGAAAACATTGAACATTAAGCTTTAGTTTTTAAGTTTCTTACATCCACAAATCAATGGGCAAATGGAGGTGATGAATTGAAGCTTGGGGACCTTGTTGAGGTGGTGCTTGGTGGGTGATGGTGTGAACAATTAGTATCTAATTCTTCCTATGACAGAATTTGCATACGATAATTCTATCAATAGTTTAATTGATTAGAGTCCTTTTGAGATAGTTTCTATATTTCAACCAAGGAAGCCTATTGATTTGGTCTACTTACCGTGAACAACTTAGTGTTGATGCTGAAAGTTTTGCATGACACAAGAGGGATTGGCACAATGAAGGATAACTAGCAAGTTGACTTAGATGATCAACATTGTCTATTGTTGGAATTCAATGAAGACATGATGATAATAAGGATTCATTTACAGCATTTTACAAAAAAGCAAATATAAGGTGTTTTATTTAAGGAGTGTTCGACCTTATAAGATCCTCAGGAAGATAGGTGCTAATGCTGATGTTCTGGAATTACCAAGTGAGATGAGAACTGTGTATAATATGTATTTTTGTGAAAGATCTAGTCATGGGTCGACTTAGAGGAAAATCTTCTTTTCCTTTTTTGAAGTTCTTTCCCCTCCTTGACTTTATGGTTACTGTTGCAAGCTTTTTGTCAACTTTTTTTGAGGAAAATTTTGACCGCTTTCTTATTCATTGTAATGCCCTTTAGATAGACTGAACACATAAAGTTTTCAGGAACTAAAATAGAATAGGTATTTGCTAACTTAGTCTCCTACTAAAAATAGACACTTGAAAATAATAAACTTATTAAATAAGATAACTACTGCAAAATTAAGATAATTACTACAGAAATATAAGATAACTTCCTAATCAGCTGCTACCATTAGTTTCTAACTACTATTCTTTTATATTTTGTCCTTAAGAATGAATCATACATATCAAACTGGTCCTATCTTCAATGTTGCAAACTTAACTATTTATCGTGAATATGATGTTATATAGTCTCTTATTGTAGATGTAAGAATTTTAACCATTCATCTTAAAAGGAAGATAAGAGGAAGTTCTTGATGAACAAGTTGTGGCCATAAGAGTTGGTGGGTATTGGCACTTTCTTGTCAGGTGGAAAGGAAGATTAACTTTTGATATTACCTGAATTTTAGAATTTGAATTTTAGAAGTTGAATACAAACTTGTATGATTAATAAGTACATTTTCATTGAGGAAGATTTGGACAAGTAGGGAGAACTGATGCAAAAAAAAAAAACTTAAAAGAAGGCAAATTACTTAACTGTAAACTTTAATTTGGTAGATTGAAGAGTGAGAATTGATATGACAAGAACGGTAACAATGCCGTAATTTAATTTATACTAGGTTTTCCTTATTAGATAGAGAGTAATAATAAGTTTGATATATTGTCCTAATGTATTTAGGACTTAAATCTTTTTAAGAATAAAGAATCTTTTTTAGAGCATGATTCAATTCTATTTTGGATATCTTAGTTGAGAATCCCTGTGCTACTAGACTAAGAGTTCTAAGAACTTATATATATGCGTACTCAGCCTTTCAATAAAAAGGCCTGAATTTTCTTTATAAGCTTGAGTTTTCAACCGGAAAATGTGATGTTTTCTTTAAGATTTTCTAATGCTTGTTTCCTTACTAAAATTCCAGCAGTCGTAACCTGAATTTGTAGCAACCAAAAACCTAAAATTTAATCCATATCAAACCTGAAATTCTAGCAGTCTACTTTAAGTTTTGTGTAATTCTTGTTACTCGTTTGATATCTCTCTTATACATGTCCTATATTAAGTTGTTGCATTTCTTGTTAGTGTGTTTGTTAAGTTCCAATCTAGTATGGGTCTTTGATTTATAAATGATAAGCAACATATTTAAACAACAAAAGAGGGGAGAAATTGGTATCTTCTGGTATCTCAATGATCACAAACCATTTTAATCCACAGATTCCTTCCTTATATTGTCAACATGACCATAAAAGGTCACAAGTGTTGGAGATGTATTTTTTCAGTTGCAATACAAGATTTGTTTATTTGTTCATAATGAGCATCTCTATGCATATAATAATCACTTTATGTTTGCTTTTGTGCCTTTTCATGATGGTCCTGCATTCTTTTCAAATGTAATTAATTAGCTGCCTATTATATAAAACATAAAAAACATAAAGAGCAAATTGTGAGTAGTGAAGATTTTCTGCTTAGTGCTTTTCAAACAATGAAGTTCTACTCTGAATATATCCATGTTCTCTAAGCATGCATTATGATTCTTGTATTCACCCATTCTTCTAGCAGATATCTTCAGCTAAATTTTTTCAGAGATTTTGGGAACTAATACACTAATCTTCATGCTTCCAGATGAAGTTCCCTTTTATGTTGCTACCGATGAGAGGATTGTTGAATTACAAGGAGAGACATTAAAGGTTCTTAAGGCTCTAGAAGCTATAGTAGGCCACTTAAGAAAATTTTTGGTTGATCACAGTGTTCTTCCTCTTTTTGAAAAGAATGTAAGCGTGGATCTATTTGTGATTGGTAACTTTTCTTTTCCATGTGCTACAGTTCACAAATTTGCTACATTCATTTGCAGTATAACGCGTTAATCTCACAGGACCGTCAAGTGGAGGCCACGGTAGACAATCCATTGCTTAATAGCTCTCAGGGTGGGATAGATACTGATTTTACACTTTCGGCAAAGAGGGAGTCTTTGTTACTTGATCGCGAAACTCAGCTAGTAGAACCAAAGATCCCTCCCTCGAGGATATCCGTCTATGGACATGATCCTAGCTTTCCGTCTTTTCGATCTTCACTATTCAATCATGCTACTGCTCCCATTGTTACCCAGGTACAAAGTTTGAGCTTACTTGAAGATAAACTGTTTTAATTTACGGAACATTTCCTCTATCCTTGTGTGCTTCATCTTGATACCCTGTTTCTTTGTTTCAACTACTGATCTATATGCATGATGAAATAAGTTGAAGAAACAGGAAAGGATGACTAATTTCTGTAGCTCATTGATTTAGAAGGTTCATTGGTCTGTTTGCACACTTGAATGTTCATTGTGCACTTCAATTGCATAAAGTTGGTATTACTGAAAAAGAACGTCTAAGCTTAAAATCATTTAATGCACTACTTTTGCACTCTTTTCCCAAATCATTTCTCTATTTCCACTGTGTTTCTTACTCTTATTGTTATATGATACTTCATTTGAACAGGTGACACAGACTATGCAAGTACCCATTTCATATGCTGAGGACATAATTGGGATTCGGGGAAATAATATTGCATACATTCGTCGTACCAGTGGGGCCTTAATAACTATTCAGGAAACTAGGGGGGTGCCTGATGAGATAACAGTGGAGATCAAAGGCACTGCATCACAGGTACAAGTGGCTCAGCAGCTGATTCAGGTAAGACATTGAATGTTAGAATTTCTTGTTTGCCAATGAAAACCCCTTTTATATTTGTGGTTGTGACGTTGATTTGAGAAATTATCTTTACTTTTTGGTTATTCTTAATCTAATATGTACAGATTATTGTCTAGATGACAAAAAGTTCTTTGAATCCCCCTCTCTCATTTCTTTTGAATTTTGCGGTGAATTTTAGTTTTGTACTCTCATATTGTGAATTCAAACTGCATTGGGAACCAATCCCATTTTTCCTTCCCTAGGTCCTAATAAAGCAAGTCCATCAATCCCCAGTTGCCTCCACCTATTTTATATTCTCCAGCTTTTATCTCTATCGAAATGTGGGCTGTTTAGGGGTCAAAAAGTACTTTGAATCTCTCCCTCTTATTTCTTTTCACTTTTGCCGTGAATTTTGGGTTTGTACTCTCATATTGTGCATTCAAACTGCATTGAGAACCAATCACATTTTTTCCTTCCCTAATGAAGCAAGTCAATCAATCCTCAGTTGCCTCCACCTGTTTTTATTGTCCAGTCTTTTATATCTATGCAAATGTGGGCTTGCCAACCTTACCATCTAATTACCTTTTTAGTCAAATGCACTGCAGATTGGGTCAAAATTAGTTGAATTGATTGTTGAAAATGCTTATTTACCTACACGTGTGTTTTCGCATCTATTGCATGTCAACTTGGGGTATGAATCTCAAAATGACCAAAAGTAGAGAATGCTATTCAAAAGAAAAATAAATATGGAGAATTACCTATAAATTGCATCTATCTTTAGGATCCAATTTAGGTTTTTTGGCCGAAATGAAGGATAACAAGATAGCTCTGTGAGATAAGTTATGCACAGCAGTTGATAGACTTAACTAGTTAAAAGTTCGCTTTGGAGGAACATGGAACCTAAAGAAAACTCCAGTTTTCTACCTTTATAGATTTATGCATCTTCTCAGAAGAAATTCATAATCCTGTGCTTCTGAGAAGTCAATTTGTCTCGTAGGAATTTCTTGTGAAGATCAGGTTTTACTTATAAAAGATTAAGAACATGGAAATTAATTGATTAACGAGCTTGACTGATTTTTGTGTATGCACGCAGGACTTCTTAAGCAATCGCAAAGAATCAGTGTCAAGCAGTTACAGCAAGTACCAAAGCAGTTTGAGGTCAATCTACTCCCCGTTGGATAGTACATCTTATCCTTCATCTTCATTGTCTGGACAAGCCTACGACAACTATGGGTCATCTGGTGTAGGAGGCTACAGTACTTACAGACTTTGATGATATAAAATTAAGAATTAGCAGTTTTCATTGCTTGAGCACCTTCCCAATATTAAAAATTTGGGAGAAAATGACTTCTCTTGTTATGTATTATTTGTAAAGTGATAAAACTAGTAGCTCCATCCAGTTCTGCATATCTGCTGATTTTTCGGACAATAATAGCCACCAATGTTTATTTATTCGTTTATTTTTTTCTGAATAGCTTAGGCATGTTAATGAACAATAATGGGTACGGGTAAATTGGAATCCACACAGTACTTGGAATCAGGTTGGAAAAAATTATGGAATATCACTCGTTAAAAGACAAATTCAACACTTGAAAACTTTAATTATAATGACCTTTTTCCCGTTTCTTTCAAAATTTGTTGCATATGAATGAAAAAAGAACTGAAATTACAAAGTCCCGTTGTATAAGTTGGAGCTGCATTGTCTTGAACCGACAAAATAGGAACCAAGCATCCTACAAGGGGCCAAAAAGAAGAGAAAATGCCAACCTTGAATCTGTACACGAATGTGCCGGTGGATGCCGTGACCGCCTCTGATATTCTTAAGGACGCCACCAAAGCTGTTGCTAAAATCATCGGCAAGCCTGAATCCGTTCGTTTCCTTACTATGCCTCTGTCTTTTTTATTGATTATCAAGTGTTCGACAAAATTACGCTGTGAATCTGAGGTTTCGTTTTAGGTTCATATTTCATAGCTTATCCATGTAATGAGTTAGTGGTAGTGGGGTTACTAGAAAGGATATGCTATGCCTTTTAGAACTTGGTTACGTGGTTTTGGAGTTGTTGTGCACTTCATGCTCATAATGTCATTCAACAACTTTGCTTGTCTTGGAACAGTATGTCATGATTTTGCTGAACGGAGGAGTGCCCATTTCATTTGCGGGCATGGAAACACCAGCTGCATATGGAGAGTTGATCTCCATTGGAGGGCTTGGGCCAAGTGTTAATGGGAAATTGAGCTCCACCATTGCAGAGATTCTTCAAACGAAGCTGTCTGTAGAGAGCTCCCGGTTTTACATCAAATTCTATGATGTTGAGGTACTCTGTTATGATTTTTTTGGCTTGGGTGCTTGTTCCTATTATGAAAAATGTTCAAGCACACATTTTACTCGGAATGAAGCAGATAAAATGAACGTGCCCTCCCTTTGTTGGTATTTGAAAGAACAGTGTAATTGATTGGAATTGAATTTTTCCAATGAGCTTCTAGGAGTGAAGGGCCTGGGAAGAAGAAAATTCATTATGCAATAGTGGACTTTGACGTAGCGTAGTCATGAAAATTAAAGACTAGCACTCGACAATGGTTTCAAATGTTGCATTTGATAAGAATATTTTGGTTAAAATTTTGGTGGTGTGAGAACAAATGGCTGCCTCTTGCTAGATATTGCAGCAAGCATGTGCATCTTTTTATTGTCTTGGGATAATAGAATCTTAAATTTGTATGACCTATAATTATCATGAGAACTGTCTGGTTAACGCTGAGGCAAACAATACTCTATTACCAACTTTTTCATTATCATCTACATGCTGAGCTCATTTTCCTGTATGTTTCACATTTTCCAAGCAGCGGTCTTTCTTTGGCTTCAATGGCTCAACTTTCTGAACTGCTTCATACCCGGAGACCAAGTCCCTGGAGAATATTGGTTCGCATATTGAGGCCCTGTTATAATGCTTGCTTAAACCTTTTCTGTTTCTACTTTTCCATCATGTACCTTGTTCTACATTATTACCAACTGTACCTTTGAATTAGTTGCATGGAAGTTAATAAAACATTAGAAAGTAAGGTATATATATTCTGGCTTTTGTGCTTTCAGAAATTCTGCAAGGATGCAGTATTTGATTTTAACCTGGCCAAGGTTTTAAAGTATCAGCAGTATTCTCTAAACATCATATACGTTAGTCTGGGGATGTTTTGGAAAGAATTGACGCTGCGACGACTGTAACTCATTATGCGTACAACACAATTTGCAGAAGACAACCGCAATCATCATTGTTTAAAACCGAGAAACCTGAACACAAATACAATGGAATGAAAACTGCTGCTAACTACCCAATTAGTCATGATGTCCTTAATAATAAATAACGAAGACTTTAATGTTATTTTGTTAGACCCCCAATTAAGGTTACCTGTACTAGACAAAAGAGCAAGAAAGAAAAGCTGATGCCAGGTGGTTCTGGGTAGTTACTTAGGCCTGGAAAACAGAATATAGGGTTGTTACAAGTTTGTTACACCTTGGGAGGGAGAAAGATGAGAACAAATAGGAGCTCTCTGTTAGAAAAGAGGGCAGAGAAGTCTGTACTGATATTTCTTTCGGACTCTTTAATTCTTCTTACTGTACGGATCTTATTTCAATTAATATGCAATCAGTTCATTGAGGATGTGATCACGGGACCTATCATATTTGTTCCAAATGCGAAGCCTTTTCACCAATAATCAGTTGTTTCTCCTCCCTCTTCCACCTCACAAACCAAAGCTGGACTGAAGCTGAATTCACATTCTACTTGTATCGTTTTTGTTTACGCAATCATACGAAAAGCTCCTTCTGGGACCAAAAACTGGAACTAAAATTAATGGGAATGGATTTGGAGTAGTAATTTTGAGATGGAAACTGATAATATGCAATCAGTTAGAACTGAGTTCGTAGTAACTATGATTCTTCTTTAGTCTTTCCTTAGAATAAAAACTTTGTAAGGTAGCATGCGTGTTGGGGTTTGCAGCTACTTTCCTGGCAGGAGGATAGCAATTTCCCTTGCTAGAAGCCTTGTTTTGTTGGTCACACATCTGTTGGTCAACAAAATGGTGCAGCTGTTTCAATGGGAAATAATCTAAACCTACTTCAATTTCAATAAAGAGATAATATAACTATCTTCTTGTACCCATGAGAATTTGGCAATTTTCACCACCTCCTCAAAGTGGTCAAGTTTTGAATTTTGCTAAACCCATTTCTTCAGCAATAAATCATAAATTGCTAACTACTATGGACTCCATGTCTAAACATAATTGCTAATTACTGTGGACTTGTTAACTCATTTCTAAACGTAAGCAAATTGGGTTAAGATTGATATTAATTCTTAGAAACATACCTTAAAACTACTTTAATATCATTCGCATTTAATTAAGGGTTGACAAGTATTGTTTAAGTTCACGAAATGGTAACATAATGATGGAGATTTAGGTTTGTTCATCTGAACACAAAGTTTCAACGTTATTATAAATAGCCTTTACGAAAATCTAGGTTATGGTCCCATAGTTAAGTTTTTAAGTTGACCACCCTACTTCATTTAAATGGTGACTGGTCAGATCTAATTAGCCAATTCTTTAATGACATTAGCGATTGGGTAATTATCAATCCAACCAAGTTATTAATTAATTAAGATCCTTTGCGTAGCGTATTACCTCTCTTTGAAAGGCTCAGCACACTAATCTTGAGATATGAATTTGATGCTTGGTTGGAATTAATTAAGCATCTAATAATAGAATGGCACATGATCCCTCTATGTTTCTCCTTTTAGTAAGTGTTTACAGGTTGACTGTTGCATAAATTCATAACTTAAAACGACCAAGAATTCAATCCCAAGTAAGAAATATTAAAAAATATATATAACTGATATAATCTTCACTAAAACTTCTAAGGTTTTAACCTTAACAAATAAGGGAGAAACTTTTATTTCTATGCTAAATTTAACGACAACAACAACTAATAGAAATTCTGTCGAGACGCGGAGTCTAGATAGGTTTAATAATACGTAGCTACTAGTATAAAATGTTTGAAAAATGAGAGTACCATATGGAAAATGTACGTATAGGTAGTGGTCATTAATAATATGATTACTTGGACTAAAAGTCAAGTAATGATGAACAGCGGCAATCCTAAGTTAAGCAGTATCTATATAAATGATATGTAGGTAGTGCGTACTCTTAGAATAATGATTCATTTTCCTTGTACGTTGCTGTTTTATTTCTTTCTGCGGCAAGAAGCTAATATTAACATATAAGTACGTGCGATAAGATCAAAACAGAAGCTGATTAATTAACAAGCAAACAATCTATCTTGAAGAGCCTGACGAAGTGGTTGGAGTAAGCTAATTAACATATAAGTAAGTGCGATATCGATTAAATCAAAACAGAAGCTGATTAATTAAGAAGCAAACAATCTACCATGAAGAGCCTTAATTCAGGCTCTAAAATATGATCACCATGATTTGTACGTAAACTGAAATACAAAACTATTCTTTCCCACCACCCTCTTGTCTTGTCAGTTCATGAGTTTTGCTCAAAAATCGAAATACATTGATCGAATGCTGCATTATTTTCAACATGTCTGCCGTGTTCACGAAGAAAAAAAAGTCAGAGCTAGCCATAGCTTTCAAATGCTCGATGGCTTTCAAATGCTCATCCATATCCACGTTGATGATTAATTACCCTTTTTTTCCAACGTAGTGAACAATCGTTTTTAGATTGTGACAACAAGTTTCATACTAGATTATCTTTTTTTGAGGATAGTATCTTCTGCTCGTGTTATTCTGTCTCATGAATCTCAGCTATCTATTTATATAGAATTCACGTAAATAGACAACTGAAATTTAAAAAACATGATAAAAATAGGATAACATGGAAAAAAAATCCTAGACTCTTTTGTACGTGTGTGTGTTTCTTGACGAGTAAGCCGTCATAATATTTTTCTTTTTTCTTAGGCTAGCTAATATAAAGGCAGTGACTTTAGTTCAAACTTGCAAATAAAAAAAGATTAATTTAAGAAATATGACACTAAGTTGCTGCACGTGAGCTCTTACGTTTTTGCGCCTCTATGCTATGGTAGACCATTTTTTTCTTTATACTTCTTTTGCACGTTCCTTGAAGTAAGAGCGAGAAAATCTTCAGCCTTTTCCTTTTCCTTTTCCTTTGCTTTGCTTTGGATCACACAATTGGCAAAGAAAGCAGCCTAGGACCTACGTACCCAACGCCTAAGATTACAGATAATTTGTGGTGATCTTTTTGGTGCCATCCTCATAAAGAGATTTTCTGATTGTTTTGTGAAATATATAACATAACTCAAAAGCTGGCTAGTTGCATTGTTGTTACTAATTAAGCTTATTGGGATACCACCAGAGCATAACAACGATGTGGAGGTCCAGTTTTAACAGTACAATTTAAGTGATAAAAAAGTTGTGGATGTAATTTTATCATTGAATTAGACTCATTTCTAGAACATACATCATTCTATTAATTTAGACTGCATACCGTTGCTTTGTTAAATGTTGAAAGCGCTAGATCATTGTCCACCAATTAGGGATAGTAATGGGTCTGTGTAGGTAAGCGCCGCTCCTAACTCAACCTTGCTTGACCTTATACTAGATGGTAGGCTCAACTCGCCATTTATAAAATGATATCGATTTTGTCTTGCTGATTTAGCCGCTGACTGGCCCGTATCCGACCTAACATCAACTCGTGGCCCAATTGCTTGACCTTAGGCAAGATGGTAGGCATAGCTCGCATTTACAAAACGATATCGATTTTGTCTTGCTGATTTGGCCGCTGGCTGGCCCGTATTCGACCTAACGTCAACTCGTGGTCCAATTGCTTGACCTTAGGCAAGATGGTATGCCCAGCTCGCATTTATAAAACGATATCGATTTTGTCTTGCTGATCTGGCCGCTGGCTGGCCCGTATTCGACCTAACGTTAACTCGTGGCCCAATTGCTTTACCTTAGGCTAGATGGTAGGCCCAACTCGCCATTTACAAAACGATATCGATTTTGTCCTGTTGATCTGGCCGCTAACTGGCCTGTATTTGGCATAACGTCAACTCGTGACTCAATTGCTTGACCTTAGGCTAGATGGTAGGCCCAACTCGCCATTTACAAAACGATATTGGTTTTGTCTTGCTGATCTGGCCACTGGCTGGCTCGTATTTGACCTAACCTCAACTCGTGACCCAATTAAGTTGAACTATTTTAGCCCCTGACCTGCCCGTGATTCGGTCGACATGAACGAAATCGAGCCTGATCGAATAAGTCAAGCCAAAATCGACACCCCTATTTGTAACTTTTGACTCAAAACTTAAAATTGAATATTGCTATTTTCGAGTGGATGCCATGCCACCGTTGTTTTTGTAGCAGCCATTGTGACAAATGACAAGGACCTTGTCCACTAATAGCTCTATTAGCTTAGCTCTCAAAGGTGCAAATGACAAATTGGGAGCATCAAATGACATCATCAGAGAGTGACCCGTGCATTATGTTTTTTTTAAGAAGAAAACATTCAATTAAATGTTCATTTCATAACGTGCAAGTTTTTCAAACCATTAATACCAACTCATTCTTGGAAACATTTTTTCTAGTAGCACACTGATACATTATTAACTGCATAATTTGTCTAACACACCCCTATCACTAGTAAGTGCAAAACCAATTCAAACGATCTTATATTCTCGTTATTAGAAAAGATCTTAGAACACGCTTAACTACTAATTTGCATTTATGGCCATTCTTCAGAATCCAGCAAAGATGTTATAGCCTCCAGGTCCAAAGTGGCACTGCCCTCTAAGATAGTATCTGTGTTCCACTCCTTAAACATTGGCTCTTCCAACGTCGTAGAATGAACAGGGATGTCCAAATCCTGGCTGTAGTCATCGTAGTCCACTTGAAGTTCTGACCCATCGCTTGCTTGAAAATTGAAGTTAAAGAACTGGGATGTGTCCTGTTC
>JANVCL010000213.1:14200319-14212452 GCA_026546855.1 Erythroxylum incrassatum | reverse complement strand
TTGAATAATTTGCTTTCTTGAACAAGGGGTAATATCATAAAAACAGCTGAGGTTCCGCCGAAATTTTAATAAATTTTAGTTCAACTTATTACTTTTCATTGTTATGCAGGAAAAGTCCATGGGCGTTAGGCCTATACCGCATCAGTTGTTCTTGCATACGCACATTAAGAAACATGACGGTGTGACATTTGTAAATAGCCGATGTCGAGAACTTAATGTATGTTAATTTCATAGTTTAATATTCAATCTTACTTTTAATTATAACTTACTAATTATAATATACGTATTGCCTCCTAATAGGACCAAATACAACAAACAATTGGGCAATAGTCACAGGATGCACAACCTGTTGATGAGACCCAGGTATATTTTGATGCTGTGGGTGACAGGGACAGTCGAGGAAGGATCTTTGGCCTAGGATCATCTGCCAATGCATTTTATTCGCACTCTTCCACTATGTCGACAACAATAGCATTTAGTTCAGAGCCGACAAACTGACGTATCAATTAGCTTGAGGTCACATTGAATACGTTGATGGAGGTAATAACTAAGCTAAGAAATGACATAGAAGAAATGAGAACGAAGGATACAGACTCACAACAGCAACGCTCACCAAGACAATAGGATTGTTGTAGTCATACATTTGGTTTTAAATTATATACTACTAAATGTTACAATTTGCAGTTAAGAATGGTTTCCCTTTTTATGCTCATTTGACTTTTTCTATAGACAAATTCTATGGGTTCAGAACTCCTAAACTTATGTTACGATAATTTATAATTTGTTAAAATTAGAATCAAATTTAACAACCAGATTTTCAAAAAATTGTCATTAAACTAGACATTAACAGAGATTTATAGGTGACTTCAGCGATCAATCATGATCCACTTTTGAATTAAACATGTGAATTAAGCAACTTTGGCTATATTTGGTTAATGCCATTATTTACCGACAGTTCCGTCTGTGATTTCCGACGGAACTGTCGGGAAACTGAACATCTTTCACCACGAAACCGTCGAAACAAGAAACACAATACTCGCCGACGGAATCGTCGGTAACTAAGCCAACCTACGCCAACAGTTCCGTCGGAAATTATGCCTTCCCCTCCGACGGCTCCGTCGGAAGACGTATTCCCCCTATTCCGACACTTCTCCTTTTTGGTCGGGATGTCACCGTCGGTAATTAATACCGAGTGCGCTTGCACCGACGACGGTCTCCGTCGCCTCACTACGTCGGCAAATAGTGTTACCGATGGAATATCTGTCCTTTTCGCCGGTAAATTTCTTCGGTAATGCCTCTTTTTCTTGTAGTGGGTGAGTAACTATGTTATGTCATACTCTATATCGTTTTCTCACAATAATAAAAAAATCTATTTTCTTATTTATAGGAATAGATCATACCGACCAAAGCATGTAAATTATGGGCTACAAGAAAAAGAGGCATTACCGATAGAATTTACTGAACATATTCATTAGCTTTTTAATATGATCAATCAAGTAAAAAACAAATAATAAGGTATTTGCGAAATAATAAGATATAACTACAATAGCTGTGTTTGTAATAATCCAATTATATTCAGGTTGGTTTCTGTAATTTGTCATAATTATAACTATATTTTTTATTTACACCTACATTGTCTGCAACAGATTTACAATTTAAAAATATATTCAAATTTTGGTTTTCACCTAAAAAATAAAAACTAATCTCATTACTAATTTTTTAACGCAACAAACATATATGAGATGCATTGAATTTAATTTCCCATTATCGTCATAGGGTATGTCGAATCCATACTTCAGTTAACACTTTCAATTCAAAAATTTTTGGTATGCTTAATTTAAAAATTTTAATCTTGTGATCAGTTGAATTGTAATCTATTGAAAACACTCTCAACTCAAATGAGAGCACGCACACTCCCTGATTTTTCAGAGCATCAGAGTAACGAATGATGGTCTGAAGATGTTATTCTGCTTGCAACAAAAGCAGTATAAGAAGAATGAACAGATCAGAACAAAACATGGGGAAGGGAAGGCTTTGAAACAAATGTGAACCAAGCTCTGAATTGAGCCCAAAGGCCATCGGCTGTATCATTATAGTTACTCTCTTAAACCCTAAATACATGATTAATCTGTCCATCTCATTTTCTCACGTTTGGCCCATTGGAAAACGTCGCTGAGCGAATTATTCATAAATCTTTCTGCTTTTAGCGTCAGAGAAATGCATAAATCAAACTTATTTTTGCTTCAGACATCTAAAATGAAAGATCCAACCAACTTGTTTTTTTGGTTTCAATAATTTAATATGTTCAAATCAATTCCATGTGTTTGTGAAACATAACCCAGCAGAAGATAGCTTATTCAAAACAGATATCTACTCCTCTCAAGTTCACAGTAAATAGATACTTCAAATCTTAACAGATTCTGTTCCATAAATGATTGTCTACTTTCTACTCTTTTTTATTGTTTCTTTGATGTTTAGACAAGGAATCACATCTCTTATTTAACATCTTCCAAAATAACATACACACAGTTGTCACCTACATAAATCTATAATATGCATACAAAAGAAAGGAAGATCTTAACCACCAAATCTCAGAAAAAGAAAAACTGTTACGGAAAGCCTTAATCATCTCCCGATAAAAGATTTACATTTTGGACAAATCGGAAATCCTCTGTTCTTTATTTGAGCATTTGTCAATTTGTATACATAATTATTATTTCTAAACAACATAGTTTAGTATTTTTTCTCAACAACGATGTTTTATTTATTAAGATATGTTACTATACATGTATATAGCATTAATTAATAGCTAAATTTCGTGCAATTATCTCGTCGCTTCTATTATAAAGAGAAATATAAACTAAATAACCACCTTTAGATAGTATTTTAAAAATCGAATTGAAAGTTATAACTATAAATCAATTGGATGCTTTAAATTAAATGTAAGCATAATTTTCTTAAACATCATAGGACCTAGAAATTATGGAACTCACAAATATTCATTAATATTTAGAATTATATTCTCACACAAAGATAAAGCTTTTGAAACACCAACCTTTTTTCATTGTTCAGTATTGTGGAAACGATTTACAATAAACTTCGTATTTAATTTCTCTTTCCTTGAACTTTCTATCTCACTTTCTTACGTGATGGTATTTTTGTGATAAGACAATACTTATTAGGTAGACATAAAACCCTAATATACTTAAAAAATTGACAACCATCAGTCAGTTTTAAAACCCTCCATCATAAGGCGTCAGATCCTCTGATCCATTTTTTGTGAACCAACTCTGTGTCACTGCATCTAACCCATCTATTTATGTAGGACCCATATAAATAAATAGGCCAGATGCAGTAACACAGAGTAGGTCCACAAAAAGTGGACCAAAGGATCTGATCCCCCTTCATAATGAGCTAAAAGCTGAAAAACTCTTTAATAAATTATTAAATCCCCTAACTGCCTTGTAACACGTGAGTCAACAAATTCAAACAACCACGATGTATAATAATCATCATTCACATACACCGATATCATTAGTAATCATAATCAAGTATATGACTAATAAGGGTTTTGAAAATTATATATTATAAATTCAATACACTCCCTTTTATGCACCACTGTACTAGCCTAGATTATAAATGGGAAGTATACAGTGGAATTGACTATTTAGTTCTATTTTCAACGACATACATTGCAATTAAATACATAAGAAAGAAAACAGAAATTTTAGAAACAATATATTCATAATATATCAGAAGTGTCAAATATATAATTAGAGCCAATACAACAGTATTGACTAATAGCCATCAATATATATGACGCTCATATTCTTTACATGATCAGAAAATATTTTGAGTGTTAACCCCTTTGTTAAAAGGGTTAGTTGACATAAGATTGGTGCTAATATGCTTTATCGACATTCTATGTTTCTAAACCTCCTCCTTAACCACAAAGTATTTCATTTCTATATGTTTAGCACCTTTGAAATACTTGTCACTATTGAAGAAGAAAATTGTTGCAAAATTATCACAATAAATTTTCAATGGTCTGGCCATACTTTTGACAATTCTAAGTCTTGAAATAAAGTTTCACGGCCATTAAGCCCGAATTATAGTCTCAAAGCATCTCACAAACTTAACCTCCATAGTGGGTGCAACAATTATAAACTATTTTACACTTTTCCATGAGATGGCTCCTCCAACCAATAGATAAGTATAACCAAAAGTAGGTTTTCTTATATCTACACAGGCAGTAAAGTCTGAGTCTGAGTATCCAACCACTTCAATGTGATTAAACCTCCTAAAAGTAAGCATTTATTTTTTAGTTCCCTGTAGATAACTCAAAACTTTCTTTACAACTTTCCAATGATCTAAACCAGAATTTCTCTGGTATCTCCTTAACATCCCTATTGCAAAACTTATGTCTGGTCTTGTACATGTCTAAACATACATTAGGCTCCCAACTACAGACGCATACAAAATTGATTCCATTTTAAGTCACGTTTTAGGCATTGTATAAGGCTAAACTTATCCCTTTTTTGAATTGGAACTAGTGATGCTAAAATCTTATCCATCCTCAATCTCTCTAACACTTTAGTAATATATGATCTCTAAGACAAACCTAACAATCTTTGTGATCTATCATGAAATATTTCTATTCTTATAATTTTTTTTGCCTTACTCATATCTTTTATTTTAGGATAACTAGAGAGAAATTTCTTAGTCTCACTTAGTAGACAAAGATCATTAGCTACAACTAAGATACAAAACTAGATATCATCAACATAAAAACAAAAACAAAAAATAAACTTACTCCTATTGACCTTCAAATATACACATTGATCAATGTGTTTTCTTTAAATTTAAAGGAAACAATAATAATAGTGAACTTAAGATACCATTATCAGGAAGCATGTTTAAGTTCGTATATTAACTTTTTCAGTTTACACACCATATATTCCTTTCCAACCTTTATAAACCCTATTGATTGGAGTATATAGACTTCTTTCTTTAAATCTCCATTTAGAAAGTCAATTTTCACCTCCATTTGGTGCATCTCCATATCATAATGATCCCCTAAAGTCATAATAATTTTGAGTGAATCCTTCTTAGAGACTGCTGAAAAAGTCTCCTTATAATTAATGTCATCTTTTAAGTAAATCCTTTAACATCTAGTTTGACCTTATAACATTCTAAGTTACTAAGAGAGTCATGTTTGGTTTTAAAAACTCATATACAACTAATTCTCTTATAACCTTCTGATAATTCCATAAGGTTTCAAACACCATTATGTTTTATAGATTTGAAGTCATCTTTATAGCATATAACCACTTATCAAAATTTTCAATATTTATAGCTTGCAAAAAGGTAGTGAAAAGCTCATTAAGTCATTCTCAATTCCTAAGTGATTTTCAGGCTCATGAAGATATACCACATAGTCATAAAAAAATAGATGGTTTTCTTTCTCTTTCAGACCTTCTTAATGCTATTTGTTATGACTTTTCTATTACAGGTTCATTCATTTCAAGTTCAATTTTATTATGAATAGTGGGTTTATTAATTTGTTGCCCTTCATGATTATTAGTAGATTTAATAATTTGTGAAACAACAACTTAAATAGGTGTACAAGCCGTATTGACTTGCACAACTTTAGGGACTTGCTTTCCCATTTCTTGAATATCCATTATACATGATGTTTCGCTCCCATTAGTCTCATCGTGTTTAATGAATCAGACGTTCGTAGTTTTCACAATTCTTGAAGTATGGTTAGGATAATAAAATATATACCTTTTAGACTTCTCTTGATAACTAATGAAAATCCACTTATTGTTCTTAAATTTAGTTTCTTTTGAAATGGATTATAATATATAGTTTCTCCCTGTAAACCCAAACATGCAAGTTTGCTAAGTGCTTAACTGACTGTACATTTACTTCCTAATACTTAGTGATTAATCTCATAATGTGCTTAAGAAACTTATTTTGGTTTATATTTTGTTTTGGGTATAAGTTGGAAGAATAAGAACCAAAACGAGTTAAACTACTTATATCTTTAGTGCCATTCTACTAATGTTCAATTAAACTTATATCTTTGGTGTCATTCTACTAATGTTCAATCTTATTTGCCTTTGTAGAAGTAAATGATACGAGTTAGGGTACAAACTAGATAGAGAATGTAAGAAATGAGGTTAGTACAGCTTACACAGTTGTGTATGGGACCAAATAAATGGCTATATAGCTCAGTATGGATGTGTATGTTCACGATTTTTGACAAAATTGATGTACACAGTCACTTACACACTTATATAGTAGGCCATACACTATTACGCAACCCTAATTTTAAGTATAAAAAGGTAATTAAAAGGCCACATGAGGTACGAAGACATTAGAGACTCGAAAGGGGGTAGATTTCTTCCTTTTTGGAGAGCTATGAGGAGCTAAACCTCATATTTCTAATTCAATAGAGATATCAAGGTTGATGAACATGGTTAGGCATTGATTAATCTAGTGATTTTACTCTTAACTCTCGTTTATAATTGATTATTTTATTCTATGATTAATGTTTTGAGATTTATGTATGAATGATTTAGATATTTCAAATAGATTATTCATGCATAAACTTATTGCCAAATCTAGTTTGCAATACATGATCATTGTACTTCCAAGTCACTTTGTAATCTAATGGTTGAACATCATTAGGGACAACATAACATAGGTTAAATGACCCAAGTTTATGTGGTTGTTGCTTATATTAAGTTGTTTTTTTTATTACGTACTGCAGCTATCACACTAAATCTAAAGAATTATTATAGGTTGTCTAATAACTAAACCTAATTAAAGAGCTTATTTTAATTAGATACAACCTAAGAAAAAATTGGGATTAATAAAGCTTGTTGTTAATCTATGGTTAATAATTTCAAAGAGAGGTATGAGAATAATATGATGATTGATTGTGCACATTCATATGAAGGTTAAGATTGAACCGTGAACTAGATTCAAAACTCACTAATTAATTCTAGCAATTTTTTACTGTTTAATTTGATTTAACTTCAATAGTTTAGTTTTACTTTATTTTCTTAACCAAATTCAACTGCACCCTCTCCCCCTCAAAATCCTAAACACTGGTTTATATATTACGACAGCTAAACACACACTCTTTGTGGATACAATTCTTGCTCGCCATTACTATAAATTTAATTATGCAAAGTTAGGTTTATTTTTTGATGTGTTCGATGTGCATCAAGAATTTTGGTGCCATTTTCAAGAAGTGAAATAATTTTTTTATATTGATTGGTTTTTGTTAAATATTTGTTTTTAATTAGATTTTACAATTGTTTCTTTATCTTTTTTTTGTTAGTGTTTGTGTATGGTATTAATGAGATCTCCTCATCAAAAACCTGTAAAATTTGATCCCAAGATTGAAAAGCAGTGCAAAGATTACGTAGAGAAACTGGAACAACTCCAAGAATACAACAAAGAATTAAACTTAAGGAAGTCATGACCAATATAAGAACTTTAAGAGAGTTGTATGCACTGGACTTGACTCAAAGACCCTTATGAATTGTCTTTCCAAATTTTGCTGAAGGTATTACTTTTGAGCTTAAGTTTAGCTTAATCTACTTTTACCTAACTTTCATTTTGCAAATGAGGATGCTCATAAGCATCTCAAGGAACTCAATGTGGTTTGTCTAAGTATGAAACCTCCATAGGTGATGGAAGAGCATATTATGATGGGAACCTTTCCATTTTCACTAAAGGATGCAACAAAAGATTGACTTTTTGATTTGCCTACAAGTAGTATGAGCACATGGATTGAAATAAAGAGGCTATTTTTAGAGAAGTACTTTTCGACATAAAAGACAACCAACATAAGGAAAGAGATTTGTGGGATAAAGCTACATCATGGAAATCCCTTTACGAGCATTGGAAACACTTTAAAAAGTTGTGTGTCAGCTGTCTTATCACAATATCATAGAGCAATTCCTTATCCAATACTTTAACAAAGGATTATTGCCTATGGATAGGAGCTTTGTAGATGTAGCAAGTGATAGAGCACTATATGAAAAGACTCCTATAGAGGCCAAAACTTTAATTGAGCATATGGTAGCAAACACTCAATAATTTAGCATTTGCAACAATGTTTGTCAAGTAAATAAGTTAAACAGTTCATCCATAGAATATAGTTTAGATGAACTGACATCTTTTCCTAGACAAATTACTATAAGACAGGCATAGGTGAAAGCATGCGGGATATGTACAAATGTGAATAAAGTGTCCAACTCTGAAAGATAGAAACATGGGGCATGACAATGCTATAGGAGAATTTTTTCCATTAATACAATCAGTATTCCATACTAGAGCGAATAGGCAACAAAACTACTTCTCATATAGGCCACACAGTGAATAATAATTTTAACATAGACAACAAGTCTCCCCTTCTACCTCAGGTACGTCATTTGTAGATATGGTTAAGTCTCTTGCCACTAACACTTTGCAATTCCAACAAGATGTAAAGCAGTTTCAACATAAGACAAGATATCAATTCTAAGAGACTAGGACTAGCATCCAAAATATGGAAAACTAGATGAGCCAGATGGTAGTGATTTCAACCATTTAGAAGCCCAAAGAGGAGAAAAGCTGCCATCACAACCTAAGATAAATATGAAGAATGTTAGTGCAATCACCTTAAGGAGTTGTAGGAAAGTTGAGGATCCTTTGAGGACTATGGCTAGTGAAGAAGAAATTGAGGAGCTTAAAGAAGAAAGGGATATATCATCTAGCTTGAAAGTAAATGATAAATCCCTAATTATTGTTAAGACTAACCCTCCACCTTTCCCTGGCAAGATTGTAACACCCCACCCCCGATGGGAAGGGTAGAATAGTATTTTGGAAAGGGGCTGAGAGTGGTTAGGATTGTTTTGACATATTCATGCATACTTTTAATAGTGAATAGTGAAATTTTGCACATGAAAATAACTGTACATGCATTCATGACATTTCCCGGCATATGTGCCTAAATATGATTTGGTTGTGCAAATGTGGTATTTGTGCTTGAAAAATTAATTGGAGTGATTTTTTGTGTGTTTTACATTTTAGGAGAATTTTAAGAATTTTTTGGAGAAAATTTTCGGGCCGAAAAAATTGTCAGGCGACGGACCGATTGGTTTTCGGTAATGGAACTTTCTGCCCAATGGCACTGGATATTGAAGTAAATGATTTTGGGCGTGTAATTAGAGCCATTGGAATTGGATGGATTAAAGATTAAAGTCTATTAGGGTTTCTTTTATTAAATGATATTAATTGATTTTTGTCTTTTTCTCATTAACATGACAAGTGTCTTAAACTCATTAAATGCTTAGGTTACCTCATTCACGAAACTTGCATAATTGAAAGCCAAATGAAACATTTCTTAAAGCTTTCCTCCTCCATGTTCGTAGTCTCCTTCTCCCTCCCTTCTTTTTGACTTGTTTTGCTTATCTTTGCTACTTTCTTCTCCATACTTGCTTTCCTTTTGTCCTTTAAATCAAACCTAAGCTTTCTACTCTCTCAAGAAGATGATGGTTGTATGTGTTGGAGGGAATTAAAGCTTTGGTGGTTATTTTGAAGATTTGGAAAGTTGAAGCTTGCTTAGGTAAGATTGTGTTTTTTGCTTGTTTTGTTGTTAAATGCATTAATTGTGATAATTGTGCACCTAATTGTATGAGAATTGTATTGGTGTCTATGGTAGGTAATTTGTTTGATAAATTGATGGTTGATTGATGGTTTGATTAGGTAATAAGTAGTGAATGAAAGTAAAGGTATTTTAGATTTTTTTGGATTGATTTTAATGATATTAGATGAATGGATATTAAAGGGAGAAAAATGTGTGTGTGTGCTGCCATTTTATGGCTAAGGGGTTAAGTGAAGATCTTGATGAAATTTTGGTTAATTACTTGACTAATTGGGATGCTTATTAGTTTGGAAAAAGTATGGAAAGGATCAGATTTGGCATAGGTATAAGAGCTGGAAAATTTAAGTTGTACATGTTTCATTATTTTTACCATAACTTTCGATAGGGTTAAGCAATTAAGGTGATTTTTAGCTTGAATTAAACCTGAGGTGTTTGGTTACATTTCTTGTGAAGGAAGTGCTATCCAATTGTGGTTTGAAGGGGTTGAAATTTTTCCTTGAAAGTAAGTTAAGTGTGCTATATGAACAGTAACCGAGAATGTGACCTGAAACTTTGATGAATTTTTCTATATTGATTTAGGTTGAATTTGTGAAATTGGTCTTAATGAAAGTTTAAGACTTTCTTGTTATCTTTCCATTTCCACTAAGTATACAATTTTTCGATATCCAGGTTGAGAGTACTGACCTGTTAACTTTTAGAGGTTAATGTGATTGGCGCTGGAAATTGTTCTAAGTGTAAGTTTTGTGGTGATTGTACATTGAAGCTAAATTGTGGATTATTTTGATATTAATTAGATTAAATGGTCTTATGGAAAGTTGTAGAGGAAGGTCTTAGCTTTGAAATGATGTATAATATGCTATTTATGGATGTAGGAATTGTGAGTTATGGAGGTTGAAAGTATGGATAAGGTTTAGGGTATATGTTGATTTCACACTCTTAATCAGGGCAGCCACATTAATGGAGATTTTGAGCTAGTTAGTGATGGAATTTGCTTCTAAGTCCTTCATGAGAATTGTAGTATATTTTTTGATCTTTTCATAGCTATAAAACATGGAATTTGTGGACAAGGATATAAGAAGTTATGAATTTTGGAAGTTGGTGTTACTGTTGAGGATGACTTATAGAGGCAGAAACTTTGATTGAGAATTTGATGTGTTTATAGGTTGAATTTGCTTCCAAGTTGTTCATGAAAGTTGTAGAACATGTTTTGATCTTTCTTTTGACATAAAGTTTGGAATTTTTGGCAAAGGGAATGGAAAGTTATGATTTTTGCAAAATGGTATACTGTTTTGGGAAATATTGTGAAGGCAGTAACTTTGATGGCATTTTTGGCACCCTTAGAAGTGAAATTGATTTTTGTATCTTTCATGAAACTTGTAGAGTTTTCTTTGCTCTTTCCATAAACACCAAATTTGCAAGAATTGGACTTCTAGATCAGAAGTTATGCATAGTAGAAGGAAAAGGGATTTTTTAGTGTTTAAAAAAATGAAAATTGGGGCAGAAGCTCGCCCCTCGCGAGGGCGACGCCTCGCCCTCGCAAGGAGGCGAGTTGGCTCGCCTCGCCCCTGCGAGGCATTAACTTATTATATATATATATATATATTGATTATTTGCTTCCTTTTGGATAACTTTCCGTCCGACATCCGATTGACCTGATTATCGAGGCATCGGATTCGTGCAATATTTAATTTCATTTCTATGTGAAATTGGAAATTTTTAGAGATAAAATTGACGTGGATTAATTAGGTCAAAGTGAGGCGACCGGAAAATTATTTTTCTGGTCCTTGTTTTATTAAGTTTTGAACCTATAGAGATCCAAATTTAGTGATTTTGGTGTCTTTGGATTTCTAATTTTTAGACAGAATTTTTGTAATGGGAATTTTTGGAATAATGTCGGGAATGTCACAAACATGCATTGTACACATTTTTAATCGCTACATGTGCATTATTAAATATGTCTGATTGTACAATTAGAAATGTTTGTATATTTTTGACTGTTATAGAGGCGCTTTTGGAACGTCACCCTACTGACGTTGCCGAGACTTCCCGGCATTAGCTCGGAAGCTTTGGTGAGTGACCTAGATGGCTCTCTCGATTATTATATGTTTACTGTGGAGATAATGGTGGGTTTGTGATTGAATATGAATGTGAATTCCGGACAGAAGGTCCGATGTATTGGGAGCTATGCCATAGAAGTGTTACCTGTTTGTGACTCTGAGAATTATTTATATTATGATGTGTTAAATATTAATCGTGGTATGTGTTAAATTGTGACACGTGGATTAATTGTGATACATTTACTGGTAAATTGGGACATATGCATTTCATACGTGAATGCGTGATCAGATAATGATAGTTGTGATTGGAGCAGCCACCGAGAGCTAAAAGCTCAACGTATTAGGGTCTCGAGTCCACAGTGATTCAGAGCCACAGGCCCACTGATTAATGAGCTCTCTATGAGACAGT
>JANVCL010000213.1:14175590-14186854 GCA_026546855.1 Erythroxylum incrassatum | reverse complement strand
GAGTCCAGATCTTCTGTCTAATATTATGGTGTCTTATTATGTCCAATAAATCTCAGTCATTTATTCATGTGGGACCCATATGAGACCTGCGTGGGGCTTATAAAATAAATGATTGAGATTTCATAAGATAACATAAGACAAAATAAAACTGGACAAAAGATCTGAACTCTTCTTAATCGTTTTTGCATTGGATTAGATACTCAAACTAGAGATGCAGAGGGTCAATATATTTATCATGACTTTAAATTCTCCGGACGGCCATTTTCCTTTTGCACAAAGAACTAAAAACCAAATCCTATTAAACCTAACCCACGAAGAAAAAAGCATACGAAAAGTAGATTCCCTTGGAAAAACTCATATTTTAAAAATCTTTTTACGTGGTCACATCACATTACATATGAATGTCAACCTATGGACCGGGCTCCCATCAAATAATTCACCGTCATTACAACTGTATGAACACGTGCTAAGTGATGAGGTCCCTTAAATTTATATTGCAATGCAAGCAAATCTGTTCAATCGGAATGCGTGCTCCTTGTAAAGATCTTGTTTCAAGGAAACGAAAAACAAAGAGATGAACTGCACTGCATCATAAAGTAATAAAGACAAAATATTTAAATTCACCCATCCTTCCGTTAGACCTAGACCTTTGAACAAAATGCAAAGGAAACAATTCTCTGCATGTATTTCTGTTTTTAATTAAATAAATTTATTTTAAATATTTATTAATAAAATAAATAATTAATTTAAATATATCTGCATTATTAAATCAAAAAAAATATATATTTGAAGATATTTTAGAGTTAATTAATTAATTAATAATTATTAAATTTAATTCATTACAAAAATTAAATTAAATTATTTTTGACTTATACAAAATAATAATCGACATTTTTCTTTCCTTTTATAAACTTCAAAATACAAATTCAAGATCAGTACGGGGCTTGAATCATGCCGGTTTATATAATAATGTGCTCGCACAAGATCTCAGTCAAACTCTCTTACGGCACGTATACTCTAAAGTCCAAACTCTCTGTGTGATCATTCACAGCTATAATCAATGAGATTGGAAACTGACATGGAACCAGGAACCTTACACTTTGGGCTACAGATTAAATTATTAGGCACCAACAGTCAGCTGGTTCCTAAATAATGGATATCTATTAATTACTTGCACGCCAAATACGTATATATTTAACAAATTGGGGGAAGTTTGTCCCCTGAAAGGAGCCTTCAACCAACAAGTGATTAATGCCGTATACTTTTTGTACGCAGGCAGAATCTTAACTGGCAATGCTCATTTTCCACTTGCAGGAGCAAGACGACTTCATTTCTTTTCACGTATATATATATATATTTAACTCTTTAAGACAAAGAGGACAATGTATGAGAGTCGCTATTCTTGTGGAAGATAGAGAGAGAGAGTCTGAATTCACAGCGTCAAAATGGGCAGAACTCCTTGTTGCTCCAAGGAAGGAATAACTAGAGGGGCTTGGGCTGCTCTCGAGGACCAAATTCTCACTGAATATGTCAAAATTCATGGCGAAGGGAAATGGAGAAACGTTCCCAGGCAAACTGGTAAGTGGTTGCTAGTATAGTAGTTCATTAGTATCTCACCACAAGATGCTCACTAGAATTAATACAACTGTTAAAGGTCTGAAGAGATGTGGAAAGAGCTGCAGACTGAGGTGGTTGAATTACCTTAGACCTGATATCAAGAGAGGTAACATTTCAGATGATGAAGAGGATCTCATCATTCGTCTCCACAAGCTTTTAGGCAACAAGTGCGCTTTTCCTCATCTCTGTCTCTAGCAGATTATAAAAATGTATGCTTGTGTTTACTGTTTTTTGTTACTGTAGATGGTCTTTAATTGCTCGAAGACTTCCTGGGAGAACAGACAACGAAATCAAGAATTACTGGAACACAATCCTGGTGAAAAAACTTTATGGCAAACAATCGAAACAAAGTAGCGATGAAAAGAAAAAGAGTAATCAAATCCAAGTGTCTGATCAAACCCCCTTAGGAACAGAAATCATGCGCCATTCAACTATGATTCCAACCAAGGAAGCACTTGTAAATCAGAATTTGAGCTCTCACACGGCAACAGAAGGTTTAGAGGATGTGGGATTGAGAGCTGGTAGCTCTATTTTTCCAGACACATCCAAGGAATGTGATTCACAAAGATCGAGGTCGGACTTCTGCATCGAGAATTTTTCTTCATCTGAAATTTCTGATTCAGAATTTTTCAGGAATTGTCAGCTTGACGATGGAGCAGATGAAGAAGGTGGTGTTACGAGGGAATGGACAACTTTGGACGAAAGTTTGACGTTGTCCGAGGAAGACATTTTGCTCCAGGATTGGATTGTAGACGACAGCTTCCTCCAAACCAACTAATATGAACCTACTTTTGTTTCTTGAATTAGTCCAGTTAAAATGGAATAACATGTATTCGGATCTAGATTGACTGCATTTCTAATCAACATTATCATCTTGCCATGTTTCTATGACCCAAACCACTCCACCAAGAAGGTGTTCTCTCTTCTCCACTTTTTACGTCACAAATCAGACAAATCTCTCACCCATTAAGGTCTTACTCTGACCCCAACCCCTTTATGCATAAAAGTTAAGGTTTTAAAAGCCGACGACGGACTTTCAGCCCATATGTCCTTCACACTTGCAAATGAACAATCGAAGATGAGATGAAACAGGTTAGGTTATTCCAAATTAATATTAAAGAAGCCACCCGAGTTTGGACTTCACAACTTTATATATTGAGGTTCTTTGATGTACAAATAAAAAGGTTATTTACCAAGCATTCAATGCTAAGGTCCAATTGAGAAACAAGAAAGAACTTAAGAAAGCGTAAAAATCAATTGAGAAATTAGAGTTAAGGAAGAAAATGAAAAGAAAAACATTCTTGCTGTTGAATCTCCAATGGAATAGTAACGAAGATTTTATTTCACATTAGCAACTATATATGCAAATCATAACTCAACAAGGTCCAACTTTTTTAGTCTTCTGTTTTTAATACGATAAAAAAAAACTAAAGCCGAATAGTCTTGGATCATGTAATTACTGAGTTCCAGCAAAAACTAAGAGCCCGAATGAGCTAAAGAGCATAAAAGTATTGTCTTTCGCTTTGAAACCTTGTAAAGTCGCCAAAAGAATCACCTGATATGGTAGTCTAATATGTAGTTCTACATTTTTGTAACCTCAGTCCTCGATCTTCACTGTCATCATGTTATAGCTTCTCGACAATTTGTGTCTTGTTCATCAATGTGGTCTTTCCCTTGTTGACGACTTCCTTCTTCAAATTCTACTCTACAGTCCACCGATTCGTCAAATTGTAATCTGTCGGAGCCCATCTCATCAGATTCCACGTTGGATTTTGTTGCAGTTGTTAGACCTCTCCGAACAGTAAAAGCTTCTAAAAGCTCTGGAATGTCTTTATTTTCGATCCCAGCCTCATTCATAGACAGTGGTCCAACGCCAGACATGATGTTATCAGCAGAGCGGTTAATGTGTGTTCTCGAGTAAAGCTCATCAAGTTGACTGAAATATGAACAAGTTTTGGACTGCTGAGACCTCTTCTTAGTACTTTCTTTGGCTTTCCTAAAGTACTTGTTGATATTCTCCCACTTCTCTTTGCACCTCTTGGCACTCCTTTCGTACCCCATTGAACCCATTAAATGACTTACTTCTTCCCAAAGAGGCCCCTTTAAGCCAGTTTCCTGAAATTTTGTCTCTATGCTACTTCTTACCTGGATCAAAGCCTCAACTTCAGCTTTAGGCCACCTCTTATGGTTGGCGGATTCATTGGTTGTCAATTCATCGATAGCAGCTTCTGCTTGGGGCACCAATGGCGTCCTTCTAGCAGGAAGATCGATGCTCTGGCCTGTAATTTTCCCTACGTAAGAAAGTAATTGAATTTCTCTATCTGAAGCTTGAGCTTGTTCACGAGCTCTAGCAATGACTTCCCTGTTGAACTCTTCAGCTTCTTGACGCCTCCACTTTTCTTCTTTCTGTGTCCTCTCTCTATCCATTCTCTCAATTGCTTCTAAGAACTCCCTGTGCAACTTCTCTTGATGGTTCACTAGTTCCTTCACCAAGTTCTGGAAGAACCCAACCATTGAATTCAACTTCTCCTTCAGTTTCCTCTTTCTCTTCCTCTTTAGTCTCTTCCTCAACAAAACTTCCTCCCCAATAGAGTTCTCTGACCCATGGTCAACTCCAACTACATTGTTCATTGCACCAATATTCTCATTCTCTGTGGTACCAAATGGTACGAAAAGACATTTATTGGTCGGTGAATTTTCTCCTGTCGGTGCAAATCCGGAGCCTGTCTGATTAGTGTCAACAGTCTTCGCAATGCGACATATTGCTTCAAGCTCGCCAAAGAGCCCAAATTTACCGTCCGAATTCTTGCAATTTTCACGACTTCCATCGACGTGCTTTGCACGTATAAGATTGTAGTACTTGTTGTCGCTTCCCTGAGCTTCTTTCTCGCTGTTACTTCTGTTGAGCAGTTTCCTGCAACATTTAAACAAACACGTAGATGACATGAATGCCCACAGAGCTAGAAAATCAAAGTGCTAGCGAATCATTAATAAAGGTGATAACTTTATCATCTAGCTGTTACCAAAATGGCTCCTTGATTGCGGCAGCAGAATCTACATTGGAATTCCAACACTGAGGCATTACCAACGAATTGGAGAGATTGGAATCATCCCCATTAAGCAAAGTAGCTGCTCCCCCTTGATTCAAAGCACCATCTTGATGAGTACTGCCACTGTTTTCATTGAGACCCAACTTGAAATTCACGCCGAAGAAGGATGGGAAAGACGAAACTTGGGATTGTTGCTGCGATATTTCTCGGTCCAGCCTCTCCTCGAGCTGTTGAAATGGGGGGAACTGTTGTTGGTGGTGAAGCAAATGATGGGATGCGGCAACGGAGGACCGCTGTTGTGGTGTTTCTGGCGAAACATTTTGGTGGGTTTCTCTCTGTTGATAGGGATGGTGCAGGCTTAGGTTTTGAGAACTCAAAATGGGGTAATCTGATGATGGGCAACTACCACCATCCTCCATGATTGGGTGGTGATGGCGGTAATGGTGGTTGCCAAGTACACCATAATTTGGCTGCATATCCTACATGAACAGATAGATTTAGTCAGAGAGAGAGCCGATAGAAGTAGCTATGGCGGCGCAGTTTGGAGGAAGTTTGATTTTAGATTAGAGCTTAGAGCTAGACAGTATAAGTTGGTGTAAGAAGGAGACGGAAACGTCTTACATGGAAGCAAATATGCTATGCTTCATCTTAACTTAGGTTTTTCTTAAGCTAATTAATAATAGATTCCTACAACCTATAATCATGATCTTATCATTCCTTTTCTTTTAATCAGGAAAGATATGTTTTAGTAACCGGGAAGTAATTAATATGTCAAATTTTCTCAGTAATTATAGCATCGTACAAATGCCATTGCCAGATGCCTTTTTTTTCTTTCTAAAAATATATAATGGAAACAGCATTAGATGTGAAGTGGTGAGAACATAAATTTTATATTACTGAACAGCACCTAAAAATAAAATTGTGTAGTATTGTCTTCTTCGCCGTCTTCAATTCTATAAACCTAATTTGAGTTGAACAAAGAAAAGGCAAAACAAGAGCAATAGTCAGGAAGGTGTGGGGATAGAGTACGAACATGAGAACAGAAAGACACGTGTGTGAGTTTTGAGCGACAGTAGGAGCTGCAGAGGCATTAAGAGACGTGGTTTTGGACGTATATTGTAATAATAGAATAAGGTGCACGTGAATCATCAGTGACAGTACACTACACTGTCCTGTTGTCCCTCACACATTAATTTCTGTGTCTGTTTTGGGATCTCGAGGCCTTTTTCAACGGCGAAGATGCTGCTTCCTCTAACCCATCTTCACTTGGACTTCGTTTCAAGCCTTTAATCGGGCTTCCACCACATATGTGACCTACCAAAGTTTGTCGGCTTTCCACAAGTCCCAAATATCAAAATTGAATTTTTAACCAATAATAAGGTTTCCTATTAAGTTTTAAACTTGTTCAGAATTCGAATTTCAGCAAATTCAATTGCAATTTGAAATTTGCTGAGTCGTCAACATCATCGCTTTTGGAGTGCTTTGGGCCACGGATAGTCAAATGGGGGCCAAAACTGCTGCTTTGTGGGCTCAGCTCTACAAATACCAAAGCACGTATATCATTTTCCCACACATTGCGAGGTTCATCACGGGACTAACAAGAATAATCAATTAATTTCAAACAACTCAGTCTTAATAAATAATCAACTCAATCAATATAGATGATTAAAAAATAAAACTCTAAATTTAAGTGAAATTTTTTTAATGTAGAAGAAGAAACTTTAGACTAAACCAATCAGTAAATTCATTAATTAAATATCATACTAACAAGAATTCAAGCTTTAAACTAGGCATGTCTGATGAATGTATCCCTTAAACTCACTTCAATACTCAATAGTCGCAGAGATACACGATTGTTTCCAGTACCATACGAGCATGTCTGACCTCTATATAGGTGAAATTGATTCTTCAACTCATGCATGGTTACAGAAGAATACATAGTCATACACATGACCTTTTCCACCAACAACATGAGCGTGTTTAACCCCAAAAAGTGTGTATTCAACCTTAAAATGGGCCTATCTTCTAAAAGCAACTTCAATTCATCAATTTTCTGTCTCAACTTTGCCTGATATTAGTTCCTTTCGATCTATAAAGGTAACTAAGACTCCCAAAATTCAAACGTTGATGTATAGGTCAAAAAGTTTTTCTAAAATAGGCGTACCACCCACAATGATCTCCCTCACTAACCTATTTCAGACGAAAAATAAAACACCCCATCAATCATTTGAAAGCCATCTTGGCGAGCTTGCCACAAAGCTCAAGGTTACTCCTAGGAACTTCCTTCGTCAATAAATCAGCTCTATTCTTGTTCATGTGAATCTTCTTCAATTTCATTAATTGCTCCTTAACCACTGATCGCAACTATTGATACCTGACATCAATATGCTTGGTTCGGGGATGATACGTAAACTTCTTGCTCAAATCTATGGCACTTTGATTGTTATAAAATACCATGTATTTTTCTAGTTTCACATCCAATTCTTGAAGGAATCACTTCAACCAAAGCATCTCGTTACCTGCTTCCATAGTTGTAACATACTTTACCTCAGTTATAGATAAGGCTACACACTTTTGTAACTTAGATTATGAAGAAATGAATACCCTGCAAATTTGAATAAGTAACCTGATGTGGACTTCCTGTTATCGAGATCACCAACTATGTCCACATATGTGTATGTTCCTAGAATTGACTTACCATCAACAAAGTACAAACTCCATCTTTAAGTACCCTAAAAGTATATAAAGATCCACTTTGTTGCTTCCTAGTGAACCTTTCTTAGATTAGTTAAATATCTACTCACTAATTCAACAACTTGTGCAATATCTGACCTTGTACACACCATGAAATAAATCAAAGAACCAACAGCAAAGGAATACATAATAGTGGACATATTGGTTTCTCCTTTTGGATGGTAGGATAAGCTTGCTTACTCAACTTGAAATAAACTGCTAATAGTGTGCTAATTGACTTAACATGCTTCATATTAAGCCTTTCAAGCACCATTCAATATACTTTTCTTGTGATTACTACAAATTTTCTGCCTTCTAGCCACAAATAATTTCCATGCCTAAAAATCTGTTTTATAGGACCCAAATCTTTTATATCAAAGGTCTCGAACAAGTCTTCTTTTAACCTATGAACCATGTTAACGTCTTATCCCATTATCAACATATCATTAACATAAAACATCAAGATAATAAAGTTACCACCAGTAAAATTTTTGAAATACACACAAAGGTTAACAAAAGTTCGCTTACAACCATTTCCAATCATAAATGAGCGAGATTTTTTGTAACACTGCCTTAATGCTTGTCTGAGTGTATAAAAACTCTTCGTCAATTTGTAAACTAGGTCCTCTTTCCCTTTCTAGGTGCTCTATATATGATCTGAGCAGAAGTAAGGATCACCATGGAGATGGCGTGCGTGACAGGGGTGAGCTTGTCATTCCAGTTAGAACTATGTCCAGAGCTAGGATCGAGAGACTCAAATAGGTTATCTATGCGCATGTGGGTCAATTTGTGGAGAGGATGGAGTGCACCAAGCCTATTGGAGGAGAGCTATTTGAATCACAACCCAAATCAATTCATTTATGTCAAATCCTTGGATTGGACTCACTTGGGACTTGAAGGCCATTGTATTGGGCTGCGCATCATCACTTAAGCCCAAGAGAAGAGACGTGCCTATGATCAGACTTGGAAACGCATTAGACCAGCTTATGATCATTTTATTTTGGACTTGTTTTAAGTTATATTTATTTCGAGCTTCCATGTATTATTTAGCCTAAGTCTTTTATTATTTGACCTAGGTATAAATACCCTTTTTAGGATTAGGAAAGACAACTTTGGATCATATTATTTCCTATGTGCCGCCGACCATATTGAGAGGAGAAACCCCTCTTGTTCTTATCAACTTAGGAATTAAGCATCATTTATCAACTGAATCAGATTGTGGCGTGATTTTGATCCTAAACAACTTTCTTGGTTTGTTCTTTACCCGTTATCTAGGTTGCTCGAGACAAGTTCTTCGTGAGGTCTAGTAGGTAAATTTGAAACCCTGCGTATCAGATTTAATTTTGGTTAATTCAAATCTACCATCTTCTTGTTTCTTTGAATCCGAACTTTTCAATCCTTCAATTCCATGTGTGCGCTTTAATATATATATATATATCTGATATGTGTTTAATTGTTGATATATTTAATCATTTACACTTAGCAATTAATGATACGAAAATGCTTAAGATAATCAATTGAATTCATATGTGATTTTAGGTACAATTTGAAAGTACAAAAAATTAAAGTGAATCAAAAGCGTGACATATGGGTTATTTTTCAAAGATTTATTTTTGCTTGTCTTTATGGAGCAAGAAGAAGAAAATTAAAAGACAAGAAGAAAATTAAAGGAAGAAAAAATGCAAAGCATAGTGAATGAAGATGAACTGCTGGAAAAAAAGAAGGTCAAAATGACATGCAAGCAGCTGGGAAGGAGGACAATACGACAACGCAAGGCACAACCAAGATGAAAGCTCAAAACGACATAGCAGTAGGCAGAGACGACAGTGTAGCAGAAGGACATGTCATACGTATGTTGCATTTGGGCATTTAATGCATGCATTTGCCGCATTTAGGCATTTAACACATACGTATGCAGCGTGAAATGCAGTGTCCCAAATGCACAGAAGATAAGTTTTTAAAGAGGAACCAACATTAATTTGTCCCATTAGCAGAATAGTGGACGCTGCAAGAATAAAGGAATAAAACAGTGGGAGGCAAAATAGAGAGGCTGGCGTAAGGGTTTGCATTTAACGCAGGCGAATAGTGTGTTTTTGGAGAAGCTAGAGAGCTGGCGTAGGCGTCGTGAAGGGCAGGCACAGTGAAGAGTAAAAGGCAGTGAAAGGGGTTTTCAGCTAGGGATTGGAATGGAGAGCTAGGGATTGGAATGGAGGTTGAAGCATTTTTTTGGGAAAGACTTATAAAGGGCTAGACATCCTGACGTCAATTCGAAGGTAACATCGACGTCGACGACTTGGGTTAAGTATTTTTTAATTACTTTGTTGTTTCTTTCTCTCATTAGGAATTGATTGTGTTATCCTATGTTAATTGATTTGGGTATTGTGTATGGATATTCGAATTTTTGTTATTATTCAGTTATTTGTGTATGAACCCATTGGGTATTATGAAAAGATGATTTTAATGCGTTCATTGAATCGTTAATTGCAAACCCATTGCTAGAATTTTGATATTGTTCGTAATTGTTATGTTAAAATTCATGTGTAGTGACTAAATGATTCGTAATAATTAAGGATAACATGACCTAGGTTAAATGATACATCGTATATAGTTGTTGCCTTGATTAATCGATTTTTCTAATTCGTAATGCTACTGCCTAATTAAATCTAGAGATCATATCCTAGGTTATTTAGTGGTTAGGATTACTTAACGATCGTATCTTGATTAAACAAATCTTAAGAAAAACTCAGGTTAATTATTAACTCACGATTAATAGTTGCTACGAGAGGTTTAAGAACAAAAAATTTAATGAAATATGCTTAATTAGGGTGTAGGCCAAGATTGAACCAAAAAATTGGCTTCTTATCGAATTCTCCAATTTTATCATTTTTTGCATATTTTCTTTAATTTGTTTTCAATAGGTTAGTTAGTTTCATTTTATTTTCTTCTTTCAAAAATTCAAAACCCCCCGTTAAACCTAAATAGCAGTTAATTTTATTTCATAAACTTTACGCACACCCTCTGTGGGATCAACCTAGATTCACCACTGCTATAGTAGTAGGTCTAGTTATTTTATTTTTACTAGCATAATGACACGCGGTCAAATTTTGGCGTCGTTGCCGAGGAGTGCGGTGTTTTAGTTTTTGTTTGTGATTTAGTTGGTATTTTGTATATATTTGTTCGTAATTGATTTCTTTTCAGTTATTTCGTGATCTTTTCATTTTTTATTTCGTGTTTTAAAAAAATTATATGGACGAAAGTAATTTATTTTATAACTCATATTCTCAATCGTATAACAATGTTTGGACTGATCAACTTAACTTTTGTTATGGATGGGATAATCATCAGAATTACTTCCATGATAGTTTGCAGGACGCATAACAATTCTTGTACAGACCAGAAGTTTCCTATCACGACTCTGGTCCATCTCTGGAAGAGTTGATTAATATTTTAAAAGCTAATACTTTGCAATTGCAGGAGAATGCTCTACAATTCCAGAAGGATGGAGGGTATTTTCCAAAAAATACATGGTCTAGTGCCCAAGATCTAGAGAGCCAACATGATTCAGGTGCATCTTTAGAAGAACTTGTTAAGAATCTTGCTGTATCAATTTGCAAATTTAATAAGATATGCAACAATTTTAACAGAATATGTAGGAGCAGTTGCAAGAATTTTGACAATAAACAAAAGCAAGCCAACATAAGATGTTGGCCCCTGAATTCTTTTCTTATTGAACAAGCATGATTTCAATTTATTTTTGAGGTTTTGATTGATTAATTATTTTGTTTGGAGTTTAATTAGCATGTCAATGATTAGAGGATTTATTGCTTAGATTGATGGAATTAGAAGTATTAAATGGAGAAATTA
>JANVCL010000213.1:14137887-14153253 GCA_026546855.1 Erythroxylum incrassatum | reverse complement strand
CAAGGTTTTAATCAATGAACTCCATTGCTTAAAACCTTGTTAAAAACATCTTAGTGTGTGCGGTGGATTTGCCAATGTAATGGGTCAAATGCAATCTAGCATCAACTCAATATCAAACACAACTAGGCAGATAAAAGAGAATCAACAAGATCGCAAGTGGACATATATGAGACTTCATATATTTAAGCTCAAAGTTCTACAATACAAATTCAAACAACACATTGAAAATCCAACATTTGATTAAACTATAATCAAGTAGTTTCACTATAAGTTACAAATCCTAGACTTAGGCATTCATAAATCATAGCTAAACTACGGATTAAGTTACTCCCCTTTGAAGCTCATTAAACTCCAGCCGTCACTACATCTTCAGGAGAAAAGAAATGCCAAACCACACATTGCAACCGAAAGCTTTACAACTAGGAACAAATCCAAGCTACCCATAGTGGAAGTCGGCAGTGAAAACGGAAGAGAAAACCTATGAGAGAATTGTCCCCGGGGAACTCCAAAGGGAACCCCGGGTGGTAAGGTCGTGAGTGTTTTCTTTTTTTTCTTCACTCGTATATCTTTTGCCGAATGCCCCTTTATGATAAAATATCACTCAATATATATGTCGACACTCTTTAACTTATCCGAAAATAGGTTTCTTCTCAAAACGGGTTACTGGTTCGGGTGTGCACAGTATGTAAAACTTCAAAAAATGGTTCAGGTCTTTGATGGTTCGCCACGGCGAAATAATTAATTTACGTCGCAGTGAACTTTTTCCTGAAAGTATTACCTGCATCGTTTGTTCCTTCATTGCGGTAACAGAATTAATTTTCGTCGCGGCGTAACACTGACTTCGCCGCAGTGAACTTTGCCTGACAGGTCGTCTCATGACTTCCATTTCTTTGTTCCACTTTTGCTTATACTCTTCTTGAGTTGGCTCTACTCTCCTTTAAATCTGCAATGAAAAGTAATAATTTGTAATATCAATTATCCTACAATTTAAAGGACTGCAATTGTAAATTAGTTATGACAATTTGACCCTCAAATCACATTAATTCAAAACAAGTACTCTTAGGTCAAATTAAGCACAATATCCAACAAAAGGAGCTGAAAAGTATAACAAAAACCATGAAAATGTCACTAAATAATATAGCAAACTTGGGTTCAATCACTCATACATCATAAATTCACATTTATAAACCAAACATTGATAGTCAATGCTCATGTAAATAATGATGGCATTCTTAAGCAAAGTACATAATGCAAATATGGTAAACAGATTATCCATATACTGAAAATGCACATTTATAAGCCAAATATTGATATTCAATGCTCATTGATAAGAAATATCAATATAATTGCACGTTATTACAATTCTTCATTAGAACCAATAAAAATTCTCATCAATACCAATTATTAATGTTGTCGTGCTGTATTTCTTATTTATGATTGTTAAGTTTCCCTTCTGTATTAAGCCTACACATTTTTTGTGGGTGTGGATAGCGGGTGCTGTAGATATCCGAAGATATCAAACTATGGATATCCGAGGGTATCGAAATGTGGATACCCAAAGGTATCAAACTATAGTAACTGCACTGTAACCCTATAAGCATGCCTATCTATCCACAACCAAGACAATAGAGCAGGCATTATAACATTCCTTAAACCATTTGCAAATTTCACAAATCATATATTAGCAAATCATATGATATACATTTTAAGTCATAAAATATATATTTGCATTCATACTTACAATTCATGGCTTACTACCATTAGAAGGGTATCACAATCACACTTGTATATTCATATTATACACATAAGAGTAATGAATATGCATACAAATCATTTATGTACATGTAAATTTTCTTTGGAATGCATTATGCTCAATCTTATATTCCAATGTTTAGTCTCTCAATTCATATATGGTAATTCCTATTTCGTTTACTTCTAGGTGTTTGAAAAGTTTCATACACATTAAAAAAGATTTAGATAAGATCTAGTAAAAATTGAAAACAAAAACAAACTTAAAATAGTGCAATTTGAGCTAAACCCCAAAGTGGTCTAAAAATAGGCAAATTATCAGTCTAGGAATAAATCACATGACGGAGTCTAGTTCTTCCTTAATATTCTTACAGAAAAAAAATTATAACTAAGTTTCATGGTCTTCTAGACATTTGTCCATCTGTGTCTCTAGGTTGTAAAATATTCAAGATGGGGCCATGTGGACCTCTAACATATAAGCTATAAGCCAAATATCACACGCTGCTCCAAAATAGGGGTAGCATTAGGTCACCATTTCTAATGTCATAAAACCCGAATTAAGTCAGAGTCTCTTCTAGATATTTCTACTTATATGTCTTAGTTTTCATATGCAACTAAAATCACCAAATTTAGAGGTCTGTAGGTTGATTAATGACCCAAACAAAGTGACTGGTTCAACAAACCTTAGACAGAATTCCACTATACGATAATCTCTTGTCGGATTCAATCAATTCTGTACAAGATAATAGAAAAATAGTGCCAAAGTATCATCCTAAAAACCATTGCACATCCAAATGAATCTTTTTAAACATTCAAATGTATAAAAATACATAAATTAACTAAGTGAAGTCCCAAACCTTAAAATTGACAAAGTAGTTCTTCTAATGATTTTCCCTCCCTTCCTTTCTAGCTTTGCTTGAATCACCAAGTCAAAAATGATGTGATAAAGAAGGTCAAATGGAGAAGAGAAAAACATGAAGTTAAGCCTTCAAAGTGTCGTCCATCCTCCCTCTCCATATGCCAATTCATGAATTTTCTAGTCTTAGACATATGTTTCAATCTCATTGGACCATATGTCATAATCCTATTAGACCACGTGTTACAATCCCATCGACCACTTGTTACAATTCTATTAGACTATGTGTTAAATTTATATTAGACCATGTATTACAAATGCATTAGACCATGTGTTACAATTTTATTGACTTTAGGAAAATTGCATATTGGGGCTTTTTCTTCCTTTAATTCCCACATTAAGCTATAATCTTATCAATTTATTTCATTCCCCTATGTCTTAAGTTTCTAATGGCATAAATTTCATACAATTTGGTTAATTATCTCGGGAGTTATACCTCAAAAACTACAGGTTGTTTGAAAGAAAGGATAGTAGCCAGAACTCAACTTCAAAACAGAATTCAAAACTCTTATAGGTAGAATCAAATTTCTATTCCTTTATGAAGGTTTTTTTTCTATGTCTCTAGCTTAATCTCCCATTGGAATTATCCAATTTAGAGGTCTACAGGCCAAGATATGGCAAAATTACAGAAGTTTGTTTAGTGAAACCTATCCAGTCAGTGAGGTTCCCATCCCAAATCAACTAACTTAAGTTTTATCATGCAAGAGCAACACAAAAATACATCCAATTTAACCACAAAAACATCCCATTTACTTATGGAATACTTCTTTTATCAATTCCCTTCACATCACACTCATAATACAAACAAACATATCAAAATTTTCTACACATATTTCACGTCTAAGTATGTATGTCCATGTCGAAGCGAACAAATTATCCATTAACCCTTATCTTGTACATTAAGTACCATTATATATCTTACTATACTTATATGTATTTAATTCATTATGTTCACTTCTTAATATAACCTAGACATGCTATAATACTTCCAGGGTATATGTTGGGATGTTACACTATACATCTTATTAACTCAAGCATCTCTCTTCAAAACAATTACCAACAACTCTAATCGTACAACAACAAAACAATTTCTAATCCACATAAACCAAACCATGTAGAGAAACTTCCGCAATAATCCGTAAGGATTATTGAGAATTTATTTCCTACTTTAATTGTAGTTAAACTGAGATTTATAAACCCATATATAACTAAAAGGTGGCTACGACTTGAAGGCTTAGGCTATAAACTTTTCAATTCTAAATTGAATGTAAGATTACAAACTTTTCATTTTAAAAATCATATCTAAATATGATTTTAACGTTTATGAAATTATTCATGAAGCACATCTAATCTTTTTAGAAATTTTGGTTTGTAATTTCAATTCCAAAATTTTGTCAATAACAATTAATGAATTTAATTAAGTTACAAAATTAAAGTTTGCACTGATACTACTGTTGAAAAATCGGGACAGGATCTGATCCCGTCTGCAGGGACATAATTACAAAACTTTTTGTATTAAGATTTTTTGAAAACCAAGATCGTAATAATTTTATACAATAATTAACAATTAAATCATAATAAAGCAAGAATCTTAATTCGTACCTTATTCTGAAGCTTGATCCTTTTTTAGTCGTATCCTAAAAATTGTTTTCGAAATTGGACCATCTCAACTATCATAGTGGCCCAAAGTGTCCGACCTCTAATAATATCTACAAAACAGGTCGAGAGAATTCTGCAACTCTTATAGAGAGGATTAAACAAGGAGTGATAGTTTCATTAGAGCTTAAGTCTTTTTATAATAAGTTTTAGACATTTTAGTAATACAATTGAAACTGAAATCTGAATTTCAGTTTCAATTTCAAATAAATTTGGTTAGAATTACAAATAATTATAATTAAATATCAATTATGCTTAAATAAGATGTAATATCTCATATTGATCCTTATTAAATATCTCATATTTTGTCGTAAAGTTTTTCAAACTTTACAATCAAGTCTAACTTGATTAAAATATATTTGCTCTTTTCAATCTAATACATGAGATTAATTAGGTTCCCAAATATGTTGGCAATGGATATAAATTATATCCCTAAATCATATTTAGGATTAGATAAATTAACTCCTTTAATTTATTTTTAGTTCTTTAATTAAATAATTTATGTTCATAGATCAAGATTGGTATCTATCAATATATCATGATCACCCAAATATTTAAGAGTGTTAAAATGGTTTTGACTAGCTTTTCTGTGCATGATTTTTTCTTATAATTTAATCCTTTCGCTATACAATATTTCAATTAGACATAGAGCATGAAATTAATGTCTACTCTAATTTGAGTCCAATCATATTAGTTCTCCGCTATTAGCTATTGATTCATTAATGAAATTTGTAAACTATTTATAAAATGTCATTCTACCTTGGCCAAGGATTTTCCAAATCAATACTAATCCAGAACAATAGAACATTGTTCCTAATTACTTTAGGCTTATGGATCCTATCTTGATCACTTAACTACTTCCATATAATTCATTTACATCCAGTACCTATAATTAGAATAAGTCATAAGTAGTATCAAAACATATCAATTCCTATACAAGATAAATTTGGATAACTCAAGTCAACGGATCACTTATCCAGTCATCATAATGAGAATTTCCATAAATATACAAGTAATATTTCAAATGGATTTATGATATCAGGTCAATTCAGTAAACTTGCTCTCTAAAAATTACCCATACGTTTGTTTAAGTATCTTCATATTTTAATCTATGAGATCGAATACTTCCATTATAAAGAACATGAGCTAGCCTTTTTACGTTATATTAATGACATGTCATAATATAACAATAATAGAAACAATTTAGAGATAATATATAAATGTAATATGAGTCTCAAAATTATAATCTCATTATAATTTTAATTGTAATTTATAATTTATCACATGAACTTTATCATATATATCTAAACATGTACAAGGAAAAGAATGTCTTTAAGTAATTGTCATTAAAGTATAACCAAACTGATTAGCTGTAGGACATAAATTAACAATCTTAACTCACAACATTGAACTCTTTTTATAATATGACTGGTCTAAAATAGTACAATAAGTTATATCTTCGCATGGATCATGTATTCGTTATGAATGGTTTTGTTAGGAAAGATTAACAAGTTCCAAATGGGAAAATGAACTATTCTTACATTCCAAGTTTTGCTAAGATAATACTGAATAATTTTCAATTATAGTTGTAGCTTTTGAAGATGAAGATTTGTGAAAACTAGAACTCTTATGGAGAAAAATGTTAGGTGTACTAATATTTAGATTATCTTGTGTGATAAGATTAATTGAATATAATTACCTTATCCATGGTTAAAATAGAAAAAATGTCTACAAAAATAAGTGGGGGAAGTCAACGAGATTTACATAGAAAGCAGGTAAAGCGAGAACTTTTTTGTCAGGACATGGGTAGATTATCGGAGACAAAACCTTCTTAGCTTCCTCTTTTATGTCACATTCACTATTCTGTTGCTGAAATGATGAATCTGCAGTTCTTCACTTTTCCTCTTTTCCATCGCTACCATTAGACTCCGTACCAATAAAAATAAAATATGTTCTCTATTTGGCAAGTTAAAACTCTTTGCTTTCGTCTTACTTTAAACTTTCAATTCTTAAGATTTTTCAAGCATCAAAAGAAAATTGTTTTCTTTCACTCATCAAAGGGAAAACCATCGTGTTGTATAAGATTATACAGAATGACGAACTTTGATTGGGAACTGAAAGATTGAGAGAGAAGTATACAGGAAGTTGTAACTGCTCTTATCTTGCACATCCAGATTTTATTGGCAATAATATTATAGAAGGAAAAGATGCACAGCTACAAGTAGTTCATTCATTAAAACAGAATAAAGCTTGAAACACTTGAAACACTCATGTAAACTCAAACCAGGTTTCGTCCCACTCGAAGAACTTACTCATCCGCTCTAAGTTCAAAGGTTCCTCTACTGAAAAATCATACAACTGATCGCTGCCTACAAAGCTGCATTGTGGGTCGATCTCTCTTTTGGAGGTTCCTTCATCGATTCCCTTTGTGGCTATCTTGATTTCATGTACCTTTTCTTTTTCTAAATCATTCTTTTTCGATGTTGAGCATATTTTTTGCTTCTCATTCTGTTTTATCTTTTTGCTCAAATGAGAATTCCAATAGTTCTTGATCTCATTATCTGTACGACCAGGCAGTCTTCCCGCGATCAAAGACCACCTAAAGGCATTATGGAATTGATTATCTATGGAACACTAGTTCGATTCCTAGCTATACTGACAGTGAAGAAAGCAGGCAAGGGAATCCTAAGGTATCAGCTGTTACCTGTTTCCAAGGAGCTTATGAAGCCTGAGTATTAAGTCCTCTTCTTGGTCTGAAATGTTGCCTCTTTTTATGTTCGGTCTCAGATAATTTACCCACCTTAATCTGCAACTATTGCCACATCTATTCAGACCTGAAATTTTGACATTGAAATTTATACGTTCAACAGAAACGAAATATGTTCAGAATCATTTAACGAGAGTTATGGCAAGTACCTGCTTTGGCTGCAACCATTCTCCACCTCCTTGGACCATGAATTCTAACGACCTCCGCCAGTTTCTGGTCTTCCTCAACTGTCCATATTCGGTTAGTTTCTCTTCTGCATTTACTGCTTATAGGTGCCATAGAGAACTTCTTTTGGGCCTTCAAGTTGTATTTCCAAAGAGGTTTAGAGAGGAAAATGGTTCTTTTCTCTAACTTTGATTGGTTACTGAACGAAATGAAGAAAAAGAACAACCTAATCTAGGTAGACAATTAGAAAAGGGATAGTTATCGTTGATGTTGAAGGAAAGAATTTTGATGTAATTCCTTTACATATCCTATGGAGTCCCGAGTACTTATCCAAGTGCTGAATTTGAGAATTGAGAGAAAAGGACGAAATAGTCCGTCGTTGACCATTGTAAGCCCATAATCATGAACGATCACATAATGTTAAGCTTCTCTACTACAAATGCGTGTGGTCTGCTCTTCAGATGAAAGAGAGTTCCTAGTCATCATGGAGACCCGTTTCAGGGATGATCATTGGAATGAGGACTGAGCCTGAAAAGCAATTTGAGGACAAATAAGAAGGACAAAATCCTGACAAGCCCGGAAGAACCTCCGTTGAAATTCATCAATCCGAGAAATCACTCGCTGCAGCCATCAATTCCTTATCGTATCAGTTCCAGCAGGAGCTGTCAATTCAGGGATTTAAAGCGCACCCAGAAAAATAAAAAAAATAACTTGCTTGTCCGAAAAATTGTAGGCCTCACGTTTACAGCTAACGATATACACGGACTGCAAATGCCCTATTACAAAAGGAAGAAAGTTGAAAATCTACGCTTCTGAATCTCCACTATCCCTGTTTCTTCCTGACATTAATTTCTACCAAAATGTTTGTATCTGTAGTATATGTCGTTAAACAACTAGCTAGTTAATTTGCAGGACCCTCATTCATGGTTAGCAAGTAAACTTCAGATTGGTACGGCAAAACTAAGATTCCCTAACCTGCCAGGTCCCATTATTTTGGAGTTTGGGTCCCAATCTCTCAATCCTGGACGTGCAATGGATTAAGCTTGTTTCTATATAAGCCTATGGTTTTTTAGAACGTAGATCCTCTGTCTAATATTACTCTGTCTTATTTTTGTTTCATAAAATATCAGCTATTTATTTTACAGGACCTATATAAATAAATGGTTGCAAATAGGTGGTTGAAATTTATTGGACACAATAAAACACCATAATATTGGACAGAAAATCTAGACTCGGTTTCTTATGGCAGTCATCAAAACTATTGGAGGCCTTCAGTGAAATATGTGTTGGAGTTTTTAAAAAATAAAAGATGAGACAAGATAAAGATTAAGGAATATGTAACACTTAAGTTATTTTATTATTAAATTTGGTTGCCTTATATAGGCAAAATATAAAAAAATTAAAATAGATATTTCAGTTGACAAATCTGGCTTATAAGATAAAATTAAAGATAAATTAAAACCTATTCTAAAGGAATTTTAACAACTCAAATTTTGAATTAATTTTCAACATTCTCTCTTAATTCAAAATTTCAAGAATAAAGCACGTCTTTCCTAATATAATTCACTTGTCTTCAAATGTGTTAATGTACATTATCATCAACTTATAGATATTGGAGCACAAAAAGAGTTTCTTCTTGTGTCACTTGTGTTATGTTTGTTTCTTCTTCATTTTGAAGTCTATAGTTTCTTTTTTGTAAATGTCCAAACCTCTTGCAGTTGAAGCATTGTTGTTTTCCTTTGTGCCAACAATCCTTCTCTTCATGGTTGGGCTTCTTATGATTTGTACATTGGAGAATTTTACTTTTATCCTTTAAAGAGAAACTTTTGACCATGTATGCTCCTTCGACCTTATCACTATTTTCTCCATCTCTCATTATTCTTCTTTGGTCCACAACTAAACTCTCTTATGCAAATTTTATATTTGATAGATCTTTAGTAACTTCAAGTGATGAAATTTTTGACTCGTATCTTTCAGGAAGTGTCACAAGAAGCTTGTCTACAACCCTTTGTGTAGGAAACTCTTCACCAAGTAACTTGATTTAATTGACAATGGACATAGGTTTGCTCCTATATTACTTGACACCTTCAAAATTCTTCATTTTTGGCATCTCAAATTCTCTTTTGAGATTCAAAATTTGCATCATCTTAGTTCAAGTGTTGCCTTCAAATTCTTCTTTTAGTTTCTCCTATGTTTCTTTAGGAGATTCACTTGCTACTATACTCATGAAAATTCCTTCCGTCATTGCCGAATGGAGGCAAGATAGAGCTTTTAGTTTCTTTGCTCTTTCTTTATCATTCTTCTTGATTTGGTTTAGGGTTGGATTTTGTGGAAGAGGTGTAGGCTTAAACTGACTTTCAATAACCTCCCATAAACTAGCAGCTTGCAAATAAGACTTAATTTTGATAGCCCAAGAGTGATAATTTTCTCTATTAAAAATAGAAATTGGAATAGAGAAATTACTTGATGTCATTGCTAGGGTTGAACACTCATATTTTTCTATTAAAAAAAGGTTTCGCTACTCAATCATCACAAGCCAAGAATAACTGGAGCTCTGATACCATGTTGGAGTTTTAAAAAAATAGAAGATGGATAAGATGAGATAAGATAAAGATTAAGAAATACGTAATACTCAAGTTATTTTATTATTAAACTTGGTTGCCTTATATAGGAAAAATACAGAAAATAAAATAGATATTTCAGCCAACAAATCTGGCTTATATAATAAGGTTAAAGATAAACTAAGACCTATTGTAAAGGAATTTTAACAACTTTAAAATTTTGAATTAATTCTCAACAATATGTAGAATGTTTGAAGTCAAACCTGATTCTCATCTTTCTAGGAGTTGACAAATCAACATTTGAAAAACTATCTTATGCAAAAACATCAAAAGACGTATGAGAAACTCTACAAAAATTTCTCCAAGGAGTCGAAAAATCTAAAAAGGTACAACTTCAATCTCTTAAAGCTGAATTTGAAATATTAAAATGTAGAGTTTTAAAAAAATTAATGACTATATTACTTGTCCGAAAATGGTGGCTAACGAGGTGAAAAGAAATAAAGAAGCTCTTGATGATGTGAGAGTGATGGAAAAACTCTTACGTTCACTAACAAGAAAATTTGATTATATTGTCCCTGCCATTAAAGAATCAAATGATTTGTCACAAATATCTATTGATAAGCTTATGGGCTCTCTTTAGGCTTATGAGCTGAGAATGATCTAAAATGAAAAAACTGATGATTTGGAACAAGCTTTGCAAAGCAAGTTATCTACTGGTGGCAATCAAACTAGCTGTAGTTACCAACGAGGAAGAGGAAATTGAGGTAGCTACAAAGGTGCCTACAAAAGTGGATGCGGTGGACAAGGACATGGTAGGAACTCTTTTGAAAGTGGCCAAACAACTGAAAGCTATCAAATATATGGCCATGGTTAAAGAATTCAGAACAGAAGAAGAGGTAGTTTTTAACAGTGAGGTAACAAATCACAAGGGCAATGTTATAATTATAATAAGTATGATCATTTTAGTTATGAGTGTAGATCAACCCTAAGAGGGAGGAAACAAATTATTTTGTAGCAATAGAAGATAAAGAAGATGAATTGGTTATGTTCTTAACGTATAAAGGAAATGAAAAATGCAATAAAATTTTTTGGTATCTTGATAACAGTGCTAGCAACCACGTATGTGGGCGAAAGGAGTTGTTACAAATTTGGTTGAGACTATCTAAGAAGAAGTTACTTTCATTGACTCATCAAAAATTCCAGTTAAGGGTAAAGGTAAAGGTAAGATTATGATTACCTTAAAAAATGGAGAAAAGAGATATATCTGTGTGTGTGTGAGAGAGAGAGAGAGAGACAGAGAGAGTGTATGATGTTTATTATGTACCTGTGTTAAGAAGCAATAACATCAGCCGTGGTCAACATATATATGAAGTTTATTTGTTAAGACGCAATATTATCAGCCTTGGTCAGCTCTTAGAAAAAGGGTACAACATTCACTTGAAGGATTGCTCTCTAGTTATCAACAAAGGTGGAAAATTAATTACTAAAGTTGATATGACCAAGAATTGTCTTTTCACACTTAATATTCAGTCAGAAGTACTGAAGTGCATGAAATATGTCATTAAGATGAGTCATGGCTATGGCATTAAAGGTTTGGTCATCTTAGTTTTGTTGGCCTACAATTGTTATCAAAAGCAAAGATGGTAAAGGGATTTCTAGAAATTAATCAACATGATCAATTATGTGAAGCATGCATCAAAGGGAAACAACATAGACAAAGTTTTGAAGTTGAAAATTCATAAAGAGCCAGAAGGTCGTTGTAGATTGTTCACTCAGATATAACTGGACCATTTAATATACCATCACTTGGTGGAAATAGGTATTATATTACCTTTATTGATGATTTCAGCAGAAGAAGTTGGGTGTATATTCTTAAAGAAAAATCATAAGCACTTGATAAATTTAAGGAGTTTAAAGCAATCACAGCAAATCAAAATGGACGATATTTAAAGATACTTAGATCTAATAGAGGAGGTGAGTACACGCAAAGTTGTTTGAAACTTTTTGCAAAGATCATAGAATCATTCATCAATTGACATCTTCATATGCACCACAACAAAATAGCAGCGCAGAAAGAAAAAATCACATGATTCTTGATATGGCAAGAAGCAGGGTGAAAGGAAAACACTTATCAAAACTTTCTGGGATGAAGCCATTCTATGTGTTTTTTATTTGCTAAATTGGTGTCCAACAAAAAGTGTAAAATTAAAAAACCAAATAAAGCATAGAGTGGTAGCAAGTCAACAGTTGGACATCTCAAAATTTTTGGGTGCATTGCATATGCCCATATTCCTGATCAAAAAGGAAAGTTAGACGACAAGGTGAAAAGTGCATATTTATTGGTTATGAAAAGAGAAGTAAGGTGTATAGACTGTACAACCCTTTAACCAAGAAGGTGATAGAGATAATGAATTCGATGAAGTAGATTATTGGAAATGGAATAAAGAAGATAAGAAAGTTCAAGGATTATTTTTTTTATGTTAATAAAGATGATGACTCTAACACACAAGATGAACAAGGAGATAAATAGACTCTCCCCATAAAACTCTACTGTAACAACTCCTAGATCAACACCATCAACACCATCACACCGCAATAGTAGTAGTAACGATTCAAGAGGAGAACCTAAAAAATGCAGAGTCTACATGATATCTACGATGCCACAGAATAGGTACAGATAGCATTTGATTACTCATTGTTTTTTTTAATGGCAGAGTGTGATCCATTAACATATAAAGAGACTATTAAGGATGAGAAGTGGGAAAAAGCCATGAATGAAGATTTGTTGTAAGAATTGATACTATTAGACTTCTTATATCACTAGTATTACAAAATAAATGGAAGATTTATCAGATGGATGTGAAATCAGCTTTCTTAAATGGATACCTAAAAGAAGAAGTCTATATTGAGCAACCATTAGGATATATTAAACAAAAACAGGAAGATAAAGTCTATTGTCCGAAGAAAGCATTGTATGGATTAAAGAAAGCTCCATGGGCTTGGAATATAATAATAGATGAGTATTTCCAAGGGAATGATTTTGCAAAATGCCCACATGAGTATGTCTTATACACGAAGAAAAATTAAGATGTATATATTATGATTATGTGTTTATATATAGATGATATGATCTTCACAGGAAATGATATGAATATGTCTAGTGATTTTAAGAAAGCTATAATTAAAGAATTCGAAATGACTAATATTGGTAAAATATCATATACAGGAAATCATCTGAATATGTTTAGTGATTTTAAGAAAGCTATGATTAAAGAATTTGAAATGACTAATATTGGTAAAATGTCATACTTTCTTAGAATCGAAATAAAACAAATGGGAGATGGAATATTTATGTTGCAGAAGAAATATGCGAAACAAATCTTGAACAAGTTTGGAATGAAGGATTGCAAGCTAATGACTACCCCAACAGAAACATATGCAAGATTAAGAATGGATTCAAATAGACAGTCGGTACTCTCAATAATCTTCAAGAGTCTAGTCAGAAGTCTGAGGTACTTGACTTTCACATGCCCAGATATTATATATGCAGTTGGATTGGACAATAGATATATGGAGAAGCTAAAGCAAGATCACTTCATTACAGCAAAAATGATTTTAAGATATGTTAAAGGTATAATAAATCATGGTCTATTTTATATACATTCTTAAGATTTAAAGTTAAATGGTTATTTAGATAGTGATTATGGTGGAGACATATAAAATCGAAAGAGCACCTCTAGATTTGCATTTCACATTAAATCAACAATATTTTCATGTTCATAAAAAAAGCAACAAATAGTTTCTCTCTCGATGTGTCAAGTCGAGTAAATCGCTACAGCAGCATGTACATGTTGAGCAATATGGTTGAAGAACATTTTGAGTGAGTTATATCATCCACAAAAAGGTCCAATTACAATATACATTGACAATAAATCTACTATATCACTTGCGAAAAATCTAGTGTCATAAAGTTGAAGTAAACAAATAAACACAAAATATCATTTTATTCGAGAGCAAATGAAAGACAAAACTATTGAGCTCATTCATTGCAGAACTGGAGATCAACTTGCGAATATTTTTACAAATTTGTTGAAGACTGATGTATTTCACAGGTTCAAAGAAAATCTTATCACACAAATTCGAGCTTGAGGGGGAGTGTTAGAAGTCAAACCCGATGATATTCTTGGTTCTTCTAGAGAAAAGAAGACAAAATGAATTTGTATTTTTAGTTGCGCACTAGTTATAGACAAAACGAATTGTATTTTTAGTTATGTGCTAGTTGTAACTTCATTTATTTTGGAAATGTTTTAATTTTCTCTGGGCTATTAAAGTAGGTGAATAAAACTGACTTTGATGACTATAAAAAGAGATGTATGGGTTTAGGAGTGAGAAAACAGTGAAAAAAGTAGAGAAAAAGTAAAGTGATAAGAGAATAAGAGAGAGTGAGTGGTAGAGCTACAACTCAAAGTTTCTAATGTCATTTTTTATCAATATATGTTGTTGCTTGTTTTCTAGTAGCTTGTTTATTTTATTTTTCCTAGCATAGAGGACTTTTTAAAATTTGCATCATTGTGATATCTGATTGATTTATATAACAAGGAAATGGGCACATGTAAGAAAGGCTGACATCATTTCAAGGATTGGTGTTTGCCTGCACCTTAACACTGACTCCACACTCACATTTCCACTTTGCAGATGAAGGTAAAGAAATCTTGTTTCACTTTTTTTTCTTAATTTTTTTTATTTTTGCCTTTTATCTTTGTTATTTTAATTTGATAGTAGTTTTCAGTTTCAAAGTTTTATAAAAGATAGAAAATGATGCGACTTAAGAGAGTATCCACCTTGTATTATAATTAATACTGAAGGTGTCATTGTTGTTTAAACAATGATTGATGATCATAAGAGCAATTACTCCTTGAAATAAATATTAAGTCAAAGGTTACACTTTTCTCAACTACTGAAGAAAACTAAAGACACAGAAATGAATCATCTTCAGTTAAAGGTTTTGAAGAGTATTTGAACTCATTACAATAGGAACATCTACCTTGGGAAAAACTGTTGCCCTCTTCAGAGAGAAGATTTGTAAAGTTAGAGAAGAAGAGAATTTTTGAAAACAAGGAAAAAAAGAAAGAAATTGAGTATTTTAGGAAATTTTAAGATAAATTAAAGGATAAAATAGCAACTGTAAATATTTAAGAGCAAAATTGAAATTTAATTCTTTGAAGGATATTTTGTAATAATAAAAGAATGTGTAAATAAAATAGGAATTTTAATAAATAAAGGTATTTTAATAATTATGATGGTAATATATAGTACGGAAACTTTTAATAATTAAGAATAAAGTGGTAAAAAGAGGGTGGTTTCTAAAATCCCCAAATCACAAAAATTGGCATAAACCCTAACTCACAATAATCCAAAATTGAACCAATCAAACCATGCTATCTCCAAAATTGAGCTTAGTAATCACAAACCCACACAATATCCAAGCTATCTAAACCAAAAACTCATTAAAATTTCAAAGCTCAAAAATCGACTCTTACCTTATTTTCCAC
>JANVCL010000213.1:14118245-14129703 GCA_026546855.1 Erythroxylum incrassatum | reverse complement strand
TTTGACACGGGAGTATGTCTGGGTGCAAGTTGAGATAGAGGTCGGGATCAGTTCGCGTCTGCATTAGTGTTTCCTAATTTTGTAATCCGCAATTGTTGTAAACTGATTTGTAATTGTACTTTATGGTTACTGTAAAATATTATTAAATAATTGTATCTACTGCAAATGTTTTCTACTGTCTACTGTTTTTGCCGCGCTAACGTGGAATGTATGTTTAAAAAAAAATGTATACCGAGTTTTACTGACTGATGTAGTATGCCACCCTCGCGAGGCACGGACTTGGATATCACCAACGATATCGGGTTTGGGTCACTCAGGAGTGGGGTGTTACAAATAATTATTAATAGAAGCCCATTTAGGTTCAATAATCACCTAGTATATCATCTTAGGTTCTCGAAAGTGTTTGCTAAAGGTTTATCACCAATGTCTATTGCTATAGGTCTCTTAAATGCCTTATTAGTCTCAAAGGTATCAAAGCTGAGCTAAAAACACTTAATAAATCTATTGTCCATGACATTATAAATACTTTAAAAGATGTAAGAGAGGCATCAGCGGTAGCTTAGAATCAACTCTTAACAATACCAAAGGACTTATCTCTACTCACCTAGGAGAAGTTAGCTCTCAATAATAATGTTTTATCCTTAAACAATTATAATTCCTTGTTAAGGAAAAGGTCAAAAATCCTATGATTGAAAGAAGAGGATGGAAACTCCATATTTTTCTATAGCTTAATTCTAAGTAGGATGAACATAAATGGAATGACCTCACTCATGAATAGGTACAATGTTATAACTTAAAATTGTAATAAGATTAAACAATTAATCTTCAGGTACTATAAGAATTCACTAAGAAGCTCTTCCATTATTACCCCACCTTAAGTTAGATCTTTCTTTATTGTCTCATTTTAGAGCATCAAGCAGAAGCTCTTCAAGCTGCTTTCTATACAAGTGAGGTGAGCCAAGTTCTTTTTAGTATGAACCCCATAAACACCAAGCCTTGATGGGTTTAATGGCTACTTCTTTCAACAAGCTTGGATCCAAGTTAGTGAGCATATAACTAAAAGTATCCTAGAATTTCTTTAGTATAAAAAACTCCTCATAAAGTATAATACAAAATTTATTTGTCATATTCCAAAAGCTCATATTCCTTCAAACCTCCAAAACTATAAGCTAAATTCATGTTAAGAGCTTATCTATAAAGTTATCTCCAAAATGATAGCCTCCAAACTTTAGTCCATTCATTATACATTTAGCTAAGGAGCATTCATCCAAAGTAGAAGTATTAGAGATAACATTCTCCTTGCTCAAGAAATTTTCAAAAACTACCATAGAGACACTAAAATAAAGGATTATGTATAAAAAATAATTTTAGTAAAGAATTCAACTCTATTGAAGTGGTTTTTATTTGACTTTATCATAGCTTTTGGCTTCCCAAGCAAATATAGTTAGATTAAAGAGTGTGTCAATACATCATCTTTCAATATCTTTATTAATGATGATCTAATTAAGAGATTCAAGAGTGCCTAAGGGCTCAACTAAGGAGATCCTTTACCTCCTTACATTTTTAGCATCTACATAAAGGCTTTAATTAGTCTCACTAATTAAAATATCAAGTCTTATAGTAACTTCCAACATCACAACAAGTGTAAAGAACTTAAGCTCTTTAACCTAACATTTTTTATGATGTTATCATAATTTGTAGAGCTAAAAGTGACTTAATAAACACCTTAATAAACTCCTTTAACATATTTCATTCAATCTCAGGGATGTTCATTAACAAAAATAAATGCAGTTTCTATTTCGTTACAGGGATGGATAGCTTAGCAACAATAATGATAGAAACCATATGTTATTAACTACCTAAGCCTCCATTTAAATACTTGCGGGTACCTATAAAACCTTCAAGGATCACCGAAAATTATTTCCAACTACTTATAGAGGCCATATATAGGAGAGTCAACTACTAGAATAAAAACATTTATCATTTGCTAGTAAATTGCAATTAACATAATCAATTCTATTAAGCTCGTAGGTGTATACGTTGGCACATCTCTTCCTTCCTATTTTATTAACCAAAAAGATAGAGGGATTGATAATAAATTATTTGTGGAGTGAAAGTTTTTCAAAAAACAAAAAAGGTAAAATTGAATGGTTAGAAATCTACAAACCAAAGAACTAAGGTGGGTTAGGGCTGAAAGCATTAAGATCCATAAAAACATGGCACTTTTCAAGAGAATTTGGAAGCTCCATATTGATCATAAATCCCTTCAGGTTAAGTGGATTTATTCCCACTTTCTTAAAGGGATAAGTTTATAAAACATTAAATCAAAACCACATTTCTCATGGATTATAGTCTAAATGCTGAAACTAAGAGAAACCTTGCCTCCTTACCTTAGCCATGTAATAGAAAATAGAGAAGATACTTAGTTTTAGTATGATTCTTAACATCTCTTATATCCTCTTTATAAAACTATAATAACATCATATTTGATGTATATAGTTCCAGCTAGTATTATGGTCAATAAGTTCATTTCAAATGATAGATAAGTGGTACATCTCCACTTAAAGCTCTAATTTGTTTATCTTTAATAATTTGCCTTCCTATTCACCTAACTACTTAAGAGTTGAAAAATTATATAGACTTGTCATAGCTCAGGTATATTGATAAACGTAACTTGCTTAAATTTATTTACAAGCTCCCTACCTATAATCACCTAGTCCAAATTAGTTTTGAGCCCCTTTAATCTCTATAAGGCAACATTATTTGGTTAGCTATTAAAGCGAGGTTGAGCATTAAAGATAAAATTTTTTTATATATTTTTAAACTTAAAATGCATCTTCTACAATAACCAACTTGAAGATATCATTCACCAATTCTTTTAATGTGACTTTGTTAAGCAAACATGGCTTTGTATTCTTCAACTTGTGAACTTTACTACCTATCTTCTACTTGAAATCAGCTCATCAACTAGGTTCTTTCAATTAAGCTAAGTAATGTTGAAGATTTAAACTATGTTTAACAACTCTAAGTAGCCAAGTTTGTGTTAGTTAGAAAGATAGCAACAATAAAATTTTCAAAGAGAAGTGTTAACTCCTTTTTTTTGGTCAACAACTTAATATAGATTAGAGAATTAATGGTGACAAGACTAAACATCAACAAAATTAGCATCGAAGTAACCCAGAGATGGAATATCTAACTACCTCATCCACATGAATACAGTAGGATTCTCAATCCACTGAATGGAAGGTCCTTGGAAGCATATTCTTGGATATAGGCAACAACTAAGAAGATCATTAGAGGACATCCTTAGATCACTATCTTGCTATTGGAGCTTTTAAAGATGCTTAAAAGATTAGATATAGAGGATAACAATATTCTAATGTATATTTATAGCATATCTAGGCCCTTAAAGAGTAGTTGATTATGCTTTTAGTCTTAGTCATCTTAGTATGGAGTGTTTTGGTTTAACTACAATGATTGGATTATTACAATGATTGGTAACTTTTGGATTCATTGCAATGAACATCTTAATATTTATTTTTATTCATAAATTATTTTCATTTTCAAAAAAATAAAGAACAATATCAATACTAATTCTAATTTATTAAATGATAATGCAATTAGTATTTCATACTATGATATGAATTCATGGCTTTGGAATTACCTTTAAAGATTGCATTCTTTTTTATGAGTGGGAAATAAGGAATCAAACATATGGGATGTCAGATGTAATAGTATTTCAAAAAAGAAAAAGAAACTACATGATGGAAAAAAAGAGAGTTATAGTTGAGGATTTAGTGACCATGAGTTACAAGCTCTACAAATGTAGGACTTACGTAGTGTCTTTAAACATGATAACAAGCCTATATCAACACTAAAGAGAGTCAACCAATTAAAACCTCTTTTCATTAATGTTGTTTTTGTATCCTTTACTACACAACCTCTTACTTATTACTTTATGTCTAATAATGCCAGTTATGTCTCTTAATCATACCTTATACTATAACATAGCCTTGAAGACATTTTTAAAAGATCTCAAAGATTTTTAAATAAGAAGAAAGTATATGTAATGGAGTACCAATTAAGAAATGGAGAAAATGAAGGAAGGGATAAGGACAACCCTCATTTATCTAAATAATAATTCGTAATGCCAAAACAAAAAATGGGAAGTTGGTCAAAGTAACGAAAATATGTCTCATGCCTATGAATCTTACACATTGCTATTTTTATTCAAGTGTGGAGATCCATGCCAAATTTATTACATTTTAAAGTTTTTTAGCTTAACTAAAACTTGTTAAACCTATATGTAACTTCTAATTATAATTTTTAAATAAAAAATATATAAATACGTATAAAATTTTCTTAGTCATAAGGTAGAAAACTAAAATTTAAAATATTTGTAGAATAAGATGTTGAAAGAATTTAAATATTACTCACAATATTTAGATATTATTCATATTAGAAGACTTTAAATGTTATTGACAAAATATCTAGATAAAGATAAATATTTAATGATACAAAAATAAATATCAGAGTGTGTAGTAATTATAATAAATTAAAACATGTGGCTAAAATTAGTTTGATGCACCTATATATCCCCACCAGTCTTCTTATTTCATGTATCAAAAAACATATTCAAGCATTCAAGAGTAGATTTTGTCAAACTTTCAATCATATATTTACAAAATAATATTTGTAACTTTTAGTTAGAGACTATTTTTATTTTAACTTCTCTTTTTCACTCTTAATAATACTTCATGTCTTATATTTCTTTCAATCTTAATTGACCTAAGATCTTACTTTATCTACCTAATCATTTTAAAAAGTAATATCAAAGTCTAATTGGGGTTTATATATCTACTTATTATGTGCTTTACGATTGCCACTTATATTGGATCCTTTACATTAGAAAGAAATATTATTCACTCTTTAAAGGTACTCTACTACTTAAGTAAACAATTATTGCTTCCATAAAATAGTAGAAGTTATTAATCTTAGTTCAAAGTAGTTTGGGATAGAAGTAATGGTAACCAAATTTAAGATTGAGAAGCTTAATAGGAATAATTTATCATTGTGACAAATGAAGATGAAAGCTACCTTTATAAAGGATAATTGCCTTTTAGCCATTAGCAAAAGGATGACGAACTTCATAGATGACATCAAATGGGATGAAATAGATGTGAATGTTATTCTAAATCTTTATCTAACTTTAGATTATAAAGTTTTTTCAAGCATAAACGTCAAGCACTAGTGGAAGGGATAAGTGATCATCATATAAATTTGTATAAGATCAAGTCACTTTACAATAAAAATTTTCTTAATAGAAAATTTTATACTTTTCGAATATTATAATTCACTTTGTTAATCGAGGATATTAATAATTTAACTACTTTATTCTCTATGCTCATATCATTAGGTAAAGAATAGAGATATACTAACATGTCAAACTTTTAATTTAAAGTGTATTTGGTTTGTATGATCAACTCATCATCAACTTACCCAATAATCTTCTTACAAACTACTTAGTCTTTGATGATGTTGTGATCACGATTTTGTAGGAAGAAAGTTGGTGTAAGAATATAAAAGATAGGCAATCGAGCTCAAAATAAGTTAAAGCGTTACTGATGACAAGATTGAGATCAGTTGTGGCCAAAATTGTATCCAAAATTATGGTAGATCAAAATCAAGAAGTAAGAAGAATTTAAAATACTACAATTGTGACAAGGAAGGTCACTTAATAGAATTTTTAAAACTTAAATAAAAACATTTTCAATCCTCAAAAAATTCTATAAGAACTTCAAATGATGGTATTACTTTGTGTTATGAAGTAGCAACAATAATTGAAAGTCGGAAGTCCCTACTTAATGTATAGTTTTTCAACTCAAAAGCTACTATTCATATAACCTATATAAAGAATGGTTTGGTCATTATGAACCTATCTCAAGAGGATCTGTATATAGTTTTTATGATTATTCTATAAAGGTTATTAATATTAGAACTATAAAGTTGAAGATGAATGTTGTTATAATTCGTACTCATCAAGAAGTAAGATATGCAAAGGACTTGAAAAAGAATTTGCTTTGGGGACCATATTACTAGGTTCTTTTTTCCACCTTTATGTTAAGCTTATTTATTTTTCTTAATAAATGATTTCCTAGAAAAGGATTTTTTTATTGAACGTGTCATAGTCAATTTATACTTTATTTTAAGATAAAAAACATATTCTATTTTGTCCTATTTACTACAATGATGAAGAATCCAATTATCACTATATTTATTCCTTTTTTTACTTCTTCTTCTAAGTGTAGGATAACCATAATGGATTATGGGGTTTTTCTACCGATTGGGGCTCCTCCTTTTGTTAAGATACGTCAAATTTCACTATGCATATAAATGGAACCCAACCATACATGCCTACTAATTATATTTTCTAAATCATTGATGCTAACAATCCATACTTCCCCTTCAAAAGGAGATTTGAGTAAATAACCAAAAATAACACTTAGGCTAAGGGTCAAGTTGATAATTCTTTTTACAACCCCCCTAAAGCCTACATATAATATACACCCTAAAAAAATGGCGAGTTGTTCCTTTTTTTTTGCACCTGATAGATCATTTTTTCATCTAATATATGAAATATAAGATTTCATTAAGTGAATTCTTAAGAAATCACGAATCACATGTCAACAAATAACTTGAAATGCCTCATCTTTTTTATTTTTAGAACAAGTTTGATTCAATAATTCTTGACGGTATCGAGTTTAAATAACATGTTCCTCTCGAATATCATGATTAATTGCAAACCCGCTGCTATCATATAGTATTCATCTCTATTCGGTGATAAAATAAAGCAATTATAATTTTTTTAATTCCTCAGATATGTCATAATAAAGCCCCCCAATGACTAAGCTTATGATAAAGTTGTATTTTTCATTATTTTGAAATAATATCTTTCCCATTTTTAATTGATTTTGTACTTAATTTTGGGGTGTTAATTTCATAATATCTTTTAGGTGCAAAATCAAGGAAATTGGAGATTCAATTGAAAATATGGACACAAATGTAGCTAGAACATTCACAGGGATTGTTATGTTATGACTGTTGAGATAAGAAGATCCTATATCCTAGTCTTGAAGATAACAAGTGCAAAAATCAAGGAAATTGATACCAACAGAAAATGGAAGGAGGATGATCTTCATATGTACCATATTTTAACGTGAATGATTCTTGATAATCCAAAAAATATGCACAAGATGAGAAGATATATTTTAAGATTTTGAAAAGATTTTCTTGTATTTAAATCTATGGGATTTGTTTCCCATTTTAGCCTACAATGTTACCCTCCTCATTTCCTATAAATAGGAGAACCTTTCATTAGTTTAGGTATCTTTTAGGTTTACGTAATTTTCATAATCTTCTCTTTTTTTGTTGTTTTTGTTTCAAGTCATAAGGGGCTAAAATCTTTGATCAAGTCAAGATTATCAAAGTTTGATTCAATAAAATTATGAGAATTGTTCTTCAGTTGTTTTTCTCTTCATTAATGTTTGAATATTTTCTGTATTCTTGAGATTTTATTTGGATTAAATATTGACATCTTATTTTTATCAAATAAATACTTCTATTTGGATCTTTAAACACATTCATGTTTATTAGATCCAATAAAGTATAAATCTAATGCATTTGATGATATTAAATCATTGGAATTGCATTGGTGAAAATATTCAATTTAAGTTATATAATTAAATTAGAGTATTATTTGGTGAAAATGGTGGCTTTTCTAATTTTTAAAGTTGTTTATAATATAAATCCTAAAAGCTAATTGAGGATTGGTTGATAAACAAGATTTATATCTAATTACAAGTAAGGAAAAGTAGAGTATTAGCACTTATTCATACTCATAACCATTTCATTTAAGAAGGAAAATTATATTTCTATTCGATGATTAATTAAATGGAATTAAAATTGAGATATATCTTGGTAGGAATTTTTCTTAACATTTTCTTCATATTATAATTTTTGCAGTTGACTTATTTTTGTTTATTAAACCATTCAATCACAAAAACCCCTTCGTTTATTTATTATTCTAAAATTTCATATTATATAACCAATCTCTGTAGATTTCAACCATACTTGCTATTTTTACAAAATCAAAGTTTCAAGAGTAGGAACTTATTTTTGTTGGTTTCAAACAAATTTTGGCACCGTTGTTAGAGACAGGTTTCATTATTTTCTAAATTTGTATGACTCGTACTTCTCACGGAAGTGATTTCCAATTTGATCCTGAAATTGAGAAAACTATTAAACAATTGAGAAAATCCACAAAACTCTACAAAAATCCTTTGCTTATTTTTCCACATTTGAACCAGAATTTAACATGCCAGAACTCTTTGAGGAACCTAAAATAATGGCTGACATTGAACAACCTAAAACATAGGGCCACTAATCTAGATGTTAATCAACAACCTTATGTATTGACTTGACAAATACTAAGGTAAGCTTTGAATTAAAATCTAGTTTGATTCACTTACTTCCTACTTTTCGTGGACTTGCAGGTGAAGATCCCCACAAGCACCTCAAAGAATTTCATATAGTTTGTTCTAGCATGAAACCAAATGGTGTGAATGTAGACTATATCAAAATGAATCCTTTTTCGTTCTCTTTGACGGATAAAGTAAAGGATTGGTTATATTATTTACCTTTGGGACCCAACATGACTTGGAATGAATTAAAAATACTATTTCTTGAAAAAAATTTCCCTACTTCTAAAGCTACTAATATTAGAAAAGAAATGTAACATCCCGTTACCCATGTTAGCGCTAGAATAGTAAATATGAGAGATTATTGAAAGATTAGAAAATGCATTTCATGTTCATGCATAATATGACCCCACATACATGTGAATATATATATTTTAGCACATGAAAATGATTATAAATGCATCCATTGACATTCCGAGTATAATTGATTTATATATGTGAAATGTGGCTTTTATTTAGAATTGTAGTTTTATGTATGGAAAAATTGACTCGACGATTTTTGGAGAATTTTCGAAAATGTTAAATATTATTAGACTAGGAAAAATGTCAATTGGCAAGTAAATTGGTGAATGGCAATAGAAATGAGTTAAATCATATTGAAGATTTTTTTATAACATGACTCTAGAATACGTGAGAAATGATATTGAAAATTTTAGACATAATTGGAACAAAAAGATGAGAGTTTTGGGACTAGTTATATAAGAATTTAGTTAAAGCCTTAGAAGGTAGATAAGTGACAAGTGTCACTTGTCTAGTTTAAGTTTTACTATACAATTTCATTTGAAAGACCAAGTACTGTATTCTTCTCTTCACCTTCTTCGTAGCTTTCTTCTTCAAGTTCCTTCATTGTCACAAAATTTTTCATCAAACCTTCACCAAAGTAACACCTTGCTTTTATCTAGTCAATTCTACTCCCAACTTTGTTGTTCTTTCATTTGCCTCAAGAAAACCAAAACCTGCCAACCTCCATAATGATGTACGTAGTTGCATGAGGGATTAGGGCTTCATGAGTTTTTGAAGATTTTGGAGTTTTATTAAGTAAGTATCTTGTTAATCCTTTAGAGTTGTTGGTTTATGAAACAAAAATGGCAGTTTATTGACATTACATGAACATGAGAAAATTGGACATTTTTAATGAAAATCGTGAATATAGGATGAAAATATGGAAGTGTTGATTTTTCAGATTTGATGATCAATATGATATAAAATAGTGTAGAAATGATTTTTGGATATGAAAGATCCATGAAAATGTGTATGAGATTAGTGCATAAATGTATGAAGGATGATATTCATATATGCTATGTTTTTCTCTTCACTGTTCATATACGTGAATATTTTGGTAACTTAAAGATGAACAAAAAATGAATTTAAAGTTAAGGGATAGGTGTAAGGTGATGTCTGGAGATGAGTAAGAATGATTAAAGTGATAGTTAGAGGAAGAAAATGAGGAGAATGCAGAAAAATGACAATGAAGAAATACAGAAAATGATGATATGCGAGAATGAGGTTATGTTTTAATGGTTGTGTTTAATCATGGTTTTTGATTTATTTGTGAATGTGTTGAGCTAAATGGTAGTTGAAATGGTGAAATGAAAATGGAGAATGTACCGAAAATTAAAGTGTAGAAAAGTGAAAGATGAAAAGGCAGAAAAAATTGGAAAGTGCAGAAAAGTTGAAGAATATGCATGAATGGGTGCAATTTTTGGATTTTGTGTCTTAATCATGGATTCTAGAGTTGTTTGTGAATGATTAGAGCTGAATGAGAGTCAAAAATGAAGTGAAAATAAGGTAAAATGTAGATTAAAAAGGTTGGATTTAGAAAAAGGAATGAAAGAAGAAGAACAACAACAACAACATTTCTGAAGAAGGAAGAAAAAGAGAGGAAAAAGAAAAAAAATTGAGTATCAAAAGAGAAGAAGAAAAGCACAATCACGCTTCTTCACGATCGTGAATTTGTAAAGAATTAGGAAAAGCAAAATCTGTTGATGATCGTGCTCCTTGTGACTTCTATGGCTGGAGACAGTTCAAACATCCTTTGATCTTTTTGGCTATAACTTCTTCTCCTGACCTCCAAATGATATGAGATTTAAACCAACAGATTCAAAAACCATTGTTATACATCTCCACCAAAAATTATAGCAATTTGAAATTATATGGAAGAGATCGATTGATGAAATTGGGACAAAAATGATGAACAGTTTTGGAAAAATTGATGATTGGAGTATTTTAATTGGACATGATTTTTTATTTTGACAATATCTTGTTCTATTGTTATCCAAATGAAATGATTTTTAATTGAGAGTCTACTAGAAACATAGTGATACAGATTGTATGAAGGAATTGATTTTTAATTTAGTCTTTAAGAATTTCAATTTCTAGATGGAAGTTAAGTACAGGCACTATTCTAGTATAAGATCAGTCTGAAAATGCTTGGGATATAACTTTCAGATTACTAACAAAATTGAATGATCTTAGTGTCGTTAGAAATTTAGGAGATATGAGAACAATTTTTTAGAATAAAGTATTGCCAAATTACTTCATTTGCATTGTCTAAATGATCAAGAACAGTAGACCCGAAGGTCAATTTTTGGAAAAATTTGAAATGATTTATTAGGTTATGAAATTAGATTCAAAGTGTTTATTTAAGGTATAAACCCTACGTACAAATGATACTTAAGTGAGTTTTGATATTAGATTGACTTTTTGGCAAGAATAATGGAAAAATACTTGGGATTGTCATGAACATGCATTGTGCATATTTCATATACATAAATATGCATGTTGGACCGCAAACGTTTCTTGGAAGTCAAAACTGATGTATGTGAAATATTGGGAGTAAAAAGCTGGAAAGTGCAGTTGAAAAATGTGCATTGATCATACCTCGATGTTTTGGCCATAACTTGACCTCTAGTTATCCAAAT
>JANVCL010000213.1:14063071-14083979 GCA_026546855.1 Erythroxylum incrassatum | reverse complement strand
TAGTGAGATTTTCCTCTATTCGCTTACTTCTGGCTCTGGTTGCCCATTTGGACTTGGAGTTGTTTCAAATAGATGTAAAGACTGCTTTCCTCAGTAGTAACCTTGAGGAAGAGATTTATATGAATCAACCTATTGGTTTCGTATCAAAAGGTCAAGAAGATAAAGTGTGTCATCTTAAAAGATCCATATATAGTCTCAAATAATCTTTTAGATCATGGTATTTCAGATTCCATAAAGCCATTACTTCTTTTGGTTTAGTCATGGATTCAGAAGACCATTGTATATGTCAAGAGAACAAGAAGTGGAATTTTATTTCTCACTTTGTATGTTGATGACATATTACTAGCCAGAAATAATATGGATGTGCTCAAGACCACTAACGAGTGGTTGTCCTCTGTTTTTGATATAAAGGACATGGGTGAAGCTGGGTATGTCCTAGGTATGGAAATAACTAGAAATCGTCCCAAGAAGCTCCTTGGTTTAAGTCAGGAAGCATATATTAATAAAATCTTGGAACGTTTTTGAATGCATTCCAAACCTGTTGACACTCTAGTTGAAAAGGGTCTTACCTTGAGTCTTGATCAATGCCCTAAAACAAAGAAGGAAAAAGAAAAAATGAGTAATGTTCCCTGTGCTAGTGCCGTAGGAAGCTTAATGTATGCTATGTTGTGTACACAGCCTAACATTTGCTTTGCGGTTAGTTTGGTAAGTCGTTACCAAAGCAACCTAGGACCTGCTCATTGGCAAACAGTCAAAAGAAATTTTCGATACCTTTATGGTACTTCAGACCTGGTCCTCTGCTATCAAGGCGGGGATTTAAGGTTAAGGGGATATTCGGATGTCGATTGGGATGGTGACCCAGATGAGTCTAGGTCAACCTCAGGATATGTCTTCACCTTGGGAGGGGAAGCCATACCTTGGTGTAGTAAGAAGCAAGACTGTATAGTATTATCAACAATAGAAGTAGAATATGTTGCCTGTTGTCATGCCGCTCAGGAGGCAATATGGTTCAGAAGTTTTCTCCAGGACCTTAATCTTACTCCTAGAGTTAATGATCCTATTGAAATGTTATCTAACAACACTGCAACCATACAGTTTGCTAAAGATCCGAAATCTCATAGAAAATCTAAGCATATCAAAAGGCGATATAATTTTGTAAGAGACGTCATAACAAATAAAGAGGTTGCCATAAAGTATATACCTACTAACAAGATGGTAGTTGATCCCTTAACGAAACCTATTCCCCGAGATTCGTTTAAGGCTCATGTGATAGTTTAGGTTTACGTAAGGTTTAGTTTTTTCATTAAGTTATATCTTATTATATAATGGAAATGTTTTCGATTGTAATGAGCTTGTGTTTAATAAAAGTTTATTTCTTAAATGATCATTGGTACATAATTACATGATAAGGCACATTGTAATGTCACCACACATTAGGCTTCTGATTAACCTTGTCATACAGGTAATCGCCCTAACGCTTGAGTAGCAGGTAGGATGAGCTTCACAATATTAATATTGAGTGTATGTAATATTGTGTTATCTTCATACTTATGTAGTATGCATGATAAGTTTTTATATTTGAATAGTCACCTTAGTAAGTCTAAGATGAGACTCTGATGAGTTGAATGTGAAAGATTCAGAATTCACATTGAAGCCTTAAAGCCAAATCTCGAGTGTCAAGATTAGCATTAGGTATGTTAATCTAGTGGCTCGAATTAGTTTTTAAGTAAAGCTAGTTTCATGATTTGCATAGCATAAAGGAGTGGCATGCCCAACTTAGTGGGAGCTATGTTATGACACATATTTCATATTGTGTCTGCTATATAATGACCTTCTTGTGGGGTGATAGTTAAATCCCTTTCTCTGTCACTATATGATCCCATAGACTTTAATGTCTAATAGAATGAAACCCTTCGACTTAGAACTATGATATGAAGTCAAGGATTGGTGTTGCTACTTTAGTGTGTTTTTTCAAGGGCTAAAATGTATACGGTCCGACGGAGCACATTAGGAAAGTAGTTAAGCTAAGATGGATTATTATAAGTGTTTAAGGAAGAATCTTTTCCCATCATCACCATATCAGCCAGGGCGATTATACTTGGCGTATAGTCATATGATATATCTATGAGCATAAAGGGACAGTGTATGCATTGGGTGATCTTTTGGATGATTTGGGGTATCATGACTATATGAAAGTGTTATGTTAGTTAGATGGTGACTTAATATAACACTACTGGTTCTTTAACTGGTTACATGCACCATTCTCAGTATGACACGTGAAATTTTAGAGAGAAGATGTAGCTCGTGACTTATGTGACCAAGTGGGAGTTGTTGGCAGTTATATATGAACATCCACATATATATCTATATATAAAACTTATGCTAGTTTTCTTCTTTAATATAAAAGGAGGAAGATGGCTGGTTTTGTTTGGTTGTTCATAAGACAACGAATACATTAGAATCCAAATAAGTTTTGGCTCTCTTTTTAACTCTCTGCAATTTTGCTAAATCCGGAGAAAAACTTCCTTCATCCTTTCTCACGTGAATCACACCATCAAAGGTCTTTGGATCGTGGATTAATGGTGACTCTAATAGCTAATCGTAAAACGTGGATTATCAAACAAAGAATCGATCAACTGCTTCCGCATTAAGGTTAGTCCTTATTTATAAATCTACAAGAATTAAAAAATTAAACCACAAATAATTCTTTGTCTTTAACCTAAGTAATCATTGCATGAATCTGGTGAGTTTTTAAGAATATTTTTCAATATAGCAGTTTTGGTGTTTAAGGCATCCCACCACCTAATTACATTGTAAGAAACGACTATGCATTATGAGGTTTATGAACTAAACCAACACAAAAGGATACCAAATACATGTAATATTGTCTCGAGGATCAACTTGCGAGAGGTTGCCTAAATGATTCCCACCTCTAATAAATTAAGGATTCAAGTCACACAACTTACGACTCACTCAAAACTTGTAATGCTGGTTGGTTGAATACTAAACGATATTGAGTCTCTTAATATTACTTGGTTCGAATTTGTTACTTAACTTTGAATTGTTGATTTGGTAAGTGACTTATCAAACATATGCACTTTATAAACTATTGCATGTATCATGTAATTTACACAATGTGTACTCAAAAGATAGCGATTATAGCGACTATTGGCTCAATCGATATTAAAAAATATGTTATATAAACTATATCTATATATCTAAGATAGATATAAACTTGTTATAAGATGTTATAAGATGTTGAAGGAATTAAATAATGTGAAAGGGCAAAATGTTAAGGTGAATCCTAATTAAAGATATAATTGCACAACCGTCAAAGTATATATTTGTAAATTCTTTGTTTTTAACATAACAATGAAGAATGAATTTGTCGAGTTAATTCCAAATCCTAAGAGATTAGTAATAGGGATCACAATCTAACTCGAAGTTAATTGGTTAGGTCTGGGTTGATCAAGCTACGGGTTGAACTTCTTGGCCCAACCGATTGCCCAGTTCGACCCGACCCTATTGAGAGAGACAAAATAATGTTGTTTTTATAAAAAACGATGTCATTTTTTGAAATTTTTTTAAAAAATTAAATCAAATTGTCGTTTTGTAAAAAACGATGTCTTTTCTTAAATTTTTTTTAAAAATTAAATCAGACCGACCAGCCTGACCCTTTGACCCATTAAGTCATGAGCCCCCCAGCCCTCAGTTCAACAGGGCCACGGGCTGGACAATCTCGGCCTGGCTAGCCTGTTGTCATCCATAATTAGTAATATAAAATTAATATTTACGATGAGACAATCACAATATATTTGTTTACCATATACTTGGAGGGAAAGGGAAATGCCAACCATCCTCCAGTCGCATACACTTATTTGTCATTGTGCCTAATGGAATATGGACTTGTTCGAAGTCAAAACTTTGTTCCTAATTAATTAAAAGAATAAGTAACGAAAAGATGCCGTGATGAAGTATGCACTCTGTTTAATGCAAACAATTAACGGAATATATATCAAAACTATTCAAGAGATTCCTTTGGCTGTAAGTAATTGATTTCTTTTGTGAACAATTTTAAAAAATAATAATTGTAGACTCTTATTTATCTTACAAATTACCCATGATGCATTGACTAACCAAAAACAAAAGAACAATGTAATACTTTTTTTTTTCTTTACACGGTCTCTCCATCTTTGGACTTAAGATGTTAACCTCCTATCTGTCAAGTTTCAAATTCTGATAAAATGTCAGAAGTAAAAGATACCATACTATAGATAATGTGTTTTTGAAATTTAAAATCGTAAAATTGATTAGTAGTTGAACCAAACTACCTTCTCGGAAAGTGTGAAAGTTAGAAGACCAAAAACAAACGAATCATAGATGGTAACTGACAACTTTGTTTTATGTCCGATCCCAACAAAGGTTTGGTTCATCGATTGATCGATACCTTGTCCAGTATTCGTTCTCACGCTCGAGTAGAGGCCCTATTGTCTTTGCAACCGATTTCATAACAATTACAATCTAATCAAATCATGTTATTTTAAGTCGGATAATGCAAATTTTATCAGATAATCCAAATGCAACGCTCATTAATTAATTAACGAATAAATGCAAATGATTTTTACTAATTTCAAATCAATAAGATCATTTCAAAACAAGCCAACTAAAATTGGAAGTGTATTACCTATTTCAAGTAGTGTGAGGAGATTTGAATTTTACATTATATAAGGTATTTAAGGATTATTTAAATTTAGTTTATTATTTCCTTTAAATTTCACAAATTTATTGAATAATTTATTTAAAATATTCAGTTAATGAGATATCATATATTTTTAAAATTTATTTAATATTCACTTAAAAATAATAATTGTAGGTCTTTTTTATATGAGCTTTGGAATAACAGGTAAGATTATTCCTTACAAGTTCGAGTCACAAAAATAACTTCTTTGTAAAATATAAAAAATTGCATATAATTAATGACTCTCTTCTAATTTTTACAAAACGCAAAATTTTATGCACTAGAACAATCTTTTTTTAATCTAAAGATGTGACGACCGGTGGAACAAACTTGCACAAATTCAAATTTACTCTCTCCATCTTACATTAAATAAAATTTGAATATATATATATATATATATAATGCTATTAATTTCAACATAAATGACATGTCTAAAAAAACTCAAATTTACTCCCTCCGTCTTACATTAAATAAAATTTGAATATATATATATATAATGTTATTAATTTCAACATAAATGACATGTCTAAAAAGTAATGAATTTCAACGGACTGTAATTTAGGAATTGCTGTGGGTCAAAATGAAATAAGAAGCTTCGTGGAAAGCAACAAGAATATAGAAGAAGCAAACAAAAATCTAAGAGGGGTGGTGACGTGTCAATTACGTTACCAAATATACCCTTACGTTTCGCCATTTTTTACTCTCGCTCTACACCTGTTAGGGCGGGAACCCAAAAATTTCACCCAAACGCAGCATGCCCGTAAGTCTCTGTATTTCTCTCTGTCCTTCTCTCTGTCCTTGTCTGTGTGTGTTTTTTTAAGGTTTTTTTCACTGAATTTATTTTGAATTCGAACTCGAGTTCGAAATTTGGATTCCCTAGGGTTTCAATTTCACTCATTTACCGCAATCGAAGATGAGCCTGCGCAAAGGCTCCAAGGTGTGGGCCGAAGACAAGGATTTGGCTTGGGTGGCCGCCGAAGTCACTGATTTTGTGGGCAAGCAAGTGCAGCTCCTCACTTCTGCTGGAAAGAAGGTGAAGTTTGTTGTATAGTACTGTTTTTGTTTAGTGATGTTCCTGAGTAGTTGGCGGTGTAGGTTTTGGCTTTGCCGGATAAGCTTTATGTGAGAGATGCTGATGATGAGGAACATGGAGGGGTGGATGATATGACTAAGTTGACGTACTTGAATGAGCCTGGAGTGCTTTACAATCTCGAGAGAAGATATGCTCTAAATGATATTTATGTAAGTTCAGACACGTGGTGTTTTGCTGGTAAAGGTTGCAAAGTGTCAATTAATTCTGTTTTTTTTCTTCTCTTTGCTTATAGGAGATGCTCTTTTTGAGTTCTCGATAAATTGTAAGCTTAGTTCAGGAGTTTAGTTGGGTACTTGGGTATTAATGTCACATTTGAATTTCTTGAGTTTGACAGATGACATTCCAAGTTTCTGAGGAGCATTTTATTTTTGGCTAATAAGATATTGGTTTGAATAAAAATGTTCAGAGTTTGGCCACAGCGTGGACCCCTGTTTTTGTGGTATGGGCAAGTGGATTAGTCAGATTGCGTTAAAACTGATATGAACAAGAAATCGTCATGTTCTTAATAAAAGTTTAACGAGGTTGCTAGATATAAATACTTGTTTCGGATTTATTTAAGTTAAAGCAACAATAAGTTGCATGCTACACTAATATCTCTTTAGGGGTCTTAGACTGGACATTTTTGTGGTGGAATTTTGATAGCTAAAATATTTGAAGTGATTTTTCAACGGTGATGTTGTTATGCCTTAATGGGGTAGCATTGGTATAATACACTCTTCCCTTGAAATTTATGTGGCTCTATTATTGGTCCACGACAGACATACACTGGAAGTATTTTGATAGCTGTCAACCCATTCACCAAGCTTCCCCATCTTTATAATGTACATATGATGGAGCAGTATAAGGGAGCTCCATTTGGGGAGCTGAGCCCTCACGTTTTTGCTGTAGCTGATGCATCATACAGGTTTGTAATATCAAGTCTGGTACTGGTGTGCGATGCATGTTGTACCATGTATGGAAATTGAGTAAGCTTCTGGTGTGCTTCAAATCCAGAGCAATGATAAGTGAGCGCAGAAGTCAGTCTATACTTGTCAGCGGAGAAAGTGGAGCAGGAAAAACTGAGACTACTAAACTCATTATGCAGTATCTCACTTATGTAGGTGGCCGTGCTGCTGGTGACGACAGAACGGTGGAGCAGCAAGTACTTGAAGTAAGATTTTAACCTAATTACGCAATCATCTCTGTTTATCCATTACACTGTAACTTGCTGGAAATTAGGAGCTGATGATGGATGAATGTCGATTTTAATTGACACCTCATTATCCGTGTCCAAAATGTTGTTTGACGTCTTTGCCACATTATTATTTATATTTATTGCTAGAGAGTTCATTTTATATTAATTATTTTTTAAGTTTGACCAGCTTAGGAGGTGCTAAAACATAATCTATATGCTAATTTGTTTATGTTTTGAGTTCTTATACTCTACAGTAAAACAGATGATGATTCTATGCCTTCTTTGGAGGATTTGAAATCTTATTTTCCTTATTTGTTTCTGATCTGGGTATTTTTGCGGAATGTAGTCAAATCCGCTATTGGAGGCATTTGGTAATGCAAGAACTGTTAGAAATGACAATTCAAGGTGAGATTGTACTTCCAACTATGCATGGCTTGCATCAATTTTTTATTTTAATTGCTGTCTCATTTTGTATTAGACATATCGTTTCTTTCATACTTTTAGCAACATGTATCTCTGGTCATGTCTACACTGAATTCATTGTCATTTTCTGTTCTTCTCATTTCTTCTGTATTGTCCACAGTTAGATGGATTAGGAAGTTTCTAGAAAAAATTGAAACTGGGCATTTGAATGCATAGATTAAGAGGGTAAGGTAGGGAACTTGGTAGAAGAGAAGATAACTAGTTGGAAACTTGGATTGATGTGGAGATCATTGCATGTTGTCCCCCAACATAGAGTAGGTGTACTTATTGTTGCATATGATAGGCAGGTTAACTTGTGTTTTCTTTATAAGTTATTTCGTGAGCTGGTTCTATATACCTCTCTCACCTTCAGTTGGTTAGCTTCTTACTTACTATTTGTTGTTCTGGCAGTCGTTTTGGCAAGTTCGTTGAGATTCAGTTTGATGCAAATGGTAGAATTTCTGGTGCTGCAATTAGAACTTATCTTCTGGAGCGATCTCGTGTAGTTCAGATCAGAGATCCTGAAAGAAATTATCACTGTTTTTATCAACTTTGTGCATCTGGAAGGGTAATCCCCCACTTTCTCGCCCTACACTCAAGACTTGCAATATTGTTTCCATTTTTTTTGTGCTGATGAGTATTTGAGCTGGGGTGCATGTGCATGGCTAGTGTGCAGTTGTTTCTCTGTGTGTGCTTATGTGATTTGCCCTGGCTAATTGAAATTCAAGTGTACTGATGCTGTAATTTGGACTGTCTCAACATGTGTAGGATGCAGAGAAGTACAAGTTGGATCATCCAAGCCACTTTCACTACTTAAATCAAAGTAAGACATATGAATTAGATGGGGTGTGTAATGCTGAGGAATACTCAAAGACAAGGAGGGCAATGGATATTGTTGGTATCAGTGATGAAGATCAGGTTTGCCAATATTAAATCAATTTCACAGAGTTCCCACTTTTCTGAATTATCACTGTTCTTCATTTCTATTTGAATCTTTATGTTTTCTTATGAGTCCATTATCAGGAAGCTATTTTTCGCACATTGGCTGCAATTCTGCATCTTGGGAATGTACAATTCTCTCCCGGAAAGGAGCATGATTCTTCAGTTCTGAAGGATCATAAATCCAGCTCTCATCTTGAGATGGCTGCCAATCTTTTTATGTAGGTTATCCTGTTCAGTAATTTGGACTAGTAATTTTGAAGAAATCATTGATAACCACACTGATTTGAGTTTCTCTTTTGCATTTAGTTTTGAGATCAATATTGCTCAACCCTTTATACTTTATATTGACAAAATGTATGACTCAAAGTTTAAACATAGGGATTGCACTTCTTTCTATCAGCGTAAGAATGGAAAATGTGAATGCCAGGTTGTTACAGTTGAACTTGTTGAAGATGTTTTGTATGACTGTCTTATGATTTGTGGGTATGGTTGGACTGTGGTATAGTCAACTTCCACGTTGTATACAGTATGATAAGGAAGAGCTTGTTTTTGTATTGATGAAAATTACTCATCTGACTTCAATATAGTAAATATTAAGCCTGTTATATATATCATGGTGCTGTTCCTATGGCTTCTGATACTACTTGTTACTTTTTAATCAGGTGTGATATTGAGATCTTGCTGGCAACATTGTGTACTCGGACCATTCAAACTCGTGAAGGAAATATTGTGAAAGCTCTCGATTGCAATGCTGCAATTGCTAGTCGGGATACTTTGGCCAAGACTGTTTATTCTAGGCTGTTTGATTGGTAGTTTGGAATACTCATTCTATGGAAATTTGTTTTTAGTGTTTCATGTTTAAGTTTTTATAATCTAATTTAGGTTGTTTCTGATGTTTCTTCTAGGCTTGTTGATAAGATTAACAGATCTGTTGGGCAAGATCCAACTTCTCAGATACAAATTGGGCTGCTGGACATTTATGGTTTTGAATGCTTCAAACATAATAGGTAAATTCTTTTACATGCATCACTTCTTAACTATTTTCTTTAAAGGTATAAACTTTTTCAAGACAAATTTACTGTAGTATGTCATGGTTTTTTTTCTTTGATCTTTCGAATAATTATCTTCGATTCGTGTGCACATGAATGACAATTAAAATAGAAGGCAGCTTTGAACATGTAAAGCTTTTTTGTTGATTGGTTTCTTGTATCAAATAATTGTAACATCGCATAATATCCTATATTTTGGCATCTTTATAGGCTATTACTTAATAATATTTGTTTGTCTTGCTGTAAATTTTATGACCTTGGGCATTTTTTAAAGTTTTCATCTCTATATTTTACCTCTGACGTTTACCATTTTTCCTCAAGCACTTCACTTTCATTATTATGCTCTAGCTGTTTGTAGCTTTTATCATTGTCTTGTTATTTTTCTCCTCTTTCTCCAATGGCTAGTGTTTCCTTTTTCACAGTTTTGAACAGTTCTGCATCAATTTTGCAAATGAGAAACTTCAACAGCATTTCAATGAGGTATGGACCGTTTTAATATAAAAGACTAGATGATATTAATTGAGACTATTCTTAAATTATTTATCTATCAAAATTTCAGCATGTCTTCAAGATGGAGCAGGAGGAATATAGAAAAGAAGAAATTAATTGGAGCTACATTGAATTTATAGACAACCAAGATGTTTTAGATTTAATCGAAAAGGTTTTTCATCTGTCCACTCTGATCTGCTTTAGCTTGCTTTTATTAGGTACAACTTGTTTGAATTTTAGCTTGTTTTACTATTCCTTAATTTTCAATACGACGAAGGTATGTTGGTGATGGTGTCACCATAGCAAAGATAGGATGTGATTGGATTCTTTTGCTGCAATTTTTGTGTGATTGGATTCTTTTGCTGCAATTTTTGACTAACTCCTAGACGAACTGGGGTTGCTAAAATTATATAAATAGTAGATTTTGGAAGTTGCAGTCAATTTAGATGAAATAGGTATATATATATAGATCTTTTTTTCCCTTTAGATCTGTCCAGTTTTGCTTAGTGATGTGCAACTATGATGTTTTAGATGCTTGTTATTTAATTATTCATCCTTGTTAACTCTCTTCTTAGGTGCAGAACTTAAGTGAACCTTCACAAAATAGTGAAATACCAGTGCTTCTTACTTTGGAAGCTTGTCTAATGTTATTGCATAACTTTTTGTAGAAACCTATTGGGATAATTGCTCTCTTGGATGAAGCTTGGTACAGTTTGAGTTCTTCAATATAACTTGGTGGGTTTTGCTTTGAAGAAATCTTTGCATGCAGTATATCCTTATCCTGATTTTTAATTTTATGCAGCATGTTCCCAAAGTCAACACATGAAACATTTTCAACCAAGCTCTTTCAGAATTTCCGGGCACACTCTAGGTTGGGAAGGGCAAAGTTTTCGGAAACAGATTTTACCATTTCTCATTATGCTGGCAAGGCATGTCATATGTATATGTATAATTTCTCTTGACAGATTGTCTCTCTGAATAGATGAATCATGACATGATGTGGCCTTTGTGCTGTAGGTCATTTATCAAACAAACACCTTCTTAGATAAAAACCGGGATTATGTTGTGGTAGACCATTGCAATTTGTTGTCTTCATCTAAATGCCCTTTTGTTGCTGCTCTTTTCCCCTCACCTCCGGAGGAGTCATCAAGATCATCCTACAAATTTTCATCTGTGGCATCTAGGTTTAAGGTACGGGGATCTCATGTATTTAGACATCAATTCGTTAAGCAATTTTTACTAAAAAAAGATAACATGAGCCGTAATGATGTAAAAGACCATGAGTAATGTATTATTTGTCTTAAGTTGGTGCATTTACATTTGATAACTACATGCATTAACTATTGATTGATTGCAATATGTGTGACAGCAAAAAGCTCTGGTTTCAACTATGATTTGGCTATGTTGTTTAAGATAGCTAGTTGTGTATTACTGGATGAATCTAATTAGTATAGGATTGTTTTCATTTTTTTCCGTCTATCTCTTACCGAGAGAAAAGTATGGAAAGTTTGATTAAATAACTGCCTTTTAGTGCTTGTGGGGTTTTCCTTTTGGATGTTGCTCTCCACATTATGTAGAATTCTTGGATGAGTATCTTCTTGTTTGACATTTTTTGTTGTGTTTTCTAGTCAAAAGCTTCGATGTTATTTTGATGTTTGTCACCATAGTACAAGGAATTGATTTCTATTTTCCTAAAATTTTTTGCTAATCTCAAAGTATTGTGCATTCACAATAAAGCTTTTTGAATTTCTTTTGTAGCAACAACTTCAAGCTCTTATGGAGACACTAAATACAACCGAGCCTCATTATGTACGCTGTGTGAAACCAAACTCTTTGAACAGGCCTCAGAAGTTTGAGAACCTAAGCATATTGCATCAACTACGTTGTGGGGTTTGTAACTCTAGATCTTCATGTTTCTTAGTTGGCTTTGTTTCCTTGTTTACCTCATCACTACAATTCTTTATAGACATTATATGTCTATTAGGGCTTTTGTGTTTGTTATTTTGGTGACAACTATTATTGATGATTGAGCTACAAGAAGCATATAGTGGAAACTCTTAGGGGAGAACTTTTGCAAATGGAATATATGATGGATGGAAAAGTGTGAAGTCATTTGACCATAACTTTATCCAGGATTCTAAGACACATTGCGTAGTTTGAAAGATTTCAAGGCTGGGAATAGTATAACCTAGTTCACATGAAGTCAGTGGAAGTTAGTAGAGATCTTAATGCCTATGGTTTATGATTGTACACCTATTATTTGGAAGAGTGGTAATACTGATGCATGATACAAGTCTAATGCTTTTAAATGGAATTTAATACATGCAAGATGTGCATGAACTGGTATCTTAGTGTTAGATGTGCCTGGTATAACTTGAGGGTGCTTTTAACTAGCATGTTGAAAATTATAATAAATGGAAAATTTGACCAGGTACCATACAACGTGATTATGATTGCATTATGAGATGTCCAATGTTGCTCCTTGCAAGATTTTAAGAACAATGAAAAAATTATCGTGAAACTGGCTATGAATCTGTAATGTACCAATTCATGAAATTTTCATATGTGTGCCCTAGTTCCTGTGTTGATATTACCCAGTTTGCAAAGCCTCCCTTATGGATGGGTTTAACTACTGCTAATGAGGGCAGGGAGGATTTGGACAGACTACTTTCATTGCGCAAAATGGCTCAAAAGTACTCCTTAGAAGACAAAATATAGTCATTTCAATTGCTCTAATGCTTCAAATTTGGTGTTTAGCAGTTTAAGTACGTCTATGGAGGAGTGTGCATGGTGTAATGCCACAAGTAGGTGCAGGTTCAAAGTTCTCAAGCAGCTCATGCATGTTATGTAACACTATTTAAGAGTTTGATCATATCTGGACATGATGTATGGCGATTGACATGGCTAGTAAATGGTGACTATATGTTACATGGTCAAAAAGTGGTATCCATCTTGCATATTTATACGATGCCAATGTGCTTTATGCCTACTTGAGTTAATTTTTCTGTTATTGATGTTGATTAAAACTTTTGCCTCTGATTTTCATTGTTGATAATTTTGATGTTGCAAATTTTGTTTTGTGTCATTTCTTTATATTATCCCCATGTTTCTGTACTTAACTACATCAATGTTAATATACTTCTAGTTTTGTGCAGGGTGTTTTGGAAGCGGTTCGGATCAGTCTGGCAGGTTATCCCACTCGAAGAACTTATACGGAGTTTGTGGATCGCTTTGGAATATTGGCACTTGAATTTTCAGATGGAATGTTAGTTTTTTTTTTTTTATGTCAGTGCTTATTTGTGAAATATCTCTTTGATAGTTATGAAGAAATCTGTTCACTATTTTTATCTTCTGTGTACTCATTGTTGTGATCCTTACGTCTTCTATCATATATTATAGTGTAAGATTCTAGGCTACACTTTGAGAGCTTCCAAAATTTGCATGTTTATGTACTCAATTTTTGTGGGCATTTGAACATGGTATATAGTTCTCTAAATAATATTTCATTTCATGTTTTACTTTTTGTTGTTGAATTTCCTTACGGCATGTCATACTTTGTTGTAATCATACTTTTTATCACCCATGCAATTCCGTTATTGCAGTTATGATGAAAAAACTTGGACAGAGAGAATTCTGCAAAAGTTAAAGCTGGAGAATTATCAGGTACATATATAAAGATTCGACATATCAGATTTCATTTGTTTGGTTGGTTTTGTCCTTTGTTTTAATTTCTTCCACTATTTCTCTTTTGCAGTTGGGAAGGACGAAAGTGTTTCTCAGGGCTGGCCAGATTGGCATTTTAGATTCTCGACGGGCTGAGGTTCTTGATGTTGCTGCAAAATGCATTCAGCGTCGGTTGCGAACATTTATTGCACATCGCAATTTCATCTTGATAAGAAGTGCTGCATTTTCATTCCAAGCATTTTGCAGAGGTTTGGTATTCCTGTTGAGCTGTTGTCTTTATATGAGTTAGCATCCAGTCATTGAAATGTTCTCTCCCTTGAGATTTCTGATAGTCTGGCAGTTTTCTTGTGGCATTGAAGTGTAAAGTTGTGGCATGCTTTAGAGCTGAATGAAAATGAACTACATATTTATGTTTACTTAATCATTTTCAGTTATTTCCCTATCTGGGATGCTTTACTCCTTTTATGGTATACTGCATCAATATACACCTAAGTTTTTTTTTTTTTTAACTTCTGCCAAACCCTTTCCCCTTATAAGTGTGGGGTTCAATTCTATCATAAAGGATATTATATTGGTGAATATACGTCTAAATATGTCTATGCTTGGTTAGATCTTATTTGTCCAGATTTATATTGGTTCATTTTAGATCTACAAGTTCTACATATGATTTACCCTTGTTCAGTTATTTTTTTCTTGGCTCTTAGTGGGTGATATTATGTAGGATGCCTTGCTCGGAAGATCTATGCTGTAAAACGAGATACAGCAGCTGCTATTACAATACAGAGAAATGTTCGCATGTGGCTATTAAGGCATGCATATTTGAAACTGTTCTCTGCTAGCATAATCATGCAGTCAAATATTCATGGTTTCTTGGCTCGCCTAAGATTTTTACACACTAAGAGACATAAAGCTGCAACCATGATACAGGTGAGTATTGCTTATATCTTGTAACTTTAGTAGCTGTTTTGGCTGGATATAGTCTTTAATCTTTTTCTGGTGTAATCTTAATTGCTTAAAGGCGTATTTAGTGCTTGTACCATTTTGAGTGTATGATTATTATTAGTAGAAGTGATCTCTTATTGGATAGAACCGTAGGTGCATCCAGTCCAAATGTGGGAAGTATGCTAGGTCCATCAAAATGGACATTTGAAAAGCTTTTGATATTTTATTGTGTTGCCTCTCACTGGATTTGATGCTTTTTTCTATTTGGATTCCATACGTTAGTTTTTTTTGTAATATAATACTATGTCCAGGCTTGTTGGAGGATGTACAAGTTCCGCTTTGCCTTCCGACATCATCAGACTTATATCATAGCTCTACAGTGCCGCTGGAGGCAAAAGATGGCAAAAAGAGAGTTGCGGAAGCTGAAACAAGTGCGTAATCTCTTACTTCTTATATACGTATAAAGCTTTGATATCTGTTATTGTGCTTAAGCTAAATTAGGACAAATATGAGGTACAGGTTACTTCGAGAAGCACTAGTTTTGATGTATTTTCCATATTGTGAGGCTTTACTAGGAGAAATTGTAATGCGAACTTCTCAAGATTAGAAACTGAAGTTTTAATTAAAGATGATAATACATAAGCCAGCCTGTTTGTAATACCTTTTAAAGTAAACTCTTAAGGTGCACTGATATTTTAGTGCATTTGGTGACATCTCCTTCCTCTTGTAACCCTGAAAAGGTTCTTTTCTAGCTATCTGCTTATTGATTATGTTATACAGCCATTTGCTGCAAAAATTTGATGTTACTGGCCTGTAGAATTATTTATGAAATGAGGGTATTGATAGATTTCCGTTTATCAATAAAAAAAATGTCAAGCACTTAACATGCCTTTATTTGTTTGCTTCATACAGGAGGCTAATGAGGCAGGTGCCTTGCGTTTAGCTAAGAATAAACTTGAGAAGCAGATTGAAGATATCACACTACGTTTGCATCTGGAGAAAAGATTGCGGGTATCAGTTTTTGTTGTTGCTTGTATATGTTATGTGAGCTATTTAAGCTTCTAATACCTTTTTAAGTGCAATGCAGATGTCCAATGATGAAGCTAAGTCTGTTGAAATTTCCAAGCTTCAAAAACGATTGGAATCCATGACTCTGGAGCTTGACGCAGCTAAGTTGGCTACAATTAATGAATGCAACAAGAATGCAGTTTTACAAAATCAGTTAGATCTATCAACAAAGGAAAAATTGGCTTTGGAGAGGGAGCTTAATGTGATGTCTGAAATGAGAAAAGAAAATGTCTTTCTAAAGGTAACATTTCTTTGTTATGTATAGGCTCGGTTTCTGTAGTCCTTAGATACAGGTACCCTGCTCAGCACTTGATGATCCATAGAAGATTGAAATTTCTTTCTCAAGAACCTGAATGCCCTGTCAATTTGGATTTTAATTTTCTTCAAATAGTTTGTTAGGAAATACAATGCTAAGGTTAGCAGTTTGGTTTTAGCTCTCTGCTACTTGATCACATGGTATTTTAAGCAGCAAGTAGCCTTTGAATCCTTACTGTTTCATGGTGAATGTTTTACGTGCTTGTCTGTCTGCAGAATTCTTTGGACACTTTAGAAAAGAAGAACTCGTCTCTGGAGCTTGAGCTCATCAAAGCTCAAAAGGATAGTAATGATAACATTGGAAAATTGAAGGAAATAGAAGAGAAATGTTCGCAACTTCAACAGAGTGTTAAAAGGTATTGACTTCGAGAAAGTATATAATGAGACATGTTGTTTACTTGGTGCACGGAGTTATTTGCTTAATCAGTTACCTTGTATAATGCTCATGTTTTAGTATTGTACGTTTCTTGATCTTAAAAGCCACTATCAAAATGTATTGCCTATTGTTCAGAAGTTACTTGGATGGCTTTCATATCCATCTATTCAATTTAAGTAGATATTATATATCACATATCACCTGTATTAGCTTCAGCAGGTTTTCTTGATTGCTGCTTTTGTGATTTTCATCATCCCTATACGTTTATACTTGTGGTTTTTTACATCATAGTCTTGAGGAAAAGCTCTCGAATCTAGAGGATGAGAATCATGTCCTTCGGCAAAAAGCACTAAGTGCATCTCCAAAAGCCAACCGCACTACTACACTGAGGACATTTTCTGAAGTGAGTTGTCATTTATTATTGAGTTCCTGAAAATACGTTTGAACAGTGCTTATGTCTCTTATATGCTGTTTGACTTAGTTGTAATTGATTATCATCACATCAATGTGGTAATTAGTTTTCTCACCTAATCATGGACATGGTGATAGCTCTTTCCTAACCTTTTGCTTTCTATTATGTTATTTCTGTTGATGGAACAGAAATACTCTAGCGCACTTGCTCTCGCCAACAGTGAAAGGAAGCCTTCATTTGTAAGATATGACTTTGCAAGTTCTCTTGCTGATCTGGTTGCACATAATTTCACGTTTTATCGCGAATGGGGATTGTCTTGCAGGAATCTCCTACGCCTTCAAAACTTATTGCACCCTTTTCTCATGCTTTATCGGAATCTCGCCGATCAAAGTTAACTGCAGAAAGACACCAGGTTTATCCTTTTGTGTAGCCTGAAAAGTTTCAGAGTTTACGTGAACTTATGGAGAGCTTGTTTTAAATTTTAATGCTTTAAGAACAATCATTGATGTGATGCATCGTATCTTACTGCATATGCTCAGGAGAACTATGAATTCCTTGTAAGATGTATCAAAGAAGATTTTGGATTTGTTGATGGCAAACCAGTGGCTGCTTGCATCATATATAAAAGTCTTCTTCACTGGCATGCTTTTGAGTCAGAGAGGACAGCTATCTTTGATTGTATCATTGAGGGAATTAATGAAGTTCTCAAGGTTAGCTCCTTTGTTCAAATAAATAGTATTACAATGTGAAATTACTAGCTGTTTGCTCACTCTTTGCACGATTCATGATCTTTTTAATGGTTGAAGACAAATTCATGTTGGACATTAATCATGAATTAAAAAATTATGGCAATCCTAACTAGATAAAGTGCATCTTTTTTATAATTCAGATATTAACAGTGTGAATAGAAATTGAAAATTTAGGCTTAAATTAAGGCATAATTTATGTGAATTTAGGACCTATGTTATTAAGACTGTGTAATTGAGGATTTGTACTCAATTAATGCTATGGTACAATGTTATTCTATTTATTAACTTATCCGATCTACTTGGAACTTCAAATTTTATTTAGACTTGATATTTTACTGTGTTGCTTTCTTGTTAAAATCTAGTTAAAGTTTTTCACTGCCTTTTGTGTAGTTTTATGCTTTAAACTTGATATTTTACTGTCATGCTTTATCTAGCTAAAGTTTTTCACTGCCTTTTGTGTAGTTTTATGTTCGTCTCACATTTTTTTCCCTTTGCACTGTGGAATTTTTCTTTGATGGCATCTTGATATTTAAATGTCATTTTTTATTGACTTAAGTATTTCATGAAACTGTAACCCTGACATATGGCATATCCAAGTTTTTTTTCGTTGTGCATTAAGATTGAATACTGAATTTGCTGATTTTGATTATGAAGATCAAAGTAAAGATAAATTTCCATGGTCTTAAATCAAGAGGTTGTGCTTTGGAATTTTGGTGTAGCACTGCACTTCTTCTAATCTTTACTTACGGTTTCTTGCTATATCTTCAATGTTTATAGTAGGCATACAACATGAAATAATACTTGAGAATATTTCAGGATGGGGATGAAAACACCAAGTTGCCATATTGGCTGTCCAATACCTCAGCACTTCTGTGCCTTCTGCAGAGAAACTTGCGGTTGAATGGCTTTTTGGCCACAGCTTCTCAGGGTTCTGCATCTTCTGGATTACCTGGGAGGATTATCCATGTAAGTTTGTACCAATATGAGGAATCTGTGATATATACTAATTGTATATAGATAATAAATTTTGACCTGAGGATTTCCTTAACTATTGACCAATTTCAATATGTTTGTAATGCTGGGCAGAGACCTAAAATTGTTGTACTATAAATAAACAAAAGACAGGTTAAGTTAAAGCAACAAAATTGATTGTGCGAGTGCTATTTGGTCAATCTTGCTATGGTATAGTTTTATTTCTTCAGTTTCTTTGTCTTGGCTTTCTTTCTACTTTGTTGCATCTATGTTGTATTTGCATGACCCTATCCACTACCAATCAAACTATGGAAATTTTATTAATTTTATTTTTCTTTTATAGTGGATTACAAATGATTGTGTTCATTAGAATTTTCTACAGTAATCCATGACCCAAATTGCCATCACTTTGTAGTCTAGTTTTCAGTTTTTTTAAATTTTATACTACTGGTTTCTTACCAAATAGTTACCAAGTCTAGCTGGTTTTTAATTAATATATTGCCAGGGTGTGAAATCTCCTCTCAAATACATTGGATATGAGGATGGTTTATCGCATGTGGAAGCAAGATATCCTGCAATACTGTTTAAACAACAACTAACTGCTTGTGTGGAGAAGATATTTGGCTTGATTCGAGACAATTTGAAGAAAGAACTGTCTCCATTATTGAATTCATGCATTCAGGTAAGTTTGTTCAATCCAGCGTATAGGTGCTTACAACAATGAATCTTTTCTTTATTCCGATGCAAATATTCTGAGAGCAACAAAAAATGAGGGGAAATTGTTAGAACTCTAACCTGAGAATAATAGAGTTTTTCTATATAATTGCAATATAACTATGATGTGTTTACCACTACCGTAGAGAAATAGAGTATTTCTCCCTAACCAGAGCAGATTTGCTCCTCAGAAGGTGTGAATCCTTTTGTCACTATCTTCTCTCAATTTTCTGCCTACCTCTCCCTTCTTTTTCTTCCCCCTTTTATAAGCCCCCCTCTCTAGGTACATTCTGTTATGCCTAACTAACTATCCACATCAGCTGATAATTAACTCCTTCCTTCGCCCACTGTCCTTCCTCTGGAATAATCCTCTCTCTCTCTCCCGAAGATCCCAACATTGCCTCCTCCTGGAAGAGCAGCCTTGTCCTCAAGGTTGAAATGAGGACCCATGGCGTTCCAGAGCTATATTCCCCTCCTCCATTTCTGCTTGCAAGGTGATAATTTCTCCATTCTCAGTCAAGGTTTCGTTGTCATCCAGTATTAACAACCGGAGTTGTCGTTCTGAACATTGATGGAGGGATGAAATTTCTCCCCACATCAGAAGCACAACCCTCTTGCCTTGCGATCCATCAGCTCCTGATACGAAATGTGTCGCAAGCCTTGATGTTTTTCCATGGATGGTCTTCGGTCCCCTTCCCCTGTTCTAGTCGGCGTTGTGAGGTGAGAGCTGACTCCTCGGGTCGGCGATCTGGGCTGAAAACTAAGACCCGTTGTATTTCGGGTTGGACCCGACCCATCCTTTGCGCGAATCGCTAAATAACCTACCGTATTAGAAGATCCTGACTCTGTATACGGAGGATGACCGCGACTCTGGCTTTTGTACCCAATCTCTCCTTGGTGATGCCAGGTGCGATGTCAAGGGTTGGATGATTCGAAACCCCTTTGATCCCCGTACAGCTCCTCCTCCATAGCTCTTGCTACTCTCATCATCTGAACTCTATTGATTGGGCTGAAGGTTCGCACCCTTTGTCAGATCTCATTACGCAATCCACTCATGAAGTACCCCATGAGCTGTGCTTCGGGTAAGCGTCCTACCTGAGAAGACACAAACTCGAAAGCCTTGATGTATTCCTCCACCGTACCCGTTTGCTGCAAATCTGAGAGCTCCTCAAATAGGTTCTCAAATCTCCTTCCACCATATTTGTCGATTAAAGCTTGTTTCAACTTCCTCCATGTGAGCTCCGCTTCAGTCTCTCTGAGGAGATTGAACCAGTGAATGGTAGCTCCTTCCATGCTTAACAAAGCCAATTTGACCTTCACCTCTTCCGACGTGCCATGAACTTCGAAATAGATTTTTTCCCGGGTAATCCATCCTACTGGATCAGACCCGTTGAACATGGGTAAGTCTACCTTTCTCACCGACATCGTGTACTCTTCCATATTTCCCAAAGAATGCTCTGACTGAACATGTTCGTGAGTACGCTGAGGATCCTTGTCTCCCGCCATATTCGGACCACTTCCTGAGGGTGTCCCTCCTCTGGTCGTTTGCCCATCATCTTACTCATCTCCAGCAGCAAGTTTCGCTGCATCTCCATCATGGCCATTCGCATGGATGCTTGCATATCTTCTACCCCAGCTTCCAGACTAGCCATGCGAGATTCCAATAGCTCAACTCTGTCCGACATCTTCGTTGGCATCAAGGTATGTTATTCTGAGTTTGTTGTTGTGT
>JANVCL010000213.1:14026129-14043775 GCA_026546855.1 Erythroxylum incrassatum | reverse complement strand
AGCAATGTAGACAAGTAAATATATTAGTAGCGCCCTCTTTATGCAAAGAAAAATGCTCCCATGCAGGATCGATTTTTTGACGATGTGGATTAACTGAGTTCGCTGTGGATTGTTATCTAGATGATTGTGTGTTAGGATTAGGAGTATTCAAATCATTTGGATAACTAATCTCATTAGGAATATCCATGTTTCTAAATTCTGAACTTCCTATAATGTTGATGTTTGGACTTTGCACGTAAGAAAGGGACTCTACAGTTTGCACAACATAAGTTTGACAAGACTAGTCTAGTAGATAAAAAGAGTATAATAATAGCAAAGAATGAAAAGTTAAGTCAAAAGAGAAATGAAAGATATTTTTAAGAATTATTAATCAATTTCAAAGCTTGAATATAGAAATAGATGCAATAAAGTTTAGAGATGTTATAGGGAAGCACATTAAACAGAACAAAATAACTTAGGAAGAAGTAGTTATATTTGTTTTACTTCACAGTAATGTAGGTACCTCTACAAATACACTTGAAAATTTGAAGCAAAGTACGACCGTCCCTCTTAGATAAGCAACCTTGGAAGTTTTTGATCCTTTAAAAGCACCTCTGTAAGTTTAATAAAGCTAAGGTCTCTTAGAAAAAAAAACGAGAAGAAGCTAAGGTCTTTCTTATGGTGGGTTACTACATTGACTCTTCTTTTAACAAGGATTTGCTTTAACAAGTACTGCCACTTTGGTGTGACCTATTGTGACATAAGGAGAAAATTATACTGAAAGGAATAATATCATATTGCAAACGTCTTGGTTGAACTATGGGCTTGTTTTTATAAAAAGCCACAGGAGTAAAACAAAGCAAGTCAAGAAACATAGACATTATAAATATCAAACAACAATATCTTAGTAACTTCACCTGAATTGAATCTCTACTACACCAGTTGTTCGAACTCTAGCATATAGAACATCCTCCTACAACACCAAATACATGAAGTGTCAGAAAGATCTATATTTAAGAGCTAAACAAGAAAAGTCCACTGTATAAACATTTAAAGTATGAGGGGAAATAAACTCTTAACATGTCAAGACTAAGGCTTAAAACACTCTTAGACTACTGTTCAACACCATGAACGAAACGAAGAAAGGACATCAAGACCAGCTGATGGAGATAGCTCAATAGATTCTTCAAAGCATAAAAAGGTATCAATCAATTACAGGATTTGCTAAACATGGGGTGACTTGAGAACATATTATATTTCACATCTCTATAGTTTGCAAAATGATCAGATTTTTTTCAAGTTTGCAGAGGATTAAAGCAGTTCATAACACGATAGATTATGAGGACACTGAAAGAATATACCTTTGTTGGAGTATAAGTTGCGGCAGACAATCTTCGCAAATTTTCCATGAAATAGTAGGCACAATCTGGAATTTGGAGCTCGTTGGCCCGGGCATATGTTTCCTACAAGCACGGAGAGATATTAAATATATTAAGTAGAAAATAAGGCTAAACGGAACAAAACAAGTAGAAGTTTATAAGTATGAACCATTACATAATCTATCAGCTACCTGAATTGCAGCATCTTTCCACAGAGTTTCAATTTCCTGTGCAAGTTCTTCGGTGAGACTTGGGTAATCAAACCTGCCTCCAATCTTTGAGAGTTTCTCCCCTATATCCTGATATCAAAGAAACATTCTTCATTGACAACAATAAACAGAAATATCTGATGGAGCTAACAAAATCAATCAAATAACATGATAGATTAAAAAAGTAACAAAGGCTAAAGCAGCTGCCGGCCCCACATTCCAAACTTTAACAAAATTTTGACGTGCATATAGATAAATAGCTGTGCAAACATATATTTTGCATCTGTTCTTTTTTTTTTATATGTATGTGTATGTAAATCCACGGAATTAGGTTGTGGGAGTCTGGGATGAAATTAAATAAATTAAAAGAGACAACATCACTTGAAAGCAACACCATGGATGCAAAATGAATTCAAACCTTATTTTCACTGGATATTACATACTTCGACGAATTTGCTTCATTCTGAGCCAATTCTTTACATCCATCATACAATACCTGCAGAAAGAAATTGAATAACACATTTAAAAAATAATTCAAATGTGCACTAGCCAAAGTTTTCTCTATCAATAGTTCACTTATTTTTCGTGTTGGTCAAAAAGGGAAATAACCAACACACCCTTTGATGTATAGCATACTTTTATTGTCTGATAGACATTGGCATGGATGACAGGAATATAACTCTTTAGCTCTCCCTCGTCAAACCCACTTTGAAATAAAAGTTTAATCTGCAAGAGGAACCATGCATCAGAGATGCATATGCACTAGAATTACATGGCAAGAAAGTTCATGTAAACAAGGAGGGTCTATTCTTTCTTACCTGTTTAAATATGGTAGATTTCCCAGAGTCCCCAGCACCTTGAGCAAGGAAGGTTGGCCACGTCAGTAAATAAGAAAATGAGAAAATAAACTGAAATTTCTGGCCATGTGATGCAAATTCTAAGCAATAAACGTGTAAGAAGCATGAAAGGGAAAACTCAACTTCAAAACCCATGCTGAGAAAAAAAGTGCAAAATGACTAATAGTAGGTATGCTTTTTAAGCTTGACTAATGTATGAACTCATGATTCATCCAAGAAAGCAGAAAGCTAGTGCAACATCTAAAAATAAGTTCACAGGAAATTTATCCTTATACAACCTATGAATATGGCACTTTTTAAGTCAGATTTTGTTTATACACTAAGAACAAAAGAAATGTAGAACTTGTAGATTCATAATTGCTGTTTAATTATATGTAAGAGGGCTCCACTCCATGGAAACCATGAAAGGTGCCCCATATTGTGTGCACCAATTTCAAGAACTAAATCTCTAAAATCTTTGGTTAACTTAAATTACTAAGCAAGACTTCAAAGATCGATATCATTTACAAGTAAAAACGCGGTGGATACCACAGAATATGTACCAAGCAGTAGAAGTTTTTGAATGTGCTTTTCAGCTTTTGTCTCCTGTTCAATTCGTCTCTCAATCTCTGCAGCCTATAGATGCAATTAAGCAATTAGATGAAGCCTCAATACAAGAATAGTTGATGCAAAAGAACTTAAAGTTTATTAGAATAGGATTTAAATGTGTTCGGAAACCTTTTCTACTAGAATAAAGGTTCTAAAATCTTCTTTATAAATGTGTATATTCAGACCTTCCAAGCACTCTGAAAATTTTCTACAAACTTGAGCTTTAAATTAGGTGTAATGCTTTCTTCTAAGAGTGATTTCTAATTTTCTACTCTCTATTGTTTATTTCCTTACTAAATTCCAGCAAACCTAACCTAAATTCCAACCATCTTAAATCTAAATTCCAGTCACATTAAACCTCGAAATTCTAAGCCTAAATTTCTGGCAATCAAGCCCTAAAAACCCAACTATACCCAATACGAAATTTCAGTATTCTTAGCCGAAATTCAAACCTGAAAATTGATATTTCAGCAGCCTAATATCAGTTATATTTCTTAATTTTGTGAGTTTTAGCTGTTAGTTGGTACTTCTATTTGTCCTACATCAATTTGGTATTAGAGCATTGGTTCACAATGATGATACATAGTAAAAGGGCATATAGAAGAATATTCAGCGAGCTAGAGTAAGTGAAATACTTCTGAATATTGTAAAAAATTGGGTATCGATGATCCTCATTCACAAGGTGTCCCAAAAATTCACTTACATGTAACAACTCCAATAAGAAAACATGTTCAACAAATTTAGGCGAGGCTAGACAACGTTGACATATATTCCCTAAAAGTCAAAACTCCAACAAGAAAAAGTTATATCAACGAACAACCTATACTTGATGCTGAAAATGGAGTACATAGTGATAAGCAAGAAGAAAGGACTAATATTGATCAACAGCATGCAGTGTACGAGAAAAACTTTGTGCTCAAATACTTGATGATATGAAGAGTTTAGGAATGGAAGATGATAGTGACATGGAGAGTTTGACAGTAAGAGATGATCAAAGCGTTACAGATAAAGAAAAATACAACAGAGTCGATTCTTTGGCAAACCCTAAAGTTGAAACAATTGAACAAGTTCAAACACTTAAACAAGAAGAGCAAACAGCAGTGTAACAGGTTGAAAGAATAGGACAATAAGCTAAAATAACAGAACATGAAGCTAAAAAGATTAACTAGTAACTACTTGAGGTTTCGGAGTTTGATGGTTCAAAACTTGATGATATTGTTGATGTTGTTGATAAAGATTGTCTTGTAGTGCAGGAGAAGTAACTTGAATGACGATGCACAATTAATACAACATATGAATAAAGAAGTTGTGAGCGCACTACAAAGTCAAAATTCAGCAATAATGGCAAGTTCGTGCATCTAACTACAAGAAATAACGATACGTATATTCTTGATGCCTATGATGTAGAGAAGCCATGTGATTTTGTTATGAAACCATTTGCAAATATATGGGTCAAAACTTATAATGTTGTCCACATTGCTAAACTATTCTTCAAAGATGTACATCTCCATGGATTACCTTTAACCATCATATCTAATCATGACGTGAAGTTTATAAGTTATTTTGGAGAACTCTATGGAAAACATTGAACACAGTTCTTTCCATTCCCAAATCGATGGCCAAACAAAGGTTGTGAATAGAAACTTGAGAGACTTGTTAAGATGTTTAATTGGAGACAATGTGAAAAACTAGGACCTAATTCTTCCTATGGCAGAATTTGCACACAACAGTTCTATAAATAAATCAATTGGTAAGAGTCCTTTTGAGATAGTCTTGGAGTTCAACCAAGTAAGCTTATTGATTTGGTTCCTTTAACATTCATGAGACACATCTTTGATGAGGTACGACAACAGATAACAACCAACAATGTCTTATAAAGAATATGCTAATCAACATTGTCGATCGGTGGAATTCAATGAAGGAGATATGGTGATGGTTAGAATTTGTCCAGAGCGTTTCTCGAATGAAAAATATAAGAAACTCCACTCATAGAGTCCTAGACCTTATAAGATCATCAATGAAATAAGTGCTAATGTTTACATTTTGGAATTATCAAGTAATATGGGAATTAGTCCTATTTTTAATGTTGCAAACTTAACTATTTATCAGGGATATGATGATACACAATCTCCTACGGCAGTTGTGAGAATTTCAACCATTCCTCATCGTAAAAAGGAGAAAGAGGATATTCTTTATAAACAAATTATAGCCACAAGAGACAGAAAATATCAAAATTTCTTGTCAAGCAGAAAGGACAACTGATTTCTAATAGTACTTGGATTTTAGAATCTGAATTTCAAAAGTTGAATCCAAACTTATATGATCAATATTGGTCACATTCTACATCCGAGTATTTGTCACATTCTACGTCGACGACGACTTCAGACAAGTCAGAGAGAATTGATACAAAAGAACTTAAAGTCTATAAAAGAAATAAAAGAGGAAAGATTAGTCAACCACAAGCTTTAATTTGATAGGATGAGGATTGAGAATTGAGTTAACATCAAAGATAAGGGTTGAAATTGAGATTATGTTATGATTCCTTATTAGATAAGAAGAAGTAGTAAGTTAAATATGTTATTCTATTTTACATATGTTATCCTAGTTATTTAGTACTTACAAAATTTTTATTAGAATAGGATTTAAATATGTTATGAACATTTTCCTACTAAAATAAAGGTTCTAAAAACTTCTTTATAAATATGCACATATGCAGCCCTTCAATGATAAGCAATATGAAATTTTTCTACAAACTTGAGCTTTCAACTAAAAAGTGTGATGCTTGTTGATTTTGTGAATTTTAGCTAATAGTTGATACTTTTTCTATTTACCCTACGTCAATAACAAACATTTAATGAGATGGATTCCTAAAGTTTCTCCAATGGAAATGGACATAACAGTGTTGAAACTAGAATCTCATAAGCCAAAATTCACCTGTGCGTTCTCTTCAGTATCTGCTTCATTATAGTGACGCCGTTTACTGCAGAGTAAACCCATGCTCTCTATTACAATAGGCAGCATACACGGGGATAATCAAGAAAAAACAGGCAGCAGACAGTTTCTAGACCGCCTTCCAGAAAGAAGTCTCATAGTTAGTCAGCTTCACCAGATCAGGTTGCCACAACTTGGCAACAAGGGCATGACAGATATTCCTGGTAGAATAGATTAAGCTCAATAATCAATCCAGCATAGCCAAACATATTATCAAGCACGACGAAAGATTATTATTGGTAAACCCAACTATAAAGGAAAGAGTTAAAGTATCGGCTATGTCACACAATCACAAAAAAATGGCTAATTGACTTGTAGAGAGAAGGATAAACCTTTACTATAAAGTAACTTGAGGGTGAGAAAGCAAGTTTTACTTGAAACGCCAAAAACAGACCATACAAACTATAATGATTTTTTGATAGGTGTATGGGACTGGGATATAAGCACTAAATGAACTCCCAAGTACGGGCAAAGAACAATGAATGACCAAAGATATGAAACAGAGAGCTCATCCAGGACGAGCAAATATACAATATCACACGTCAATCTCGTGAACCCAACTTAAGAAACCTGGAAACAACACATTAATATACCTGTATTAAATTCTAGAACAGTATAGTTGCAATTAGCACCCTGTTTGATCATCTCTCTTCGACCACTTAACAGAACCGAGTAGGTCACCTCCATGTACTAGTTCATTTTCTTTCAAATTATACATGCTATCGAAAAAAAAGTAAAATTTAGCATGGAACGATCATCACAAAAAAGCACCAACTTGAAAACGAAAAATAATTAGTTAGATCGATCTCATTTCATCACATCCAAATGAAAATATTTTAACTAGATTCGTGCCCCGATAAAGATTATGGGAGACAAGGAAAACGTGAAACAAAACCAAACCCAGAAAAGAACGCACAATATGCAAAAGAAGATATTGCTGATCTACCCAAGTTAGAATAAACAAAACAGATCGCCAAGAACAACCAAAGCCAACAAAACTCAAAGATCTAGAACCAGAAAAAAAAAATTTAAGCATATCCAAGGCAGACAAAATTACCCCACGTAAAGTCACCTAGTCAGAAGATGGATTTTGGTCGATTTGTTTCAGCTGGTAGATGAATTGGCTGCCTCCTCCTTACTTTCGTGAGACCAGTATTAGGTAGACTATAGCATAAGCTATGAAAATAGACCCTTTACGAATTGATGCAAGCAAATGCTTACTGTAGTTTTTTTTCTGGGCAGCAATAAACCTACAAAAAAACTACGGAAAAGAAGAAGAAAGGAGTCAAAGATAAGATAGGAATCAACAGTTAGCCAAATCCGGAACAGGGATAACAGAGTTACAGAGAAAGTGAGAGAAAGAACACCGAAAAGCTGCAAGAAACGCCCCTACCACAATGTTGGTTCGTTCTCTCTCTAACTGTGCCTATGCTTGGTCTCCCAGTCTCGGTCTCTTCTGTGAAAAATTGAGTCAAAGTTGAAAGGGGCGTAGCGTGTTAGACTTGGGATTATAAAAAGAAAACGATGGATAGTATCGGTAGTCCTTAAATGTTTAATTACAAAAGATTGTACTGTGCAAGTCTTGTCTTGGAAAAATCATAGAGAGACATGCACACTGTGGCAATTGGCAAACCTCTCTTTCCAAGTGTAAACTGTCAATGCCATTGCTTCGGTCCGGTCCGGTCCGGTCTTGTCTTCTTGTCTGCTGTCTGTGATGGGCGTGTCTTTGGCATGAATATGATTATAACGCTTTTAACTTTGACTCAAGACACATGTAATAAACTGAATGTGACCTTGTCCTAATCTAATTTGAATAATGACTGACCCATTAAAGTGTTTTTATAACGCTTTCAACTTTGATGGTCTCAATTCAATTTATGGCGGTCACAAAAGCCAATTTCAACTTTCCTTTTTTCTATCAAAGCAAGCACCAATTGTGATAGGAGAAAGCCAAACCCATGTCCAAATAGAGCCCAATAAACCCCTACACACCGACCACCAACTTGTTGCAAGTTGGTTCATAATTTAATTTGTTAAGGGAATTACAAATTGATAGTAAGTAAAGAAAAGGATTCCTTTTTGGGTTTCACAATCCCCTAAACATTCTCACAAAAATGCAAGCAGAGACTTAGGTTTTCATATCTTGAAACCAATGCTCTAGTTGATTAATTAGATATAGCTTTCCTTTTGTATTCTCTGCAAATTTAACGGAAACCCACAGTGTAAAAGCATTTGCCATATTTTACAACATATGATATATAGATAATTCAATGTTTACTCTGCTTCAAGACTAAATTTCCATCCATAAGGATCACAATGCGATTAAGAGAGCATCCGAACTTCTAATGGGAAAGACACTATCAGTATCACAAACTTAACCACAACTTTTATTTCTGGTGCGTGCACCAAAATCTGAAGCGGAATTTATTTGAAAAACACCTACCCCAACCTATATGCAATACTGACACAGTAGGATTTTTTAACTCTAGCAGAAGATTCATGAACTGCCAGACAAGAAATTCTTGACAATGAAGTTGAATCTGGTTGGCTTCTCCATTTGAGGCACATGAGATGCATTCGGTATTATTTCCAGCTTTACCTTCTCTCCAATTATTCTGCAATCAGAGCGCAACTAACCATGTCAAACCAACAAATGAATTTACTATACGTTCTTTCCGTCACAAGTCACAATCCAAACCCTACGTTATGTTTTAGCAGAAGAACCATGTAAACCAACCAATTCAAGTAGGTATACCCAAGAAGTATTTTCTGTAACATTTTTGGAAATGCTAGCAAAAATAACCATATTCGAGTAAAATAAAGCTTCTTTCCTTATTTTTGTTTCTTTTATAGAAATGATAGGCCAATAAAGACTTGAGCTGATAGCCAGACGACAATCAAGGCAAAGTATTGAACGTATCAGGCATACAAGTTGAGCGCTGAAATAGAAAAATTATTGAGACAGATCAGCCAAGTGAGCCACCAACCTCTCGAGTTTTCTGGCCATCTCTAAAGGAAATATCTGGTCATTCTCGCCCCATACCAACAAGACATCCTGAATTACAGTTGGCAACAAACACAACAATTACAAGTGATCTACTATCACGTAAATAGAACATGTTAGGTATACGTACCAATAGAAATTATATTAATTGCCCTATGAAGTAAAACACAAGTAAAAGGAGTAGGCACCTGTTGAAGTGGAGTAATGTTGGGGGTCTCATCTTTTCCAATGGACAGTCCTTTCAAAAGCTCCAACTTCTCGTCCCTCTTGTCTCCATACAATTGCTGCACCCACATGAACGAACATTGGTTACCTGTTTACTGTTGTGAAGCATGTTTTGGGTTGACTGTTTATAGATCATTGAAATCACTGCTTAATTATGTTGCTTCTGACATATAACACTTTGATTTCAGGACGAGCATCGCCTTTTGTAGGATTGTGTAATAACATGTAGTTGAACATATTTTTAATTTATATACTAATACATTTTAGGGTTCCCTTAAGAATTTGCAATTCTTGTAATAGCAACGTTTTCGACTCATACAATTAGTTTCTTTTTTTATGTTCATCTTTTCGAGCATCATATATATATGACTAATTTTCTTCTGAAAGGGATATGCTAGACTAGAATCAGAGTATTACCATCCCTTGTCCAGATTATCGTAATGGATACAATCCAAACAAGCAAATAACTAATACCAGCATAAGATGCTTCAAAGGACCATTTATTTTATTAAACACCTCCTAATCAAATAAGCCCTTTCCAATTGCTAAGTTAAATGAGCAAATTCTGCACCAAACTCAGAATTCCTGTGCACCCTTTTAATTAACTCAAACTAACTTGTCGCTATCTGCCCAACCAACTTACCATCTTATCATCATGGATGTTAGGGTCCAGGAATATGCTGAGGAAAGAGCATGAAAGCAATATCTTTGTATGAAATAGGAAGTTCTTTTCAGTGTACCTGGTTTCTACTAGCACTTTTTATGCTCAAAATAGTAATCAGCACTCTTATTTGCACAATTCATCGTAAACAAAACATTTAAAGCAATCAAATGAAGAAAGAGTGTACGCTCACTGGAAGAAGCAATAAATTTATGTCAAAATAGAACGTAGGGAGTTTTGGTCTCCAAAATATTAGTATCAAACACAGCCTAAGAGAATCAAACCCAAAAAATAAATATGGAAACTAAAAGTCCAAACAATGAGACAACAGAAGAAACAAAAAGAAAGAGATGTCACCTTAACGAAATCGTTCAAGAAAAAATCAGGGACCAAAGGAAGTCGCCGATTAGTAGCTACACTTAGCAAAGCTCTCAACTCCGAAGCATTTTGTGGCACCATAATGTTGCCGACAGATTCCTGCTTCGCTCTCTTCACAAACTCTTCGTTGTCACTCTTCCTCATGTTCAAGCCGCTGCTTGCTATCACCACCTTCCCGGCAAGTCTTTCTGGCCACAGCCGCGCCATGTTGTATGCTATCATCCCCCCGTAGCTCGTCCCTATCACATAGTACTTCTCCACTCCCAACTTCTCAAGTAATTTCACTACACAATTCGCCTGAAATATCTCTGATCTTTCAGTTGACTTGGTCGTCGAGTCCCCGAAAAACACTAGGTCAGGAACGTAGACATTGTAGTCTGGTGCGAAGAATTCTACCTGCACAACCGTGTACGTCAAAATCCACCAAGCAAGGTTCCAAACAACAGACAGACAAAACACTGGAGTCCCGTACTATTGCGACAGGCTCAATTAGCGGTGTGAATCTGCAATGTAAAAAGCTAGTTTGGGCATGAAAGAGACCATTTTTTTTTAATCCTTACCTGTCGACGCCATTGCCATATGGAGACAGGACCGAAACCGTGGAGTAAGACCAAAGATTGTTTGGTTGACGTAGTTCGCTTGGGACCCCAGAAGTGGATGGTGGTTTCGTCGTCAATGTCTAAGGCCTGTCGGGAAAGACCAACGTCGGTGAAACAGCGACGGAGATAGGAGCCGCAGAGGGACGCGATGCTCAGGAGAGAGAATACCATTGTAAGTCCTTTGCTAGAGTATGGTTGTGTTTGTAGTGTATCAACCTACTAATAAAAGGGTTAAAACTTACGACAAATGTTTTAAAAAGTAATAATACAAAAAGTATAAAGTTAAAAAAAAAAGAGAGTAGATTTTGGTTGTTTATTAAAAAAATTTAAAATATAATAAAAATTTATTAAATAAAAATTTATTCTAATCTATAAGAAATTAAATTGAATAAAAAATTAAATAATTCAAAATTTTTATGATTTAACTTATTTAACTAATTGAACTTTTTAATTCTCACTTAAAACAAGTTGATTACAGCAGGGAAGTGACTAGATAATGCAATTAAAAGGTTGCTTATTTCAGTTTTTTTTAATACATTTTTAATTCTCTCTATTGTTAATGGGAACAGGTTCTAAAGAAATTGGTAGGCCATGCAAAGACTACTAATATCATCCACGATGTTACCGTTCAATTCCCATCCACATCTTTGAATCGGTCGCAAGATTAAATCTATCCAGACCCGTAATCAAGAAATTGGTATCTAGCCTCATTAGGCGAGATGGGAATAGCTTTTTCTGAGTTAAGTGCTTCTTTTGAATTAAGTGAGATAGCAAATTTGAACTGTCTTAAAGTACGTAATTGTTTAAATTTTAAAATTTGATTTCAGAGTTTTACTTTTTACAAATAACCTATTCGATTCAAATAAAAATTAATTTGAATATAAATAATTTAAAAGTATCTTCTTAAGTTATTCCTAAAATATCTCATAAAAAATTTAAAAATAAAATTGGTATTTAGAATAGGAAAATTTTGTTCCATGGGAAGTAATATTTTAAAAACTGAACCAAACTGTTTGATCTAATTAAAAAAAATTTGAACCAATCAATAATTCAGTTTAATTTCACTTAATAACTTCTTTATATAAAAATTAGACTGTTCAACCTTTTTCGATCAATTCTAATATATATTCATTTTTACTCGAACTCTTTAGACATAAATGACCGAACTGTTAAGGTCAGTACGCTGTCATAAGCAGAGTCTCAGGCGCAGCCGGTTTAGTACAGCATGACAGCACTTCCGATTGGACACAGTGGTTGATTTTTGCTTTTTGCGTATAAACCATTTTCTTTTAATCCACTTGCTTCATTGAACTTTGAGGAGCTATGTTTGTTGAGTAAATTAATATTTAATCGATCGACCTGCTTCAAATTCAAGCCATTTTCTTATTCAAAATTGATGTGCTTTGAATCTAAAACTTAATTTATCCTTGGGTGGTTGTCTTTGACTTGATGATTCATTTTTTTTAATGACAATCCGGTAGTTTACTCGGACATATGAGTAGAAAATCTTGATTGGGAATTTTAAGAATTATTGCGTAATCACAACTTTTGGAGCAATGAATGAATTATAACTGCCACATTTAATTTGGGTTCATGTGTGTATCCATTTAATTTTAAAGTGAAGGTGGATAAATGACAATTAATGCACAATTATTAAATTTTATGTTGTTATTATAGAGCCTATTAATTGCTCTTGTCACATGTTCACCAAAACAACTTCTTTGTTAAAAAAATAAGAGAAAAGTTGCATACATTAATAATCTTCTCCAAACTCTCACAAAATAAGAAATCTTGTATATTCGGTAAGTATAATTTTCCTTGTAAAAAAAGAGAACGAAATTTTTTTACTCAAAATTTCATACTTGCACAAAGTTTTCTTGTATTTAAATAGTCTAAAAATCGTACTATTTTAAAGCACATGTGGCATGATAAGATACTTCCATAATGTAAAACAAAATATTAAAAAAGACATTTGAGAAATCTAAGGGGTATAGTTGAATGGATAGGACTCATCCATCCTTAACCAAATATTAAAAATTTGATCCTTAACTTCAAGTATGAAACATCCTTAAATTTTTGGACTAATAGTCTCATAGGTAGTCTCATCCTATGAGACGGCAATAAATTATTCCTGAACAGTACATGAGAGCTTTCTTAAGAGACCGCTAATTACTGCTAACTTCAAGGCCTAGAATTCGATCTGGCCCCATTAGAAGGTTACATCACATCTTTCTGCAGCGACAGCTTGTTACTTCAAACTTCAATGCCTAGAATACGATTGCCAACGCCTTAGCTTTTATGTCGTAAACAATTGCCATAAGAATCAAAGTTGTGAATACCTTATCACATTTGGCAGGAGATTGTGATTTGGTACGGTATTATATTAGCATTGATTAATATTGAATATAATTTTGAGGAATTTTTTAAATTTATAAAATAGTTTATGAAATTTTTAAATTTTACAAAATATTTAATTGGTATATTGTATAGTTGTACTATATATTTTACAAGTTTACATCAATCTTATTTCTAAAAATCATAATAATAATAAATAATAATCACAATTAATATGAAATAAAAATAATTTTTAAATATTTCACATATAAATAATAATCACAATTAATATAAAAAGGTCAATCATCATTATATAAATATAAAATTAAGAATAATACAAAGTATTTAAAATATTATAATGATATAATTTCATCATTTTAATAAATAATAATTACATCAAAACATCTAATAAAAAGAACAATAAATATCCTTAGCTACTACAACTTACAAAAAGAGTTCATGACGAGAAAACAATCAAGTAGAAGATAAACTTGAAACAAAAACATTTACAATTACATTAAATCTATAGAATTTAACGTAAGCATCAAATATAAGTAAAATTAAAAGAAGAGGAAAAACAAAACCCTAGAATGAAATTCAATCGTCAACGAGAGAATTTATGTTATAAATACACTAACTCCAGTTATTATTTGGTACAAAGTCTGAGGAACTTCATCATCACTATCATTCAAATTTAATGCACCAAATGATATGTCAATACTTTCTCATCCAAGATTATCTTCCAAGTCATTGACATCTACCAAATTCGGTTCTTCAAAAAATCAATATGCTAAAAGATCAATATTATCAATGGAAATTGGATCAGTTGAACTACTTATGCTATTAAGACCCCTAATAAACAATAAAATTTAATTATTTGAAAATTATAAGAAATTATATTTAAATTATAATGATAATAACATACCTTTCCCGAAGCTTAAATTGTAACAAACAAAAACTAAGTCATTCAACCTCTTATGCTCCAATCTATTCTTTTTTTTTGGAGTGGATAAATTTAAATGTTTTCCAGTTTTGTTCACAACCTGTTACACTCACACATTGACTTAAAATTCGAATTACAAACCTTTTCAATTCTGGAACACCAATTCCGAATTAATCCCACCAAGAAACTGTAAGTCATAAGATAACAAAAGTAGTGTTATAAACAAAATAAAGTGATAATTAATTTTCAACAAATAAGAAAAAGGAAATAACAAATACCTGGAGAAAGTTTTCCTCTGTATCGAATAGCAATCAACATTCCAAAATCTCCATAAGACAACTTGAAAAGTTCCATTTGTGAGCTTAAAAGATCTTGCATTGCGTCAATGCTAACAATTGTTGTAATACTTAAAAGTATTCCTCTATTAACTTCAGCTTGGTTAGGAGGATTCAATCTAAAATAGATACTAGGATGCAAAAATGCCCCAGTTGTAAACAATGGAGAAGAAATTTGTCTTTCCCTTCTCTCATTAATGATTGAAGGATATAGTGTGTACAAAGAAAGCCAATGTTAATGATTGAAAGATATGGTGTGTACAAAGAAAGCTTATATTTCAGATTGACCTTGATTGCTTCTGTCGCTCTCTCCATGGCATCAAAAATATAACCCATTATTGGCTTTTCTTCACTATTAACTAAACGAAATACCCTCACCAAAGGCTCACAAAATTGAATAACAAGTTGACATTGAGACCAAAATTCTCTATCTTTCAGTATAATATTACAAACCTCCGCTCCAGCATTAGACCTAACATGCTTAGATGCAATCTACTTATCACTTGTAAACATTTGTCTTAACTCTTTCTTCATCGAAATAAAAGACTGAAGTGATAAGAAATTTATTGCTGTTGCAAAACTTGTCACAACAAGACGACACAAATTCCTACCATTGTTAAATTTCTTTCTCATTAAATTCAATACCCATATACGATTATAAATGAACCTTGTCACCTTCTTAGCTTTCTGCATAATCTCATCAATAACAGGAAAATATCTAAGATCCCCTATATTCTCCAGCATTAGGTCAATGCAATGTACAACACAAGGAGTCCAAAAAAATGAATTATACGTGTTCTGCAACCTTTTTCCTGCCACTTTATAAGCGAAATCATTGTTAGTAATAAACTGAATAATGTTTTTCGGCCCTACTTCATTCACAACTTCATCAAATATCACAAATAAAGTCTCAATATTTCTAATAAGACCAGATACATCAATAGATTTCAAAAACATAGAGTCATTTGTAGAATAAACCAAAAAAATTATAATAGGCTCTTGTCTCCTATTTGTCCAACCATCACACATAATTGAACATCCATAAGTACCCCAATTCACTTTTCTTTGAGCCAAATAATTTATAATTTTAGAAACAACACAACTTAAAAGTTTACCTCTTAAGTCATCAATCAAAAAACTTTTGTATCCTGGATCATAAGAGGCTATTGCATCCATCATAGGTTGACAATAATAAGACTGAGAAGCATTGAATGTCGAACCTGTATCATACCACCATTTAGCTACTGCCATATTGACATTGTGAGCCGCATCTCTTGATTGCATTGCATTACGAATTGAAGGTTGGGCTTTAGTAGTCGTTCGTGGTGTGAAGAAACTAATCACCTACCTTTTTCTCTTCCTCACATCAGATTCAGGTACTTCTTCTTTCTTGAGTTAGAATACTGCCAGTACCACTACCACCATTACTAATACCACTTTCACCTTCAACATTTCTAAAATCACCATAAAAACTAGAAAACAAGCTTCCACTACCAATTTCAAAATTCAACATTTCCCTTCTATCTCTCTCATATTGATATTCATCAAGCAATGTTTTCATCTGCCACTTCACATCATGACTTACTTTTTTACAGGGTTCTATATCTCCTTTAACCCCAGCTAAATATTTTTTTAATCGTGTGATTTATCTACCTTTCAAATGTTTGTTACAAAACAAGCAAATAGTATAGTTCCTCATACCGGGAACCAATGCAATATGAGCCTAAGCTAGATCATTGTATCTTCCTGAAGTGGGTTGATTAGGAGTACTTGAACTTTCTTCCATTTATCTGTAAAAACACATGCATGCATATATCAAAATAAATAACACATAAAAGTAAATAACACATAATTTCAATACATAATATGCATATCTATCTTATATAATATAACTCATTCTATATGATTACATTACATACAATTCAATTTTATGGAACAAAATTCACTATAAGTCAAAAGCTAACAATTCAAAACATTCAACATTTATAATTACACAAAACATACATATACTTCCAACAATTTTCAACAATTTCCATTTCCATTTTCAATAATCACAATACATTCATAACAGAATTTTCATTTCCAACATCTACAAACCATACATAAACAATTTCCATTTCCATCATCCACAAATCATACAAAAATAATTTCCATTTACAATAACACATTCATAAAACAATTTCCATTTCCAACATCCACAAATCATATATAAACAATTTTTATTTCTAACATCCACAAATCATATATAATTTCATTTCCATTTCTAACAATCTTCAACAATTTCCATTTCCATTTCCATTTCCAATAATCACAATACATTCATAAATCAATTTCCATTTTCAACATCCACAAATTATAAATAAACAATTCTATTTCCAACATCCATATATCATACATAATTTCATTTTTATTTATAACAATTTTCAACAATTTCCATTTCCATTTCCAATAATCACAATACATTCATAAAACAATTTTCATTTCTAACATCCACAAATCATAACATAAACAATTTCCATTTCTAACATCCATAGATCATACAAAAATAATTTCCATTTCCAACAATTTCTATTTCCATTTCTAATAATACATTTATAAAACAATTTTCATTTCTAACAATTTCTAACAATTTCAATTCAAAGTTTCAAACATGAGGATCAAGTTGAAGCGTATGATATGATTTATATAATTGCTAAATAATAAATGACATATTTTATACAATTGTTCATACACATCTATTCATAACATAATGATCAAATTAGAAGATATATTCATAACATGAGGATCAACCGATTAAGTTGAAAGATATAACTTATTTGGAAATGTGTGTTTTTTTCTTATTTAAAGCTTTGAAACTTCTTTTCATTTCTACAAATCATAATATTATATACACCATTCTATGTTTCGTTCTTAAATATATAAGTTACTTTTACAATTTTTAATTTTGATTAATAAGTCTAAGTATAAATGATTGGAACCTACAATAACAACATATTCACAATTTTAAAACAAAAAAGTTCTTTTTGAGATACATTTATTACATCACTATTTTCACACATTATTTATTATAAATATTTATGATACCCCACCACACATATATATTACCAAATAATTCAAGTTCAACATATTTTATACTCAATTAATTATTTACCCAAAACTAATAC
>JANVCL010000213.1:14015519-14026029 GCA_026546855.1 Erythroxylum incrassatum | reverse complement strand
CAATTGTTGTAACTGATTTGTAATTGTACTTTATGGTTACTGTAAAATATTATTAAATGATTATATCTACTGCAAAATATTTACTACTGTTTACTGCTTGTTCCGCGTAATTATGAAATGACTGAAACTGCTTCCTTTTAACATGGAATGAACGGTTTTTAAAAAAAAAGTATACCGAGTTTTACCGACCGACTGATGTAGTACGCCACCCTCGTGGGGCATGGACTCGGATATCACCAACGATATCAGGTTCGGGTCACTCAGGAGTGGGGTGTTACACGAACACTTACCCTTACGCAGCCACGTACGAGACTGGCCATCATCTCCTTGTCGATCAACGAATCCAAGAAATCCTCATCTGCAGGGGGAACGACCTTCTGGGCAACGTGAAGAGCGACATCGATGTTCCTAAGCGATGCAGTCTTATTCAGACTGATCGTGGACACCCACTTTCCGGAGCTGGGCGCTAGCTCCTTCCCCTTGCCCTTATCCAATTGGCTAGGCGATCGTGCCAGACTCCGAGCTATTTTCTTTCTCTTGAGGGGTCGCTCCGCCTCCTCCTCCTCCGTAACCTCTCGGTCCTCATCTGCTGACTGGATCAGCAGCGTTGTAGACTGTTCAGGAATAGTCGGTCGGACAAGTGTGGTAGACGGCTCAGGCACAGTCGACTGAGCAATATTTGTGTTGACCTCCATCTCTCTGCTTCGCTCCTTCATCTTCAAAGAAGGCTAAGTGACTTTGAGCTGGCCTCTGGACTTAAGGGAACTTGAGGATGGGGTGACACTACTGAGTTTCACCATGGCTGCAAAATTATAGAAGCGGGTCAGAAATCGAAACTAATACTCATGAATGCAGCGAGTAGTTAAATTAAAAGAAATTGACCAGAAGGGGCAGCCTCCTCCTCTAGCCCGTTAATTCGAGGCGGGGGATCAATTAAAAAGGCACAGACCGATGCCCCGCCACGATACTCCAAAATAAGACGATCGAAGGCATATCGACCGAGTTCCTTAATTTGGTCGATCACTTCCCATTCCTTTTCAGTAAGGGGGAGGTTGGAGGTGTCATTCCATCGCTCGTACAAGGGATATCTCCATGGCCTGGACTCGTGGGTAGATCCTGAGGGTCTCACAAAGAAATACTTCGTCTTTCAGGCCTTGATTGCCGAAGCTGTTCCAGCTGGATGATATATCACGTCTCTATACTGAAAATGAGGAATCCCGACCCCGACTCTTGAGCTTTGGTTCATCCTAAAAAAATAGCGCAGAATACCGACCGATGGGGGACATCCGAAGTGATGGCACAACAGAGCCAGACCGTTAATGAACCTCCAACCGTTCAGGGGAATCTGACTCGGCCTTAACTGGTTGGTGCAGCATACCTTATCGATGATAGGGGCGTACGGAAGCTTCATACCATCGATCGAGAAAAAGTTGTCTGAAACAGCAAAATAGCCGCCTATACTGCTATAAATCCGTTCGTTCTTGTTGGCCAGCCTAGGTCCCCAAGACGGAGGGATATTATTTCTGATGATCGATCGGCTCAATTCCCTTTCGGTCATCGTTGATGGGTCGCTCGGTGGCTTTTCAACAACTTGCCCATCCTTCTGGGCACTCGCCCCGATTTTCTCATTTCCCTCTGTCTCCGGCGCTTCATTCCCGCTGGCTTCTGGCACCTCCACCATTTCCGCCGCTATCTCTAGCGGCCCAACAATTTGTAAAGCCCTCTCGGCAGCCAGTTCCTGATGGAGCTCCCTCTAAACTGTACTTACTTCTTCGCTGGGACCCGTGGATGCTCGCGGTGAAGGCTGGCGAGGAGGCAATGAAAAAGGAGAAGGGAGGGTGGCTTCATCCCTAAGTTTAAGTTTATTTCTAGGGCTAGTCAACGACATGATTACTGAAAATGAAACTTACAGGATAAGGAAAGAAGAAAGAACGTACCTAATTTAGTGATTGAAGTCGGGAAGGTAGACGGTGTTGAAAAGGAAATTTCGGTAACTGCAAGCAAAGAGATGGAGAGTAGAGAGAACACAAGTTGGAGAATCGGATACGTAAAAATGGGAGTGAAGGAAGTTTGTTGACCCCAAGCAGTTAACACCAAGATCAACTGAACGGGCGCACCAATCGAAGTCAGACGCGTGGCAAAACCTGAGCCGTGCGATTTAGGGTTATCAGATACCTCAAGCGATGCAGCAGTTGAAAGGACGGGACCCAGAGCGACGCAACAGTTGAAAGGACACGACCCTTCATTGCAACCCTTAATTTCAAAATTTAAAAATGTGTCAGAGAACACGTGCCGCAATTAATGATTAAACCCATCGCTCTGACTGGACGTCAATGTCTGACCGGTCGGGCCTATCACGAGCTATCATACATACAAACTACACCATCCTTATATACTCCATCGGTCCTTCCCTCTGATCGGACTCAAGGAGTAGAGGGGGCTTATGGCTGGATTGGTCGTGCTAGGCCCAAGCCCAAACTTAAAACGGCACATGGGCCGATCGGCCCATTCCTCGATGTTGACCTAATTCCTACAGGTATTTACTATATAAATTCATTACCTCATCATGAAAAATGTACGACTTTAGAACCCTAATATTCTTTATTCATAACCACCAAAACTCTAAAAAAAGATTAACTTGAGCGTCGGATGGGCTTACCGGCAGTTAACTCCCGATGTGCCTTTATTGTTTTGCAGGTATCTCTCAGCTAAAGTCAACAAATCTCATGGATCCAAGCAACAACACCCAACCTCATTAAAATCAGACTAAACCAAGGTCCGTAACAAAATAGTTAAACGTCACTTCACCGTTAAAATGGGAGAGGGAATACAAAAGTTCAAAGAGTGTCTGACAGTACAAAATTTGTGTATGTTATTTAATAAAGCAATAATCTGTCTAAAAAGAAACCGTATGAATGCAAAAAATTGTGACGTTGGGAGGCTGGACTGGACACAAATGCATGTGTCTCCTATCCTATCGCTGTCTGAATAGCAAGTGTTATATTTATTCCAACCAAGAAAATTCAAATATTGGACTAATCACAACGCGTGTAAGGTAATTTGATTAGTTAAATCACAACAGAAACGAAAAAAAAAGAAATGATAAAAACTAAACCATCCCTATGAAATAAAACACGTAGGTTGAATAATCTGCTCTTAAAAGTTTGAAAATGACGTGAAAAATATTGAAGTAGACATTCTACTCCAAATTCTCCACATATATTTTAAATGTCAAAGCATGTGCATGTTACTATGAATAATTGAATTTGTGGAGATATGAAATGAATCGGAAAGTTTTGCACCAGAAGTTTACAGATTTTCAGTCATACACATTTATATACATGACCGAAGTTTCGTATACACTTGCCAAACATTGAACCTCAAATTCAATCCCCAGAGAGAAGAACACATTCATGTCCAATAAAGTGCAAGAACATACCTATTAGCCAATATAGTATTCAATGAACTCTTGCAAGCAACGATGCGCCTATAAATGATACTATACTCCAATCATATGCTGCTTAGTGTTCGATCATTTGGGTTATTACATTGTTGAAGGAATAATCAAGATAACATAATAGAAAACAACATTTCCATTCGATTATAACATACTAGCCGTTTCAATTAAACTTAATTACAAATGATATACAATTCAGTAATTCTTAGTATAGGGTTACAAAGCTGGACTTCGACTAGTGATCTTCTGTTGTTCATTCCGTCGTAGTCTTCTTCTTCATTTGCCACTCCAACGTACATATCAAAGCACTCCCTTCGTTTCCGCGAGATTCTTTAAAGAAGATGATTCATTATGGGTTTGGGACAAAGACCGGCCTCGAGGGACGCTTGGCAACAAGTTGATGTCCTGAGCCATGCCCTTTATTTAATTTATTCAGATGATGAGGCAAGTCCTTGAATATTGTAGTTTCACCTGCTACACATTATTGAAAGAAAAAGAAAGTGCGTAGGTGCAGCCACACTTTGACCTTGAAAGAGAATCCTGAAGGAAGGAAGTTGTGTTCCATGCTTATTTTACTTTTGAATCGTACCCGTACTTATCCCCACTAAGAATGTTTCAAATCCACCCTTGGTTGCGGCGGTGAATTGCATTAGAATTTATACTGTTTACAAAGTATTTGCGTAATAAAGAAGGCAATCAATTTACAAGTATCAAAGGAAAGTATCCACAAATAAATGTCCTATAATTACGGTAGTCGAAGATCTTTATGGAGGAATATCCTCAACACCCACCACTAACTGAAGATATCACAAATCTGCAATGAATCCTTGAAATCATGATTTGCTGTTTTTAATCTGGAAACTTATTCGTGTTAACGTCTGAAAATTTATTCAGTTCTTGACTGAATCCTCATTCGTCCTCCTAATTTTTTTACTAACATGTTTCACCTTAAGTTTTGTTTACATTTACAGGTTCATCACTGCTCGCTAATGTATAGCGGTGTGATGAACTTTAGCTCAATTAGAACACATCTGCAACTCTTCTTCTTCCTCCTTCTAAACATCCAAGTTCTTTTGATTAATTGTTCACACAAACCAACAAGATGTCATATTATATTACATTATCACTGTTAAAGGGATAAAAGGATTTTACCTGCTTCCACAGTACAAAGCCAACCCTAAAAAATCTAATAATCCACGGGTCCTGGATGATCCATGACCGACCCACACCCACAACCCAAATTCCCAGCAGAACACGTGCCCTGTCACTTTCAGCCACACCTGCACCTTCTCATTTCTCCAGCACTGTACAAACCTGCAATTACCATTCACAGCTGTCCTTTCTGTTACACAGGACAGAGCAACAGCCAATAGTTTTCTTTCAAGAATTAGTATAAAAGCACAAGCAATGTACATATTACGTTTATGATGAAATAAGAAATTTCTTCATCAAATATCATTTCCTTTCATGGTATCAGAGCCAAAGGGCTGGTCTATTTTATCCTACCTACCTACCCACCAAAATGTCAAACATGACAGATAGCAGTGACAACCCTTATCTAGACAAATATTCCATAACCAATACCGAAAACCCTAGAGCCATCCTAGTCACTACCCTCTTCAATTTCAACAACTTCTTAACTTGGAGCAAATCAATGATGATTGCTCTATGTGTAAAGGACAAATTATCCTTCATTGATGGAACTTACACGCAACCAATGGAGGACAGAAACTTGCTTACCAAATGGAGAAGGGCAGATTCCATGGCAAGTCTTGGATACTCAACTCTATGACCAACGAACTAGGTGATGCATTCCTGTCATTCTCCACAGTAAGGGAACTTTGGGAAGAGTTTAGGGAGAGGTTTGGTGAGGCTAACTGACCACTCCTGTATCAAATAGAGAGGGAAATCAGTAACTTTAAACAAGGTAATCTCACCATTTCTGCGTATTATACCAATTTAAACAAACTTTGGGATGATCTAGCTAGCTTGAGCTCGATACCCATATGCATTTGTGAGGTTGCTAAAGCTATTAATACCAAGGAGAACACACAAATATCGGTGCAGTTTTTGATGGGCCTAAATGAAGACTATGAACATGTTATGAATCAAGTTATGCTGATGGAGCCACTGCCTATGGTAAATAGGGCCTTTGCCATGATGTAAACCGTGGAGAGGCAAAAACAAAAACAGTGAGTGCTAGCACCGACAGCAACATGAATGTTGCTACGATGGTGAGACAAACAAACTTTAATGCTAAGAGAGGAGACAGAAACAATAGCAACAGTGAAAAAGGGTATTCATAAAAAGGGAAGACAAATACCGTGAAAAGTGTGGAAAAACTGGACATACCATAGAGACTTGCTTCAAGATCCATGGAGTCCCCGAATGGTACAACGAGTTGACTGTCCAAAAAAGCAAAGTCATCCTAGCCATGATTAGTGACTCCCCTGCAGATACACAAATTGAGTCCAATGAGTACACTGAAAGAAATAGTCAGATTCCTTAAGATCTAGCCAACTTCATACAACAAGAGGTATCCAGAGCAATCAAAGGGAAGGCTACAGGAGAGGTAAAACTGAGTGGGCTTGCAAATTTTGCAGGTAATGATCATATTAATGCTCATGGTAAAGAAAATGCATGTACATGGCTAATTGATTCTAGTGCATCATCACACATGGTTACCAACTTAAATTCCTGCCATGAACATGAAGTCAACAATGTATATGAGCCCTTTACCCTCCCGGATGGCACAAAGCGACAAATAGAACATATATATTAGATCATTATAGGTGACATAATCACCCTTAATGAAGTTTTACATATACCAAGTTTCTTTAAGAATTTACCTTCTGTCAACAAACTTACAACACAAAATGAAGTGACTGCAATATTCATATCCAACAATCTGTTTTTGCAGGACCTACAAACTAACAGTATTGTGGTAGCAATCAAGGCTAGGAGGAGACTGTATGAGCTAACCATAAATATCCTGCTACCCTCAGGGACCATGAAAGATCCTCCATTAGACTTCTATAGGACTGAAAATGTTGCTTTTAATGTTTCCATTTCTGCCGATGTTTTAGGCATAGTAGACTAGGGCATATCTCAAAAGAAAAATTGCTGCATATCAATGATATTAAACCTTCCAATCACAACCTATTCGAATGTGAAGTATGTCCTATGGTAAAACAACACATAAAACCTTTTCCTAAGCACAACATTCAGACCACAAGACCCCTTGAAACCCTACTTATGGACTTGTGGGGACCCTACCGAATACCTACCCTAGATGACTCATAGTTTTTCCTAACCATTGTGGATGACTACTCTAGGGCCACATGGACCTTTTTGCTCAAATATAAAGATCAGACACAATCTACCATAACCCAATTCATCACAACCATCGAAAAACAGTATGGGATGAGATTTCTAAAGATCCAAACTAATAATCGGAGAGAGTTCATAAACCGTGAGTGCAAGAAACACTTTACAGAAATGGAAATTGTGCACCAAAAGACTTGCCCATACACCCCAAAATAGAATGGGGTAGTTGAAATAAAACACAAACACTTATTACAGATAACTAGGGCTTTATTGTTCACACCAAACCTACCTAAACATTATTGGGGAGAGACCCTTCTCACTGCTACCTATCTCTTGAACATGATACCAACCAAAATTCTACAATGGAAAACGCCCTATAAAAGACTGAATAAAAAAGCCCAACCTATGATCATCTAAAGACTTTCGGGTGCCTATGCTTTGCTCTAGATAAAACACCAACTAGGACTAAGCTAGACCCCAGATCCCTGAAGTGTGTTTTCCTTGAGTACATGCCAGATTATAAAGCCTATAGAGTTATTGATCTTGAGACAAAACATGTATTTAGCTCAAGGGATGTAACCTTCCATGAAAGCACTTTCCCTTATGCTAATTCACAAACCAAACCCGAAAAGGAACCATAACCATTATTCCCTCTCAGTACCACAGACAATGACACAGAAACACTAAGTGATATTCCAGGGACATCAAGCATGCAATAGATTGAAACTATACTAGAAACCATAGAAACTTCATCACAGTCAGAAGAATCAACAAGCCAAAATACTATCCCAACCAATCATTTAAGAAGAAGCCTAAGGACCCATACCACCCCAAAATACCTTAATGATTATGTAAACCAAGCCTTGGCTCATTACTCCACTTCTGCCCTTGATTGTTCCAACATTGCTGTGAGAGTTCTTGGTCCTGCAGGAACCAATGAAGACAAGGAAATTCCACATCAAATTGCATATAGTCCAAGCTACAAGGAATTCATAGGTAATGTAAGTGTTATATTTGAACCTCTATCATATGAGATTGCAGCAGATCAGTAAAATGGGTGGACTCCATGAATATGTAATTACAAGCCTTAGAGGAAAATCAGACATGGATTTTAACAAAGCTGCCCGAGGAGAAGAGGGTTATAGCATCCAAATGGGTATAAAAGTTGAAGTACAACCAAGATGGCTCTGTTGACAAGCTAAAGCCGCGATTGGTAGCTAAGTGATATGCCAGGGACATCAAGCATGCAACAGATTGAAACCGTACCAGAAACCACAGAAACTTCATCACAATCAGAAGAATCAACAAGCCAAAATACTATCCCAACCAATCATTTAAGAAGAAGCCTAAGGAACCACACCACCCGAAAATACCTTAATGATTATGTCCACCAAGCCTTGGCTCATCACTCACTTTTGCCCTTGATTGTTCCAGCATTGTTGTGAGAGTTCTTAGTCCTGTGGGAACCAATGAAGACAAGGAAGTTTCACATCAAATTGCATACAGTCCAAGCTACAAGGAATTCATAGGTAATGTAAGTGCTATATTTGAACCTCTATCATATGAGACTGCATGCAGATTAGCAGAAAGGGTGGACTCCATGAACATGCAATTACAAGCCTTAGAGGAAAATCAGACATGGATTTTAACAAAGCTACCTAAGGGGAAGAGGGCTATAGCATCCAAATGGGTATACAAGGTGAAGTACAACCAAGATGGTTCTGTTGACAAGCTAAAGTCGCGACTGGTCGCTAAGGGCTTCAACCAAAGGGAAGGGATAGAGTACTTAGAAGTCTACTCCCCTGTAGCCAGGATTGTCACAATCCGAACTTTCCTAGCTATAGCCACAGCCAAACAATGGCTCATCCTACAATGTGAAATCAATGATGCATATTTACATGGGCACCTAGAAGAGGAACTCTATATGTTACCCCCACAAGGTTACAAAAGAGCCAAGGAAGGAGAAGTCTGTAGGTTACTAAAGTCCATCTATGGACTTAAATAGGCAGGCAGACAATGGCATAAAGAACTCACCTCAAAATTAAAAGGATTGGGCTTTGACAAGACAGAGTCCGATTACTGTCTATACACTAAGGGCCAGGACAACAATTTTGCAGCCATTCTAATCTACGTGGATAACATCCTTATCACTGGAGCAGATGAGGGACACTTGATACACATTTAACAAACACTACACAGAGAATTCACAATAAAAGACTTGGTATATGCCAGGTTCTTCCTAGGGGTTGAAATAGCAAGATCAGCAGAAGGAATGGTCCTCAGTCAAGGCAAATATATAAGAGATATATTGCAAGAAACTGACCTACTCAACTGTAAAGCCTGCAACACACCCATAGCGCCAGGAAGCAAACTCACCATAGACGAAGGTGAATTGTTCAAACATCTAGAACTATACAGGAGGATCGTGGGGAGGCTTCAATACTTGAGCTTCACACGACGCGACCTCACCTATGTCACACAACAAGTAAGTCAGTTTATGCAAACACCAAGGGAAAGCCATTGGAAGGCCATGAAACATGTCCTAAAATACCTTAAAGGAACCCAGAACCAGGGCTTGTTCTACACGAAAAATCAGATCTACAACTTACAGCATACTCGGACTCGGATTGGGCAAGCTGCGTCTTCAGTCGATGCTCCCTAACTGGGTTTTGTGTCTTCCTTGGCCAATCGCCCATATCTTGGAAACCAAAAAAACAAACTACCATCAGCCGGTCGCTCGCAGAAGCAGAATATCATAGCCTCGCTTCGACCACATGCGAACTGAAGTAGATCGTCCAACTACTAAAGTGTTTTTGGTAGAAATCAGAACCAACATACCTTTGTTGTGCGATAGCCAGGCAGCGATTCACATCTCCAAGAACCCTATCTTCCATGGGCGGACAAAGCACCTAAAGATTGATCTCCACCTCGTACGCGATGCAGTAACCTCAGGGTTCCTAGATCTCATGCACACACGAAACGAAGATCAGCTCGCAGATCTCCTTACAAAACCTCTCACCGCACGAGCATTCGCAACCCTAATCTCTAAGTTCGGATCCCTCTGTCCCTCCGAGTCTTCAACTTGAAGGGGGTGTGTTAAAGGGATAAAAGGATTTTACATGTTTCCACAGTACAAAGCCAACCCTAAAAAATCTAATAACCCACGAGTCATGGATGATCCATGACCGACCCACACCCACAACCCAAGTACCCAATAGAACACGTGCCCTGTCACTTTTAGCCACACCTACACCTTCTTATTTTGCCAGCACTGTACAAACCTGCAATTGTCATTCACAGTTGTCCTTTCTGTTACACAGGATAGAGCAACAACCAATAGTTTTCTTTCAAGCATTAGTATAAAATCACAAGCAATGTACATATTACGTTTATGATGAAATTAGAAATTTCTTCATCAAATATCTTTTGCTTTCAATCACCTCCATAAACAATGTGTTGTCTTTAATTTATGTAGAAGCGTGTAATAATTTTACCAAATTCAGTAGGTAAATGTTTTTGCCAACTAGTTCTCTTTAACAATAGGTCCCTGGATCAGCACCCTTTTGTTCTTGTTGGCCCCTGAATTTTTTTTAAAATTTTGTTAAGCATGATTAGATTGGTTTTGAGGCCTTGATAGATAATTAGTATGGTAGTATTAATTAGGTTAGGTGGCATGATTTAATTGAAGTGTTAGAGTGTTAAGATGCTTGAGGGGTAGTATAGGAA
>JANVCL010000213.1:13976814-13994477 GCA_026546855.1 Erythroxylum incrassatum | reverse complement strand
TTTTTAAGGGAAAAAACAGAAACCAAAAATAGGAAACAGAAACCAAAAACAACAACAGAAAAATAAAAGTAGAACCAAACGACCCCTTAGAAAATTATGTATCTAAAATCAATATAAAAATGCCCATTAACAATAACAATTGGGTCATGAGCATAATTTCCATTATATACAAGAATCTTGACTTTGGCATTAATCTCGACTGCACTAGTTAACCCTGTTGGTGCTGCTAAGAGTACTTTATTAAAGCTTATGACAGGGGATTTAGTTTCGATTGATGGTATGGTTCGACATTATAAAGCATTCAAGGAATGAGGAAGAAAGAAAGAGGGCAGCAATTGAGAAGTTTGGGCTATCTGGCATCCAGGTAATGCCTATGATGAGTCTGTCAAATGGACAGAGGATCAGGGTGATTTTTGCTTGGCTAGCATTCAGGCAACCACATATGCTACTTCTAGATGAGTTAACTAACCATCTAGATATTGAAATCAATGACTAATTGGCAGCTGCATTGAATGAGTGGGATGGTAATGTGGTTCTTGTTAGCCATGATTTTAGGCTTATAAACTAGGTTACTGAGGAGATTTGGGTGTGTGAGAACCAAATTGTTACCCGATAAGAGGGTGGCATTATAGACTTCAAAGAACATTTGAAAAAAAATCTGGGTTTGTTTAGTAAATTATCCATTGGATGCATTGTTTCCCTAAAACAAGTGCCTCCATTGTGTTTGGCTGTGAAAAGCTGATAGCTAAGAATATCATAATAGGGAGTTTTAGCTCTAATAGGGCAGACTGTGGACACTTATGGATAATTACTTAATTAGGGTTTTTCTTTACCTAAACGACGTAGTTTCATTAACGAATTTAATGAAACTTAATTAGTTAGACTAATTAAGTCTGACATATATAAGAGCTTAGGGCTTTTGTCTTATATGGCTAGCCACGTCGACAATGTTAACGTAGATACTGTTGTTGGGTTAGAATTGAAAAAATTGAAAGTTTGAGTATTTAATTACCACTTTTTAAAGTTCAAATTATAATTACAAGATTGAGTAAAGTTAGAGAATTTTTATAATTAACGTTTTTTAGGTGAAAGTATAGAATCAGTTATCACTAAGAAATTAACGCTCTAATACTGTAAAGAAAATTTAGAAAATTCTAAATTCTTATTATGCTCTTATTCTCGTGATGATACAAGTATATATGCACTTTTGAATTTATAATAAAACTTAATATTAGCTTCGAAGTTGCTAAAATATTTGTGAATCTTTATACACATATTGTTAAATATGTTTAAAGGTAAGATTTTAATTTGAGAACTTTTAGTTATATTAAAGCTTAAAATATGAATATGTAATGAATAACTTGCTTAATATTTAATTGAAGTTTTCATAATAAATTAAAATCCTTATAAAATAAATTGTTTTCTTAATATGTAAACTCATTTTAAACTTTAATAATAATAAATTATTTTAATTTTCTTTGTGAAATATAAATATTTAAATGAAATTAAAGAAGTAATAATTACTCCGCAATTTGGTTAACCCACCATTATTAAATCAACACTTCAAATCCGACAGCACAGGCCAATTCCATGAATTTTCAGTTGGGTTAACCAATTTCCCAAAACTGGTTCCAGTCATGCAGTGCAGTTAATTGGAAAAAGTAGCTTGACATGACGCCGTCTTATTTATTAATCAATATAAAGTCAAAATGAAATTAAAGTAGAGTATCAAAAGTAACACCTCATCGCATTATTCACTGCCGTCTTTCTGAGCAAGTCACTGAATAATTATTTTTAATTAATAATATATTAAGATAAACAATGGAAGAATCATAGCTCCATCAGACGGTTGAGATTTAGAGAGAGAAACTGAGAGGTCAAATCGAGTGCCCAGGAGTTGGGTACGGTCAGTCTTTATATAAATGTATATATTTTTTATTTTTATTTAAAAACATATAATCTTGTGGTCGTGGTTATTTGGTAATAAGACAAAAAAGAGTTTCTAACAAAACCAACAGCCAGAGAGAGACGACATTTTTAGAATTAAGAAACAGCGAGACCTGAAAAATCGAAAGCTGATAGATACATGGAGACGGATAGAGAGAGAGAAAGAGCGCATTAGATAGAGATAGAGAGAAGCGAAGCTCCAATCCCGAGAATAACAATTAAAGTTTAAGCTCTAGTGTTCTACTTAGATTTCACTGTTTCAATCTCTCTTTTTTCTTGTCCGATCTCTCTATTCCTTCATCTGCTTTAGCAAATGGATCCATTTTATTTGTTTCGTAAAGGTATAGTATGTGTTCTTGATGATTAGATCTTTAACCTTTTCTCCCCTTTGAATTTTCGACTTGTTTCTGCGATTTTTGGTTGTGTTTTTGGTGATTGTATTATGGGGTATGGTAATTTTATGTAAAGTTCTAATTTTTGAGGTTGAAATTTTGAGATCTGTTTAAATCATTTCTGGGGATAACGTGAGCTTGTGGTTTAGGTTCTTCTTTGCTTTTCCAGTTGTTTTTTGTTCGAAATTCGGGGTCTTTGATGGAACTGTGTAGGGTTTCGGTAAAGAAGCTCTCTCTCTTCGTTTACCCTTTTATTATATATTTAAGGTCTTACTGTTTCTGTAGAAAATGAAGTTAATTTTCACCTGCGTTGAGCTAATATGTCAGAAGTATGGAGCTGGATATATGCAATTTTGTATGATTTGTTGCAATTTTCACTGGTCTAGTTTATTGAAGAATTGCCCAACCTTTTCTTTTCTTTTTTTTCTGGTGGTAGACGTAATTCTTCAGTTGTTTTGTTTGGATATGCACAGGCAGTTGGCTCTCTTGCCTCTATTGTATTTATGTTTGAATATTGCACTGACTTCAGTAGTGGAATTTCAGCCCTTGACTAATCTCTTTGTCTTTTTGTTTATCCTTTACACTTTGCTGTGTATGATGCATCTTGGGAGAGTTGTATCAGTAAGGTTGTTAGAGATCCTTTGTGACAAGGGCCAAGTTTGTACAAGTAAAAATGTCATGGAATATGATTCCTTTTGGCTCTTTACTGATTAGTGGCTGTTTAATGAAACATTTCTGCAGGTTTTGGATAAATCATACCTCAGAACGAGGTTATTCTCTGTGTCACTGTGTATTTTGTGAATGTAGAATCTTGTTTTGTGTCCATTTGAGTAAAGAAATGAGCTTGTCAAAGAAAGGTTCTGAAACAAACTATTCCAAGCTAAGCAGTTTGAACAAGGCAACAGCTTTGAATCCAAATGCAGCAGAGTTCATTCCCTTTTCACTCAGATCACCAAGGTTGCCTTCTGGAAGTGCTTCGAATGTTTCTGATGCAGCATCAAGGTTTACTCCTTCAGGAACCATCGGTAAAGCAGTGCTTGATCGATCAGAGTCATCTGTCTCAAATGCGTCTGATGATGAGGCTCATCAGTACTGGCGCCACCAGCTCCCTGATGATATCACACCGGATTTTGAGGTTGTGGGTGAAGATGAGTCTCGAGGACTTGGTGGGCTTTCTTTAGGGGGCTTGTCTTTACATGATGGTACTGAAGTGTCAAGTTTTACTGCTTCTTCAGGCAGTGGATATGTATTGACAGAGCAGCAGCAACCCTCTCCTCACCATATAAATGGCAGCAGCTATGGTGAAAAGATGAGATATGCTACTTCTTATGCGGAAGACTCAGCTTCAACCAATTTTTTGACATTGCCAGCTAAGCCTTGGGACAAACAAATTATTAACTCCGATCAGCTTCTTGGCAATGCTGAGGAGTTACATGCATATGCTGGGTATCCTGTTACGCAAGGGATGATGAATGATCTTTTAGGTGATAGTGCAGCGTTGGATGATACAGATATGAATCCTATGGAGTTTTTGACATCACAATTTCCAGGATTTGCTGCTGAAAGCCTTGCTGAAGTTTATTTTGCAAATGGATGTGACTTAAATCTTACCATTGAAATGCTCACTCAGCTCGAGGTAAACATCCTTGGTTCTGTTCAATTTTGTTTTTACTCTTTAGACTCCCTTAATATGCTTCCTTTTACTTTACAGTCTTGAGGCAGCTAAAGTGTATTTGTGATCTCTGAATTCCATTTGCTATTTACATGTTAAAAACTTACCAGAAATTTTTTAGCTAATTACTATTATTGGTAATTCCTTGAGACTCGTGAAGATGCATAAGACTCGTGAAGATGCATAAACTATTTTTTTTTCTGTAGCAATTTTAGTCTGCGTATTCTTTTTAGGATTTCAAGCTTCAAAACTCTGTATTGTGTCCTTCAAATTGGGAGGCAGCCATTTTACTGCACATTCTATAGTTATGTAGAGATAAGTAGTGATGCTATTTGGTTTGTGTTTTCCCTAAACTGCTGTGCATAATGTGTCTTTTGCCTTTCTTTTTTACAGGGAAGTGTTGAGTCCTTAAGAGTTTGAGGTCATTCAGTATAGCTTCCATTTTTATAAGCTAGATGGCTCCTTGGGATGCTGTTGATGATTATTTTCTTTTTCTTTTCTTTTCTTTTTGCAAAAATTTTGCACAAGTTGGCTGTCCACTATGTTTTGGTGTAGGGAGAGGGCTGGGTGTGATTAGTTTGGGAACTGTGTAATTACCATGTCTCCTGAAGTAACTAAATTTGTCCCCAAAAATACTTGTTTTGGCCTTCCTATGTAGACATTCATGCAACGATTTTCCCTAATTGTAGCTTCAGGTTGATGGTGGTTTTAATCAGAGTATGAACCCAAAGGCCTTGTCAACTCCTAATCTCAGTGCACTGGACTTTCCTGCCCTTACTCTGCCAAACAGCCAGAATGGTCCTTTAAAATACACTGGAGATGATATTCCGCAAACTGGGAATCCTTATCGATCTTCAGACAAAGATAGCATACTTTTGTTCAAGTCCAGTGCTTCACTTCCCTCGAGGGGCTCTGGAGATTTTGCTTCAGCTGTCAGGAAATTGGCATCTCAGGATTCTGGAGTGTGGAAGTATGAAAGAAATGGCTCTTCTGATTCCACCATTGGCTCCAGCAGAAGTGCCCATGTTTTGGCCAGTGCTTATAACAGTGGCCATGGGAGAGGTGTTTATGCTGATAGAATGCAAAATCGGGGTTCATCTCGAGCACCTCCTATCTGGCTTGAAACAGGAGAAGCAGTGGGTAATATTCCTCAGTCAACAAAGTTACTTGCATTTATACTCCTTTTAATTGTGGGACAGATGCCTTCTGGACATATATCTGCTTTAACTTTTTTGAGATGGCAGCAAATATGTATTCTGAGCTGCGGGAAGAAGCTCGTGATCATGCACGCTTGCGCAATGCATACTTTGAACAGGTGAGACCTCTAATAGGTTGTGATTGTTATACTTTGTTTTTAAACCTTTGACCTTCAAACTTGGAATCTCGAATGGGCTTTCACATTGTGAAGTTGTGGTGGAGCTGCATGGCACTCAAGTACAGTGACTGGGCCAGTGCCTTTTAGTTTTGTTGTCTGTTGTGGCTTGATTTGCATAAATCTCTATCTTACTTATGCTAGATTACTATTAACATACTTAAGCTGGATTAGCATATAAAACCCTACTTATCTTTGAATGGGGACACAAGCTGGTATCTTGTAATTAAGGTAACAAAATCTAGAACAAACTGTGTAACAGCATACCCATCAGTCTAGGAACATACTCAAGCTGGATTAACTTATAAAACTTCACTGATCTCTGAATGGAGACACAAGCAATTTTCTCGTAATAAAAATAGGAATATCTAGAACAGTATGACAGCGTGTACCTATTCAGTCTAGATCCCCAACAGACAAGTCATTAGTCATGGTGATGCTTTCCTGGGAAGATACTACTATGATATTGTTCATTACCTTTTAAGGGCATTATGCAGCAATTTAGTTGAAGTATACATGCTGATAGTCAAGCTCCACATGTGAGTCTATTCCAATCATCCATTATTTGATGCTTATATGATGCCTAACATAATTGATCTTGTTGACGGAACATGCATGACGTATATTTGTCGAAGTAGGCACGGCAAGCATACCTTATTGGCAATAAAGCCTTGGCCAAGGAGTTGAGCTTGAAAGGGCAGCTGCATAATATGCATATGAAAGCAGCTCATGGAAAAGCCCAGGAGGCTATTTATCGCCAGAGGTTTGTTATTTCTTGTTATCAGCTCAAACTTGAAAATTAATTTCTTCGTTGCAGTTTGAAGATTCTGCTTTGTGGGCAAAATAACTAGTGAATTTGTGGTTGGATTATTTATATTTATATTTTTGCACGGGAATTGTGAGCTGCTAATGGTTTCTAGATGAACAAAAATCAGCTTTCTTGCAAGTTTGAGCTGTTAATGGTATCTAGATGAACAAAAATCAGCTTTCTTGCAAGTTTGAGCTGCTAATGGTATCTAGATGAACAAAACGACTGCAGTGAAATTGCAAAACTTTGTCCAACGTCACTGAAATTATGGCAGTGCTTATATGTTGTAGGGAGTAGAAATTTGGATTCTATTGTGTGATTTTTTGTGTGAAATCTAGAATTTTTTATATTGTTTGGATCTCTTTAAGCTAATTATGCTGTTGGGGGCCAAATTTAAAATTTTCTTCAGGAATCCAGTAGGTCTAGAGGTTCAAGGAAATGGGAGAGGACATGAACGGATGATAGACCTTCATGGCTTGCATGTAAGTGAAGCCATTCATTTTCTAAAGCATGAGCTGAGTGTTCTAAGGAGCACAGCTCGGGCAGCAGAGCAGCGCCTGCAGGTTTATATATGCGTGGGAACAGGGCATCACACTAGAGGTTCCCGTACACCAGCAAGAATTCCGGTTGCTGTGCAGCGATATCTACTTGAAGAAGAGGGCCTTGACTACACTGAGCCACAGCCAGGCTTACTCAGAGTAGTGATATACTGAATCACAAACCACCACTACGAGAGGTATAGGACTTGTCAACCTAAAACGAAAAATTCCATCAGAAGTTTTTAGTTACCAAAGTCATTCTTGTATCTGTATATGGGAAGAAATGGAAGTTGTAGTCTGAAACAACGAGCGGGGGGGAAATGGAAAAGGACAACAGGAAAAGAAAAAAAAAAAAGAGGTTAGAGAATGGAAAGCTGAAAGAAATTGTACCAGTAAGGTTTAACAAGTCGATAGCACCACTACATTTTGGTAGGCCTTCAGGCCAGGGGAGACTACATTAGGCAATCATTTGCAACTGTTGTTCATTGTGAATTTTTGTAACTGTTCTTTTTGTTCATTTCTAGCTACATTCCCTTTTACCTTTTCTTTTTCTTAATCAGAATGTAACTGATAGAATTTGATTACATGATAATACAATTCGTCAAGCACAACTCTATTGGGCAATTACTGATGTACACCCCTGCGGTAAACCTATCCCAAACAGGTGTTAACAATTTTAATTGATCACAAAGTCACTAATTAAAATTTTGTTAGTTTGGTCCTTTTAATGGAAAGTTTTTCTGTTGTCCCTAGCTAAATTGGTTATTAAATTCATTTTTTTGAAAAATAAAGAATTCATTAATAGCTTGAAAGGCAAAAAAGAGAATACAAGGTTGTGTCTAACAGTTTGATTATTAATCAGTGAAATCAACAAAGTAACTATTATCCAAGGGAAACACTGGATACAAGATAAGGATTGCATCTCCTTGTAGCAAATAGACTTCACTTTTTAGTGAACTGATGATCTCAATGGATTTTTCTACTCCATCATTGTATCATGTGAATTGATGATCTCAATGGATTTTTCTACTCCATCATTGTATTCTGTGTAGTAAGGTATACTTCCCAGTATTTCTTTTACGAAATAGCCTTTGGTTCCTTTCTATGCAAATCACATATACTGAACAATTTAGGCTGAGACTAGGCACATTTAATCCATTCCCAACTTTTGAAATTGTTTGTTAGCCAAAACCAGAATGTTGTCCCAATCATTCTCTGAACAAGTTAGATTCATAGTGTGTTGCATTCTAGCCCAAATGGATGTAGTGTAATTACATTTAAAGAAAAGATGAGCAATTGATTTAGCTTCTAGCCAACATAACTCAGATAGCAAATCATTTGAACTAATGATTATGTCTTAAGTTTTCAGCCTTCTCTTTCCTAATAACCACGTGGTGAATGAAGCCTTAGGAATCAAAGTTCTTTTTTACACAATGTTTTACCATGGTATGGGGGAATTATAAGGTATGATAGCTTTAATACAGGAGGAGTTGGTGAATGAACCATCTGCTGAGGATTCAGATTTATTTATCCATATAAAAACAATTTGGCTAGTATTTAGGATAGTAATTCAGGAGTCTTTCAACACTTCTTTCAAACAAATGCCAAGTGTTGTGAGAAATAACCTTTTGAACCTGAGCATGAATTGGAATTCTAGCAGAAAGTATTGATAAATCAGCTAAAGAGGGCTTTCGCTGGATCAATGATTAAACCAAAAGTAGGTATTCTCCCTATTTCCCACTTGTATTATGATGAATGGATACAACAATTGTCTCATTCTAAGGATATAAATGAGAGGCCAAGAGTACATTTGTTTTTCTGGAATCTGCCACAAATTGGAATTCTTAATGTAGAATTCATTGATCCATTCACTCTATAGAGATTCTTTGTCATAAAGTCTCTCCAAATTCCCTTGTCAACCTGGGCTATTTAGAGTACATAAATTGAGATCAAACTAAGTCCACCTTCTTGCTTTCTCAAGCAGGGTTGTTCCCATTTTATGTTGGTTCCTTTTGGATTATCATACTTTCCTAACCACAGGAATTCCTGAAGCATTTCTCAATATCCTTAATAATCTTTCTAGGTAGAAGTAAATGGGAAATCCAATGATTATGGAGATTGTTTAGAATTGATAAGATAAATTGAACTCTACCAGCTTGAGAAAGGGCTCTATTATGTCATGCAGTAATTCTTTTCTTATATTTCTCCAAAATTAGAAGACAATTATGATATCTCAACTTTTAGAAGAAATAGGAACTTCCAAATATTTGAAAGGCAAGTTATGCACTTCCAGAACAAAAATATGTGGTAATCATTCAGGGTTAGAAACATTTGAGGAGAAGTAGATTGAGCTCTTTGAAGAGTTAAGACAAAGTCCAGATAACTTTCAATAAGATTGGAATGAACGATGCAGCAAGGAGATGGAGTTTTGATTAGCCCCACATAGCATTAAAAGATCATTAGTAAAGCATAAATGAGTTAGAAGCATACCCTTACACTTATAATGATAACTGAAACCAGGAGCCCTTGAAATGTTAATCCTTATGATTATGTTAAGGATTTCCATTAAGATGGCAAAATGGTAAGGAGACAGAGTGTCTCCTTGCCTTATTCCTATGGATCCTCTGAATTACTTGGATGAAGAACCATTAATCAGGATGTTTTAAAAAGGAGTTGAGATACAAGAATTAATCCATTTAATAAAAGAATAGGGAAATCCAAACCATTCCAAGTTGAGCATAATGAAATTCCATTGCAATATGTCAAACGCTTTCGAAAACTCAACTTTGATTACACACCTTTTTATTGAGCTGCTAGTATTATAGTGTCCAAGCATTTCTTGAACTAAGAGAATGTTATATGATATATTCCTTCCAGATATAAAGGCGCCTTAGGAAATATGGATGAATTATTTAAAGGATTCCTTCAATCTGTTAGTCAGAAGTTTAAAGATCACTTTGTATACAATATTGCAATATGAAATAGATCTAAATTGATCAAGACAATTTGCATTAGGAAATTTGGGAATTAGACATATATGAGTGGCATTGATTTCTCTAAGCATTTTCCTTGTATTTGAGAATTCCAAGACTAATTCCACAGTAAGATTGCCAGTGATATCACAAGTTATTTGGAAAAAATAGGCATTAAATCCATCTAGCCCTAGAGCCTTTCTGGGGTTCAGATTAAAAAGAACATTCTTAACCTCAAGATATGAAGGACGTTGCTGAAGTTTCAGCATTGAATCTTGAGTTAGTGAAATGGGAGATCTAATTAGCCTCACCAGATCCCGTATATTTAAGATTCCAAGTGTACTAGTTTTTTCAAGCAGATTCTCAAAGTGTTTGTAAATTAAATTTTCTATGTAGATCATATATATCACTGAATGACTATTATCATTTTGTAAACAAGTGATTTTGTTGTTATTTCTCCTTGCTAGTAGTGAATTATGAAAATACTTAGAATTGAAGTCTCTCTCCTTTAACCAAGATTATCTTTCTTTTTGCATCAACGTGGAATTACAATCTAGTAGTTCTTTATTATAAATCTCCAATTGTCTTACCTCTGCATTTCTCAACTCAAGATTGTAAGGATTGTGATAGTAAGCATCTTAAGCTTGCTCAACTCACTCTTGACATCTTGGATCAATGCAACTGAATTGTAGTGACCAACCTTTAGCAGAGCTATATAATTCTTGATCACCTTCTCCCAATTCTTCTTAGGCCTTCCTTTTTTCCTTTCACAGTCTCTAAGTGCAATCATCTCACATCTTCTCACTAGAGTGTCTGGATGTCTCCTTTTTATATGTCTATACCACCTAAGCTTTGTATCTTTTAATTTTTCAATAATATTAGCCACCTATACTTTGTCTCTTACCACTACATGTATAACCTTATCCCTTCTATTAAGGTTGCACATCCGCGGTCATAATGTGTTTATGCAAAGGCAATTCCAATTACATTTTGGGAGTTGCTACTGAATAAGATTTGAGAAGTTATAGCATAATTAAGTTCATTTTTCAGAAGCTTAGCATCATTTAAAATAAAGTTGGCTAAAATGGAAAAACTATAAAGGAAAATTCCAATTATCTTGTGCAAATTAGAAGGGATTTTCCCCTAAGCTTCTTTGATTGTATGGAGCATCTACTCGTACATTTATCACATGAGGCTAAACTTGTTGGTCCAGTTTAATAGCGATGGATGTATCCATTTGAGAGATAATTATATTTAATAATTAAATAGAACTTAGAACATGTTTTAATCACAGAATTGTAATAACCCTATTTGTAATGTAGGTATTTGTATTACTTGAAGAAAAATGTTTAAAACAAGGCTAGAGTTGAAGGTTTGATATGTAATGTTTATTTAACAAAGGAAGCAAGTACATTTTGCTCACGTTATTTTAAGCCACATATGTACACAAGAGAAAGAAAGTTTCTCGTAATGACAACAGGGGTGAAACAGGTGATGTTGATGGTAACTTATCCATTTTCACATATCCTAGACGAATATATAGAAGCTCAACAAGAAGAATGTTAACAGAAGAAGAAATAGAGACTGCCTATAGTTACATTTTATTGAATTTTCAAGAGGTTTAACCTTTCGTGCAGTAAGTTTAAGTTAATTTTGAATTTATTATTTAGGTTTTCGAGGTTAGTGGTGTTCACAACTAAAATACATAATAATTCTTTTAGATTATACAAGGAATGGTTACATGAGCTAACACTAAAAAAAACAAGTTGATATCAATAAAGAAGTTGAAAGACACTTTCCTTGATGGTTTAAGAAATATGTAAGTTTGCACTTGCAATAATTGAAATGGTTAAATTATCATATCAAAGTGTTTAAATGACATTACACTATTTAATATGATTTATTTAATGTAAGCTTTAGAAAATCCAATAGAGAATAAGTTCATATGTGATCTTACAAAAGGACCTTTGTAAACTATTAAATCATTTCTGGTGTATTTTGTTAATGGATATAAAGTTCATATAGAATATCATGGTTGTAGCATGACAACAGTAAATAGTGGAGTTTGCATACAAGGAGAATTTATGGATTATTATGGTAAAATTATTGAGATACTTAAAATTGAGTACCCCATATTACTAATAAAACAGAGTGTGATATTTATGTGTGAATGGTTTGATCCAACTCCTAATGTTGGAACAAAAGTGCATAGCCGATACAATTTAGTTAAAATCAACCAACAAAAAAGATTTAGACAATTTGAACCTTTTGTATTGACGATGCAAGCGACCCAGGTGTATTATGTCCCTTTTCCTAGCTTAAGACGAGATAAGTTAGATTTGTAACATCTCAGATCACTCACTTACAGATATTGTCCGCTTTGGGCCTTAGCCTAACCAAGCCCTCACGGTTTTGCTTTTCACAAGGCCTTCCCAAGAGGTCACCTATCCTAGAACTACTCTTACCCAAGTACATTTAACCTCAGAGTTCTGATGGGATCGGGTCTATTAGACCATAGAAAACACATCTGTAAGAGAGAGGTATTCATACCCTTATAAGGCGTACTTTGTTTCCCTCTCCAACCGATGTAGGATCTCACCCTCTCCACCCCCTTAGGGCCCTGCCCTCTTTGGGGCCCAGCCTAGCTGGCACAACGGTTCAGGTACCGACTCTGATACCACTTGTAACAACCCAGATAGCGGATAATATCTATAAGCGAGTGATCTAGGCTGTTACAAGATTGGTTGGCAATTTGCAAATTAAAACCTAGAGGTATTTTTTAAATTACATGGAAAAGAAGAAAATAAGAGAATTGAAAGTGAAGCATTTCAGGAAGATGTTTATGAAATAAATGCATGTGTAACATATAACGAGAATGATCCTTTCAACGATCCAAATAATGAATATGTTGAAATTTCATCTAGAGAGGATGACGCAATTATAAAGGGCGAAAGATCTAAAGAAGATCTTGACTTTGATTATAATTCTTCAGAAAAAGAAGATGATGATGATTTTGATTTACAATTATGTGATAATAGAGATTAATTTATGCAAGTAATAGAATATTATATGAAAAAATTATTATCACATCAACAATATATTGTTATATATTTAATTTATATTTTTCTATTAGCGGAATAATTAATAAAATGTGAATTTAAAGTTCAAAATATGTCACAAAAGAGAAAACATGATATGTTGCAACTAAGGCTTAGGTTACCACCATTTAGAGGAGTCAATGCATATCTAGGGAAAGCATCACATTCTGCAGACGCTAAAGAATTAGGTGTTGCACATCCAATTAGTGCACATCCAAATGAGACATCACCTTTCCCACCAACAGTCCCTTCCCTGTAGAGTCACATTGCCTACCTACTACTACACCATCCACCATGTTCAGTGAGGTAACCATCATCGATGGTTCAACTGATTAAGTCAATTTGTAAAGTCAACGGACTGTAGTAAATTGTATTTATGAAAAGGGCCCCCGTGGTTATTGTATTTATCGGTGATTATGTATGTTAATGATTTTCCACATAGTGTACGTTTGTGTTTTAAAAAAATTTATACTGAGTTTGGACTGAGCGATGTAGCACGCTACCCTCGTAGGGCACGGACTCGGATATCACCATCGATGTCGGGTTCGGGTCACGTGGGATGCCTCGCCTCCTGGCGAGGGGCGAGCTTCCGCCCCAAATATTCACTTTTTTAAACCCCTACTCCCACACTAGAATTTTAAATCTATACTGACAAATATATCAGGGGTAAACGTTGTGGATGAAGAAGGCGGGTTCCAGCCTGGAGCTAAGAGAGTTGATGGAAAAATTTGCATTACAATTGTCAACAATTTGTAATTGAAATTCTAAAAATTTTGTAATACATGATAATACCGTAGGTTTATACTGAAGTTTTAGGTTTTAATATGAAAATGATCTAAAATAACTTATTGGTTCTGTCTAAAACGTGCTCTAGACATACCTCGTCTAAGTTTAAGGAGAAGATAAAACTTAAGTATATTTATCAGGCACGTTTTAGACATATCTCGTCTAAAACGTGCTCTAGATATATGGAAGAATATTTATCAAGCAACGAAAAATTTTTATTATCAAGAGTTTCGTGTACAAAAAATAAATTCTTTAATCTTTTTTATTTTATCTAATTTTATATATTAATTAGATAAATATTGTAGTTCATAAGTTCTTATAATATGTTTTTCTTTTTTTCATAAAGAACTTTTTTAGGATTCAAAATTTAATTTTGTCATTTATGAAGTATGGGAGAGGCGAGCTTGTGCACGTTATAGAGATGGTTCAATACACAAGAATGGTGTATGACCTTCATATATATCTGAAGAAATATGGAGTCATTGACAGCTGTATTGGGCAACACCCGAGGCAATTTTCATTTCAGAGCACAATTCTGCAAACAGACAAGGAGGACCGAAGGGAGAGAGTTTACCAATACACACTAGAGGATCTATGACCCACCATTAGCATGCAAAGAAACTTGTAAATATCTAAACTTTACACTTATATTCTGATTTTTGTACTTTGATGTATGAAATTTGATTTCAATGTAATTGATGCATGAAATTTATAATGAAAATGTATGTGTATTATGTAGAATGGTAATTTTTTAAATGTCTGTTGCCATGAATGACTGTGTTGTTGAGAAATTTTTTATTTTTAATAGGTTGTAAATATCATAAAAATAGAGGAAATGTCGAAATTTTTATAAATTGTAGTTTACTTATAACACTTTATTCTGATACAAGAATAGTTTATGGGCAGGAAGCCTACACTACGTTAACTCTTTTTGCACTCCCATACTAAGAAACATGATGGAGTGACCTTCATCAACAATCGATGCAAACAACTTAATGTATGTAAATTTGATACTTTAATATTAATTTGATAAATAAAATTTGTTAAAAATTATAACTTATTAACATAAACAATTATAATGATAGGGCTAAACACAAGAAATCGTTGAACGACAGTCTCAGAACTCTGAAACTGTTGATGAGAGTTAGACATGTCTTGATGCAGTTGGTGGTAAAGATCATCATAGAAGGATTTTCGGCCTAGGTTCATTTGCAAACACATGTTATTCACAATCCTCTACATCAAATACAACTAAATATAATAGGCGGTCTGCATCCAATGAGAGAGCCATTTAGCTTAAGAGCACAATGGAGATATTGGCAACTCAGTTGTGACAGTCAATGGAGTACATAGCTGACAAACTCACTTGTTCATATATATTTTCATGTCCTTTGGATGAATTTTTGTCACTAAAGTTGGTCTTTATGGCTTTATTTGAATATTATTTGAATTATTGTGTCTTACATTTAATTTGTGTTTATAAGGGCAAAACAATTGTCATATCTTGGTTTAATTATGATAAATTGATTTTTGAACAATTAATGCTACTTTATTTGTGATTTTTATTATAGGTAGAGCTCAAAAAGATTAAGAAGAGTAATCCACAAGTCAAAGAAGAAACACACATCATAAAACAACAGTCCAAAACGCAAGCAGGAAATAGAAGAAAAACGACAACGTTGGAGGGTGGCGTTGGTTGCAAGGTTTTTGAATGAATAGTAACCCTAGAACATGAACTATTCAAATTAGTCATATCATGAAATAGTGTCTGGGGGCGATGCAAGTGTGTGAGAGTGTGCTAGGAGGCGTGCATAAAAGACAGAAAAAAAAATGCAGCATGGAGATAAGGAGGTGGTTGTGCGTGATTTGCGTGGGAGGCAGTGTGAGTGGCTTTGGCGTGGTTGCGTGAAGAAGAGAGTAAAAACAGAAGTAGTGTGCAGTGAAGTGGACCAAAAAGAGAGCAAATAAAATTGTCACATTATGAAATAGTCAAGGGAACAGGCAGCGTTGTTGGTTGTGGCGTGTGCGTGAGCAGAAGGCTTGGACAACATTAATTTGTTACTTCCAGCAACGTGAGAGGAGGTGTGCTGGCTGGAAAAAGAAGAGAAGAACAATGTTACATAAGTGCTGGCTAGGACGTGAAGAGAGGTTGCATGGTGTACTGGTCTATGCGTGAGTGTGAAGCCTAGAGGTGCGTTGTTGGTTTGCTGGCGGAGCTGGAAAAAAACATGAAGAGAGGGGTTGTGTGATGAGCTTAACATGAAGGTATGTATTGGTGAGAGTGCGGACAAAAGTCAGAGAGGGCGAGACCATCGTGTAGGTGGCAGAAGTGGGCAAGTGCGTCTGGTGGCATGTTCTGGTCTGTTAGTAGACCAAAAACTAGCCAATTAAATGGTTTAATCACGCTATAGTAGTGGAGGCAGGTGTGTGCAGTGTGGTGCATGATCTGGTGCTATGAGGTGCATTTCTATAAACTAGCCAATTAAATGGTATAATCATGCTACAGTAGTGGAGGCAGGTGTGTGTGGTGTGGTGCATGGTCTGGTGCTATGAGGTGCATTTCTGTTTGTGGTTTGAGTAGTTTGAAACTAGCAGGCTTGCGTGACCAGAAAACTTTAGAGAAAAACGCCAACGTGGTGAAGAGAATCGATAAAGATGTTCTAACAAAAGAGTGATAGGTTTTGATGTTTTATCCTCATTTCCTACAAAATCTGAAACTATCATCTTCCACCTTCCATAGCTGACCGTCGGAGTTCAATATTGGCAACATCTTTAATGAATTTTTGTGGTTAATTTATCGTAATCCTTTTATTCAATGGCAATGGCAGGAGCTTGGGTTTTATAGGGGAGTTTAAACTGCATCTATCTTCTAACCATTTAATTATTTAGTGATTCCTAGGTCTTAGGATAACTATTTAATTATTTGGAGTTACGCATTGAATATATCTTGAATTGGAATATTCTGTGGCTGGATTATTGTTTAGCAATTGATATTGTGTTGATTTTGGGTTTAATTTCATTACTTTGTTCTGGGTCAAGACTTTGTACTGAGATTTTAGCGAAATTGGTGATTATTCAAGGTGGCTTGAATTATTGGATCGTTATATCTGTTGTTGGCATTAATTTTGTTTTCTTAATTATTGAGTAAAAATCGAGCATTGGTTTTAGTATTGAAGAAGTTATGGACAAGTGAAATCGATCAGTGTTAAAAATTAAGTGATTCAAGAAAGATGAATGAAATAGGTGAATCCACACCAAAGACATGGAATACATGAGATAGATATAAGAGTTAAAGGTATTGGCACTAAAGTGATGTGAATTATTAACTGAAAGACGAATTGTCTCTAAGGGTATCACCTGGCCAAGGTGTGCTTACATAGAGTTCAAGGTGTACTCAGGTTAGGATAAAGGATTCGCTAAGCCCAATATGAATTGGTCTGCATGAAATTATTATGAGTTAGAGCTATTGGTAAAAGATGTCTTAGATTTGAAATGTGATATACATGAGTATGTTAAGAAAATATTGATATGATATTGATGTCATCGACACAGGAAGTGAAATCTGCGAGTGATCTAAAACTTAATGAGGAACTAGTTAAGGCAGTGAATGACTAAATAAGGTCTTGAAAGACCAAGTGAGTCTATTGACTACGGTCATTTAAAAGAAAGTATTCGAAGATGAAGTTAAATGAGAAACGGATGAACATCCTGCCTTCCTGATCAATCAGATAAGAATTTCGAGGACAAAATTCTCTTTTTAGAGGGGGAGAGTTGTTAGCCCCCGAAATTTTTTCTTGTTGAATTAAGCATGATTTAAATGAATTATTAGGTTTGATGGATAAAGTTTGGAGCTACTTGTTATGTGAATGTTAGTAGAATTTATTATATGGTTTGGTTGTATTAAAAGTGGTAAGAATGCATAAGGGATTATTTTTGGGAACTAATTATTATGTTAATGTTGGTAAGATTTTATGACACAGATTAAGTGAATTGAAGCATTAATGTTATAAGAATGAATGAAGGGCATTGTTGGAAGTTCACTTAAGATTTATAAGACATAAGGCTTAAAGGAAGGGG
>JANVCL010000213.1:13938430-13960054 GCA_026546855.1 Erythroxylum incrassatum | reverse complement strand
TTTAAATTAATTAAGACATGGAAAACAAATTTTACAAATTAATTATTATTATTAATTGTTGGATGATGAATATGAGTGGTGTTTGAGTCTCCTGAAACAAATGGTTGAATTCTATAATTTATAAATTAACTAAATAATTTTAATAAAATAATCAAATTTTAAATTTTGGTTTTATTTTTATCATTTTTATTTTATTTTTATAGAATTAATAATAACATAATTATAATTTAATTTAATTTAATTTTTTATTGCAATAATAAGTAAAATAAAAATAAAAATAAAACAACACCAGTGCACTGCTTGCGGCGTGGCCACTCCCCTCCCTATTAGTCATAGGCTTTATGGTTATTGTAAATAGCTGAAACAACTGTTTGCTTAAAAACGCTCCCTTGTTGAAGCTTTTCATAAAAGAGCTGATTGGGTTGAATCAGCCAACCCAATCAGCTCATAACTAAACACTAAAACAGCTTTTTAATATGGTCAAACCTTTAAAAATGGGTCAATTAGCTGTTTACCAAATACGACATATATCCAATAACTACCGAATTGAACTACTCTAATAATAGAACATAAGTAACATAAAAAAAATAGTAATCCCTACATGAGATAACTTTAGTGATCTCAAGTCTAAGAATCAATTTTACAACTATTATAATGAGATAATCCACAGACACATAAGTAATGTTCCATTCGGGATTCTCATGATTGGGTCAGTTCAGTGAACTTATTCTCTAATAAGCACTCACATGTTTGTTTAAGTATCTCCACATTTTAATCTATGAGATCAATTACTTTCTTCATAAGAAATAAACAAATATGTATTAGTCTAACTATTTCATCAATACCTCATCTTGATGAGGCTAGGAACATTTTAGGAATAATTATAATCACATTATAATTTTTAATTGCATAACAATTATTTCAGAAATTTTATCTTTATGATTAATAATTCAAAAATTAACAAATGCACAGAGATAAAAATGTTTTTTATTGAATAAAAAATATTTATAAACTAAAAAATTAGTTACAACGGCATAAACCAGCAAAAAGAACTAAAACTTCTGGCTCAAAGATGGGGTTATCTCGTAACAAAATCGACTTATTATGTAACTATTTTATTAAAAATCTATCATTATATGAATTATACGGAGACTATAAAGAATATAAAATAGGAATAAAAAAATTTGGTCACCTCTAACAAATTTGCAAAAGTGGATTTTGCCTACTGAATCGATGGTGGAGTTACTTGCAAAATTTTTGTAGTTAACTAGTCTTCAAGGAAAACTACATTCATCTCAGTTGATGTTTCAAGTGTTCAACCAAACAGTGCAATTGTTTCTGTATACTAGTTTCTTGAACTGCACTTCTGTTGCGTGGTTTAACTATCTAACCGTCTGTGAATTCAAAGAAAAACACTGTAAGTTGGTTGCTTCATGTTCCTATGAACTTTTAATTAAAGTGTTTCATGTTAGCCTCCCTATACTTGGGCGATTGCAGAAATTTTGTAAGGCCCTTTGTCATTTCGTAATTTTAGTCTGTTATGTCAGCTTCTTTAGAAAAATGTAAAGGTAGCATTGTCTTTGAAGGATTATATTGTCATGAAAATATTTGCTTCTTTAAAATAACTCCCTTACTTTCTTAACCTTCTTTACTGAGAACGCTTTACTTCTAAATTAGTAAAGCATGTTGGTTAGGACGTTGTTTTGATTTGTTATGGATGTCATTTTGTACAACATAGTTCTAATAAAATTGGTTGGAAATGTTGCCCACAACTGTTATTTACACGTTGTAATATTTGGAGGGTTGATTATACAGATCAAACAAGAGTCATTAAAGAGAAAACAGAAAAGATGAACGAAAGAGGTTGCTTAGATAGGTTTTCACAGAAAAGTTCTTACAGGTGCGAAAAGATGAAGGAAAACAAGAAAGTTTTGGTAGTTTCTAAAAGCCAGTGTCCTATATGAACTTCTAATATAAATGATGTTCTTAAACAAGTGAAGATTTCAATTACATGAATGAATTGTACAATGTTGGTATATCTGCGACTTTATAAGAATATCAGCATGAATATCTAGGCGCTGACATGCCAGTCTTATTCCGCAATGGAGATTCATAATGTGAAGCTTCCCAACTAATCAATTATTTAGCCGCTATTCGTATTGCTACTCAAGCTACTGCCCGTATTTATCAAGTCTTCAGGGTACGGTTTATCCTTGAACAATAACAGAATCAACACTTCTTTGAAAAAGCCAATTCTCCAAAAACATTGCCAGATGAAACCAAAGATCTACGATCTTCTCTTCTTTGAATTCTGACAACAATCATTAGCTTGCCTTTGCCATTCATGAATAGGAACCTGAAAAGCCAAAATAGAGAAAATTTAACCATACAATGGATAACTTTTTTAAGAAAAATGAGGGAAACAGTGAATCTTACAACAAAGTAGCAACAATAATCCCCAGCTCTTTTATATCTTCGGTGACACAACAATTAGTAGCTAGCTGAGAAACCAAACAACATTTAATTCCCAGCAATTATTATGATAAAATTGTCAATAATATTGTTAGAATATATTTTATATATTCTTGGTTTGGTTTTGGCATTTTGAATTGGACATATAAGAAAATTAAAATTATTGGTTTGATGACGATGGGTTGAGATTGTGTTTTAATTGAAGTCCAAATCGTAAACGGGCTGGTGTGTTTTGGTTATTGGACTATTGTTATTACGTGGTCAAGATGGACTATTTTTAATTAATTGAGTTTGGGTCATATATGAAAAAGTGTGTTAGCTGTCGTAGGGTTTATGTGTGTGTGATATGTGTCTATGAAGAAAGGAAGTTGGCTGCGGCAAAAATGGGAAGTTGATGCATATGTGAGTTTTAGGTGAAAAATACGGCAAGCTTGTGTGAGTGGTTTTTATGGGTGTCTTGATTGGTTGATTGGGCGTTGATGGGCATATTGTGCTACTATTGTGTGGATCACGCTAGGTGTGGAGTGGAGATTCTGGATAATCTTTTTGTTTTGCATTGTTGATGGATTTTCTGGATGACGTCTAAGTGGGTTGAAAAGTTGCTGCATTTGTGTGATTGTTAGAGCTGCGTTTTTTTAGCTTGGACGACTATCGTTACGTTGTTCTGTTGTGAAGTGTGTGCAGACTTAGCAGCTGATTTTTCTATGGTATTTGTGTGCGAAAAATTCCAGCACTCTTCATGAATTTTGCAGCTTTAATATTAATAACGTTTCGACAGATAAACGTTTATATTTCATGGTGACAACTTTCAAATCTATTTCAGTGGAGCTTAACCTTTTGAGAAGTTGTCTTCTTTTTCTCAAGTGTATTATTATTTTGTTCTTAGTTGATTGATCACTTGAGTTGTTTATTTTTATCTTTATTATCAAGTATTGTTGAGAAAATCCTCTGTTGAGGTTAGTACGAGGCGGTCGTATTATTGGGTGTGAATTCTTTCACAGGAAGTGAGGTTGAGAGATAGTGCTAAGGGTTGAGTGGTGTCGGCTCAGTAAAGCCTTGGGTAAAACTATTGTACTTCTGTGAAAGTGATTAAGTTGGGTGAGGGCCCGCAGACGTAGACAAGGTATGCCGAACTGCGTTACTAAATTTCTGGTGTTTTTATTATTTCGGTTTGCTTGTTTTTATATTTTATTAGTGCCAAGAAAATTTGTGAAAAATTTGCGAAATAATTAACACCCTTTGATTTTTCAAATATACATATGAAATGAAAAATAAAATGGTTGTCACCGCATAAAGTAGGCATGTATCCAACAAATAAGCCTCAATTAATGATTGAAAACATGAAAAGAACATAAGGCGATAAATATGACAATATTGCTTTTGATAAATACCTTTGATGCTACCGAGACATATGTTGCACGTTGTATGTTACATATGTTGCTGGGAAAAAGTTTGCATGTTGACGTAAATGATGGGAAGGGTATAGGTACTACTCATAACAACGGTGGTCATGTAGTAACACTTTTTTTTATAAATCAGAAATGTATTTATAAATAGAAAAAATATATATACAGACGAAAGGAAACAATTCCTAAATCTCGGAAACCAAAAGGACTTTAGGAAGCTCCCTTTTCTTAAACCCTAAAACAAAAGCGAAAACGATCAACTACAGCTCTATTAGTCTCCCCTCAAAAGAACAAAAGACTAACAAATCTGACAACTAACACAAATAAACAACCCACTCTCAGAATCATTCTCAATCAACAATATAAAAGCGATTTTTATGTGGTAACACTTTGCATGCATGAAAATTGGTTGTCATCCCTAATTAGGTGGCCAAAAAATTAAAAAACCCACCATAAACTTAACAGTATATTATCGTGAATTTATGTCTTAAAACATAGTGACAATGTAAATACAATTGGATGGGCATCCACAAGCTAGAAATGGACCACTATGTATAATCTCACTTCCTGTATTTAGTACAAAATAATGAAAGGGTTGTACATAACATAATTACATTTTGTAAAAGCGCTAACTTAGCTTCATGCATACAACTACATACATTTTTTAGCTTTCTCAAATCATATATTTTTTCATGAAACAACACTAGTTGTATACATTGTTTATTATCCGATCCAATTGGTACGAACCAGTAGGATTCAAAAATATAAACATTAGTATTGGTTGATTCCGTCTTAAAAACAAAAAGGAAATACACGATAGAAAAAATATACATGCACTTAATAATAACCCATACAAAACTCACTTCCTAACACTTTAAAAAAGAAAAGTTTAGATATAAAACAATTTCAAAATCAACTAATTATTGACATGTCTTGATTATACATGTCTATTTGTATATTTATTTATTATTTATATTTTATTTAAAATATATATTAATGAAAATATTTCAATTTTATTATTTTGATAAATATATTAATTAGTATAATAAAATTTAAGGACATAAGACTAGCGGTTTGCACCTGATATAATTCTAATACCATACAAAATTTTGTTTTATTATAATATGTCTGGAACTTGATAAAGTATTGGCTTAGGATAATGGAATAGGCAACAAAAAATTAGATCATTAACAAAAGAAACTGACCTTATTCAGAATTGTTTTAAGGTAGATATGTAATGCTTTTGAAAAGAAAGGAATTACGCAATTTTCAAGAACAATGACATCAATTAGTTAGTATTTATTAGTACCTATGTTCATAAAAAATTTATATATAAATGCTGGAATTAATGGTATAATCATCTCAGTTTTGTATTGTCAGTTCGCTGCAAATTGTAGAAGGACAAGATAGATGTGGCGAGTTAGCATGTAAGAACACAAGCTACTCGTCAGTCGTCAGGGTTCTTACGTGTAATGTAAGTGCTCCTTGGCACCATTAACATGGTTTTGCTAATTTCCAGCTCAGAGAGGCTATTGGAAGTTTGACTCATTCCTTACCTAGATAAATGCTTCTTAGCTATGCTTCTTGTTCCCTTTGTATAAGGGATCTATGATGTTTTTCACAATATAAAAATGTATTCTGCTGTCATTTTATTGTGTTACATGATTCATTTACCTACTGTCGTAGTTATCTAATTAAGTGAAACATTGTAGAATTTCAGTGATAATAATTTTGAATTTTTCGGACTTGCTCTGACTCATTGGTTGTGGACAATTAAAACTTGACTGACCTCGATCTTAAATTAAATGGTTCAGACTCGATCAAGTTTCAAACTGAATTTAAATTGAAATTAAAAAATGAATCATAAGTGAGTTGAATAATTAAATTTTTTACGACAATGTTAAGTACATTCTAAAGAGAAAATGATAGATAAATTTGGCATAATTGATTCCACTACTAACACCAAAACAAAAATTCAATTCCCACAATTTTGTGGACTGGAACCTACTTTTCCAATTAGGATAAAATGCATAGATCTTCTTTGTAGTTTAAGAAATTTAAAAAAAAATCTCTATGTTGTTTAAAATTAAAAAAATACTTCTAGTTTTTCAGTTTTAAAAAAAACTGCTTCTCTTAAGTTTTAGTTAAATAATAATAAAAAAGCACATACAATATGAACATCAAACATGAACTAATCAAATATCACTAATGTGATAGCTCAGCTCAGCTCTTAAACTTGATCTAAATCAAATAAATTTAACTTAAATTAATAGTGTCAAATAATTGTAATAAATTATTAATTTTTTTATATATAAATTAGTTTAGTTCATGCTTAAGAGCTACAGTGAATTGTCACATGAATAACATTTGATTAGTCCACGTTTGATATTCATACTATGTATGTTTCGCTGTTATTTTTAACTGAAATTTAAGAGGAATTTTTCTAGAAAACTAAAAACTAGAAAAAATTTTAGAGAAATTTAAAAACTAAAGAATTTTTTAAGATTTATTAAACTACAAGAAAAGTTTGTGCCTTTTATCCTTACAGCTAAAACTTTTTTGGCATGCAATTATGACAATTGGTAAGCTTTGACTAGTTGAGAATAGGGATGGAAACAATAACTCTTAACGATCGACTCGAATCTAGTTTAAAATCTAATTAAACTTAATTCATGTTATCTAATATGAATATAGTCAAGATTTGAGCGGTTTAAAACTGAAAATATCTCGATCCTAACTTGACTCGACCTAATCTTAACTCATCAACCCTTCTCTGTTGTCTTTATCGATCAACCCTCTTCATCGTCAAATTTATATATTCTTAATCCAAATCAAGGGTCTCCCTCTCCTAAAAGATACCCACTTCCTTATACCTTCTCTTCTCATTGCAAGACGGCAAGAAAAATGTAAACTTAAGAACATAGAGTGATACCTACGACGAGTTACTATCAAAAGCTTCAAAATCTTTTTAATAAAATAATCAAACTAAAAAGACTTGTAAGCAAAAATGACAAAAGAGCTTTATAGCAGTGACTCGTCAAAATATGAGAGAAACAAAAAATTAAATCTCACATATTGGTCGAAAGACAAAAGCAAAAAAAAAAGAGGAAAAACTTGAGGAGAATGTTTTTAATAGAAATAATAAAACAACAATAAAAAATATGTGAATGAAATGGAAGAAAATAGTTGAAAAACAAAAGAGAAAAGAAAAGATATGTTAAGAGATCTAAAAAAGTTGACAAACAACAACATTGTCAAAGAAAAAGAGATGAGAGGAGCTAGCGAACTTTAAAATATGAGTTTTTATAGGGTTAATTATTAAAAAATCTCAAACTTTACTCAATTTTTCAATTATAGTCCAAACTTTAAAAGTGGCAATTAAATTCCTAAACTTTCAATTCTAGCCCAATGTTGGTATCTCTATTAACATCGCTGACATAGCTAACCGCATAAGACAAAAACCTTAAACCTTAAATCCTTATACACGTTAAACTTAATTAAAATAACTATTTAAGTTTCATTAAGTTCGTTAATGAAACTATGTCATTTAGGAAAAGAAATACCCTAAATTAAACTCATTACATTAAGTTCGTTCTAGCATAGAATCGTTCTTGCAAAGAAAAGATGCATAGAGTTGCAAATTGGAATTTCATTCAGATTGTTACCCAAACATATTGGGTAGTCACACACCTTTTTTCAATTGATCTTCGCATGATAGAGTCTTCTCGTACTAGTATAATAGCTAGAAACTGTGTCAATGGGGTTTGTGTTTGTTGCAGTAAGCATTTCACACTTTCTTTTGTCCATCTTCTCATGACAAAGTGTTTTCTCACTAGCATAGCAGGTAGAAATTGTGATGTTGTCGTCTGTGTTTCTTTCAATAAGTGTTTCACACCATTCTTATTTTTCTCTTTTGTTAAATATAATTTCTCAATTCTTCTTTAGGTTGCGCACTAAATGTATTTGACGGTATGAGAATGGTGGGTAACTAACTATGTTCATATTTAACATACATGGGTATGGAGATGATTTAATTTTGATCCACAATCATGTGCATTCCCATTTAATAAAAACCATTCAATCACATCCTAAAATTCATCACATATCCTTTGTTGATGACATAGGTCTTATTTTACCTAAACTCCTTTGGAAAACCTCCATCTGAAGAAAAGATGTCCCGTTATTTGTCTTCCCCTTTATATAGTTGACATATGTTGGACATATTTAGAAACCTTAATCTATCAATGGTGTTTATTGCCCCTTTTACTACCAACCACATATGGAAGGAAATTTTAGAAGATAGGAACCCGTCCTAAACTATTCTATTCCAAGCCTAAATTACTCCCTAGATCATAGTGTATCCTTAAAGGAAATATTGGAAAATTGGCTAGACCTTGTAGTAATTCATATATACTCATCAATACTATTTAGATTAAGGTTTTAAGGAGGAGGGAAATATTGGAAAATTGAGAATATATCATTTCAGTATGTGTGTGTGTGTGTGTGTGTGTGTGTGCGTAATATGAGAAAATGAAGTTATGGATATCAAATACTAAGCCTAACATTGTTCAACATTTTATGAATGCATAAATTCAAAAGTAAGTATTTCAATTATTGTTTTTCAACAATGCCATTAGTATAAAAAAAACTTTAATCAATATTCAATTTGAAGGTGTCTTATAGGTAATTAATATTTTTAAATGAGAATGAAGATTTGTTATTATCATAAAATATGTCAAACATCTTCTGTGCGTTGGGGTAAGAGTCTTGTTTGGAAGATGCATTGTTGTTCACAAGAAGTAAATATATGTAATAATTTATCTGCATAATGCAAATTTGTCATAAGCCTAATATTTTTGTTTTTATCATTATTTTATAGGTCCTATTGATTTCATAGCGTAAGTGTTGAATATAAGTACGGAAAATATGGAGACATTGTAACAGTTAGAAGAGAAAATGTAACATTTTTCTCTTTTTAAACTGTAAATAATATGTTTTCTTGAAAGAACATGGAAATAATTAAGTATGCAAGCACTATTTTGTCAATCTTAGTTTCTACCTTATCTTTTACTAAAAAAGATTTCATATTAGGACCTTGTTAGAAATAATATACCAAATTTAACTTATCTGGTTCATTTCTATGCCAACCTCTAAAGTTACAGTGAAACTCTCAAAAAAGATTGCAAAACTAGTTTCTAAGTTGTAACTTTGGTGTCTGCTATTATGAATACAGGTGTCTAGGGTGGCAAACTTTTTATTCACACAAAAAGAGAAACACACTTAAATCTAATATTCTTTTATTTCAATGAGGGAACAGAGGATTGTAATTTGATAATCATATAAAAAAGCATAAACTTTGTCAAAACTGTAATTTGATTATCACGAATCACAGAAGCTCGTACATTGAAGAAACAATTTTGATCACAAACTTAACATGAATTGCTAAGACTCCTGCTTTTGTTCTTCTTCATTTCTATGTTCACAATGTTCCTCACTGCCTCTCTAGCACTTCAACCAGCAAAACCAACCCAAACTCTTCCATTCCTTCCAACCACTGAAACACACACCACTATATATTTCTCATCACATTTGAGATCCCAAACACTTAAGATTATAATCATGCAAGAATAATTTTACAGCAAAGTACAACTATAGAACAAAATTTAACCATAGCAATTTTACAACATAACACTTATAGAACAAAGTCAAACCATGTTCAAAATGTTCAAACCATAGCAATTTTACAATATAACACTTACAAAACAAAGTCAATTCATATTCAAATTGTTTAAACCTTAACAATTTTACAATATAACCAAAAGTTGGTATCTAAATTCTCAATCATATACAACTTGAGATTTTCTAGGAGCATGTCTTTTTTCCCTCAATTTGATCCTCCTCTTAGTTTGAGTTATATTGCCAGTTGTATTTTTAGCAGTTTGAGTAGTTATTGCATTAGTATTCGAAGGTTCTAGCACTTGACATTGACTTCACCCATCTATGAGGCATAAACAATCAAAAAAGTTAAATATTACTATCTCCCTTACAATTACATATAAGTAATGTAAATATGTATTAAAATGACCTACTGTAATAGAGGTATTCCTACTAACTTCCCCGAATGTCACTCTGTATCCTCTAGTTACCTGTAAAAAAAGGAATTATAATGTTATATAAGCTAGAGACAAAATAACTTAAATATTATAATTAATATTCACTAACCATTCTTTTCTCTTTTCTTAATATAAAAGATGTAGTATTTGAGCCTGTAGATACAGATTGTGTGGGTTTTCGAAGTGGACAACTACAAAAGTTGGATGAAAGGGTTTCAGTTTTTGGTGGTCTGCCTCTTTTTCGCTACATTATACGTATTGAAAAGAAACAAAATATTAATAATACTTTGTGATGAATAAATAGACATTTGTTCTACAACTAAAATGAAGAGAAACACAAACTTAATATTAACTAACTTAATAATTTCAGGTTGCCTCAAAGGTTCTCTAATTTTTGCATCCTTTAATATTGTGACCAATTTCATAACAATGACGGTATATCATAACTACTTCAACCTTGCTCAATTTGTTGGGATTTCGTGGTTCTTCAATCTTATCCCTTTTTCTTACCTTTTTGGGTTTTTTAGGCATCTTCTTGATCAATGGAGGTAATGTTGGCTGAAGATTTTCAGTCTTTGGTCAAAATTTAGAACCACTAATTGGTTCCATAGTATATTGGTAACTCTTCAAATAATAATCACGCTTGTAGCATTGATTGACATACGTATTGATATCCTCCCTTTGATATGATATACAAGACACATCATGTTTACATGGAATCCTTATTAAATCCCATAGTTTACATTGACAAGTTTGTGCTTGTAAATCAATGATGAACTTGTCCATAAAAATTGTGACTTCAAATTTCAAATTCTCATTTGTCTTGTTCATATAATGCCTTCCTTCCTATTTTGCAACCTCTATTTTCTTCCTCACTCTTAGGTATATACCATCAGTGGATTTAAGCATCATGTTCCTTCTTTTCTTTCATATATCCAAGTCATTAAAGAAACTCGAATGTCTTTTAACATACTAATCAAGCTTTTCGTACAAACTTCATGAATGAATGCATTAAAAGTCTTTGAAATATTATTATGAACTATTGCACACTTCAGTCTTGTGCTAACAAATGCCTTCACGAAAGTCTCTGGTTTACTAATTTTGAAATAATCTTAAGCTTTCACTGAAATACCCTTCAACTACGCGATTACCTCAACAACTTCCAACTTCCGTTGTGCAATTCTCCATTTGCCAAAATAAACACCTATATATGTCGCCTTTTTGAACACTTAACCAATTTTCATAGACATAAAGGGCATATTTTCTATGCTCAACTTCTAGAAACAGATTCTTCAATGCATCCACTAGACCTTGTAAAAAAAAGTGTAACATGAATGGAAGAAAAGAAATCACATTAAAAAAAAGAATATCACATGTATGAATATTTAAAGTTTACCTTCTGCTGATTGCTAACTTAAGTCTATGCATTCCCACTTATGTTTAGATATTCTACAAAATTGCTCAAAAATCAATGACATGATTGTAATTTTTTTTCCTCAATCACAATCCAAGATATAAGAAACATCTGATTGTTTCTGTCACGACCTACTATAGCTAATAAAGCACCACTAAGGAATGTCTTCAAAAAGCACTCATCTAACCCAAGTATTTTCTTGCATCCACCAATAAAACTATATTTGAAGCAATAAATCCCATATAAAACTTTTGAACATTGTTTTTCGGATTGTTCATCAAGTTCAATTTGAATAATATACTACCTATTTGTGTCAGCTTGTCGTAACTCTTGTCCATAAGACCATAACTTGGCATAGTGATCTTCCATGGATCCTTGAAGCATAGTAATAGCTTCCCAGTTAGCCCTATAACGTTGAGATTTAGTGACTTGTAATGCATATTTTTCATGGAGATCATCCATCATTTCAATACTAGGCCAATTTGGGTTCCTCCTAAACTTGTGTAAAAATTCATTTGCTATCCATTTCTTGCTAGCTTGCTTTTTCCTTTTGTACTTTCCTACAATTATACTTGTTTTTACTATCTTTATAGCAAAATTTTTCTCATTTCCAATCCAGTTACCATATACTTGAAAAGGACATTGTGCCTCACAAACTGCCTTCATTCTCACTCTGGATCTCACCATTGAAACATCGTATTCATTTGTAATTTCATGGTTTATTATTGCTTCCTTCAATTGCATCTCATCCTTAAACTTCATTCCAATTTCAAACTTAAAACCTTTCTTATCGACTTTTGGATTAAAGACAATATATTTCTTCTTTGGAATAAATATGTTATCATCACTACAAACTGTGATTGAACTTCATCATCGCTATTCTTATATTCACTATTTTTACTATGTGAACTTCCTTCTTGTCTTTATGTATATTTGGAACAATCACCTTCTTCATTGAAATCCTTTCCACTACCTCCAACCTTATTGACAACATTATTGCATTCAAACCCACTATGTATAGTCTTAACACATCTCTTCTCATTTTTTCTCATAGTAACATATTCTTCATCATCAGTTGCAAATAACTCGTCATCAACTAAATTATCTCCAGATTCACTAACCTACATAACAATGAAGTCATCATCTTGATCCAATTGAATTTCAAACAACCGTTCGTCAGTATTATCAAATTTATTGCAAATATTAGAGTCAGATTCTTCACCATCGGTTGTAAGATGCTCACAACCATACTCATAGAAAACTTCAACATTATAATAATTCAAATCTTCCATGTGTTGGAGCATAGCCAACATGTCCTCATCATGGCATAAGCTCAACTCCTTTAAGCTTCTCATCGACTTATTAGGAAATTTGTAAAACATAGATATTACTCCATGTCCTTTATCTCCAGAAACTATTTTTAGGACTAGCATGCTAAGTATCAACACTTATATCCTTCTTCTTTTTAATCTTGCCCCCAGCATATTTATTATCTTGTCTTTCCAACACCCCACTATAATGAATTTCAAAATTTACCAACATCTATAACATATTAGGCATTTTTAATAATGATATATAACATAACACATAAGAAGATGGTTATACATGGAAATATGTACAAAAGTCTAAAATAAACAAAACCTGAAATACTTCTTTACTTATTCAGGTTTGACAACCTCTATTTTTACCTTGGAATACTTATTTAGAGTTATCCTAAATTTTCATTTAAACACCTAATTTAATTAAGGTATATAACTTGATATACTTCAAGTAGTAAATAAACACCTAATGGACATTCATCACATTCTAGTCTACGTTCTTGAACGGAATGTTCAATGCATACCTTATTTGTGTGAAATTCATTAAGTTATGCTCTTATTCAATTTACAAAAAGATTAAACAAACACATGCAACATTTTTAAAGGAAAATATAGAGTTGGATAGAATGAACAAATATTTCAAGCAGTGCATTAAATCAACATTAGACTTGATAATTCCTCCCTCAATTCTTCATTTCATTGCAAATAAAATAAACTTAACTTTATAAGTTTCAACTTAATCAATTAAAAGAAATGAAAAAACCAATTTGATTATTAAACACTTGACTCACTAAATTATAATATAGAAAATGATATAAGTACTTATTTTAAGTGATACCTTGGAGTATTGTTTTGTGTTTTATTTATATTTTTATATTAATCGCATTAATTGCGAAAGGGATTAATAGCACGCTAATTTCCATAACGTCATATCTTCACTTTTTTGTTTGCATTTTGGAAAAGTTTAATAGGAATTTATCATCTTATCATGTTGAGAAAACTCCAAAGGATGGTTATATAAATAAATCTTATTATGTCTTCCTATGTAAAGGGATTTGTTAACCCCTTATATAGGTTGTTTAAATGTTGTTGTAATTGTCATTGAACATCTGGAGCTTGTTTATATTCCCCATGGACTAATTTTATACATTTCGTTTGTTTAATACAATTATCACTAAAATGTTTTTTTAACAAAATAAAATAGAAATTTCATTAACATAAAAAGGTATAAGAATATAGTTTAAAACAAGCAGCTAAGGATCTTACTTCTTAACTAAATTAGCCATAAAAAACAAACTGATTATACTTGGCCTTAAACTCCTATATGACGATGTTTTCCCACGCATTTCCTATGCAAACTTGATCGCATTACAACATTTTTTGTTCTTATAATAAAACTGATTAATTACAATTAAAGAATAAATTATCTATAAATTCTTACTCCTATTACAATATGTCTATAAATATACCTATTACTCATTTAAAGAATAAATGATATATAAATCCTCATACAATATGTCTAACACTTGCAACTTAGTTACAAAAGAGAATTATTCTAACTAATTCAACAAATGATACTATCTAACAGCATAAAAAAGAAAACACAACAAAAATATAAACAAGACACATCTGAAAATTGCAAGAGGAGCGAAGAATGGTATGGGACCAAATTTTATAATACGAAGAGGAGTGAATAATGGTATGGGACAACAAAGATAGGGAAAAGCATATTGGTGCGACAACGAAGACGGGTGGGACAACGAAGATAAGGAAGAGTAAAGATTGGTGGGAGATTGGTTTGAGAAGGAACTGAGGTTGGTGCAAGAACGAACTGAAGAAAGAGGAGCAACAAAGTTTGGTGCGAGAACAAATTGAGGAAACTTAATTAGGGTTTTTCTTTACCTAAATGACATAATTTTATTAACAAACTTAATGAAACTTATTTTGTTAGTTTAATTAAGTATAACGTGTATAAATATTTAGAGTTTCTGTCTTATGCAACTAGCCACATTAGCAATGTGAATTGAAATATTAACATTAGGATAGAATTGGGGGGAAAATGAAAGTTTGAGCATTTAATTGTTACTTTTTAAAAGTTTAAGATATAATTACAAAATTGAGTAAAATTTAAAAAATTTTGTAATTAACTCTTTTTTATATATAATTGAGTTTTAGGCGAGACGAAACCAAGAAACTCAAATTCAAACTCCACTTGAATTCCAAGAAATTAAAATTAAAAAAAAAACATTCTCAACCTCAACCGAATTTCCATGGATTTAAAATAATTTCGTTAATTTCAGACCAAGTTAACCGGCCCCTAAATTTCCAGGCCTAGCTGGGAAGATGATTCAATCCACCATATGGACAAACAGGTCGACAGCCCAAAACATTACCGTTTCACCAAGTAGTTGCCAACAATTTAAGATGCTGTGAAGTTGATACTTTCTATACTGGAAATGGGAATGGATGTGACATACTTGGATTAGTTTCAGTATGACATTAGCAGAAGCTTAAAGAGACGATCATTTGAAGCAATCAATTTGCATTCAGAGTTACTCTCCCATTTTCCTTAATCTTCAGGCAAGCCAAACATCAACATGGATAACTAACTTCGGAGGCAAATGTAGAGCAAAAATAACTCAGAAACAACAATTTCACCTCTTTAAGCCGAAATTACAAAAATTATAGTTAGCTTAATTTATACAATGGCATCATTATAGGAATGGCATATGTGAGATCACATACAAGAAGAATCATGGAGCACAAATGCCCACACGTCAATTAGATGAATAACCAAACTAGTTTCCAACAACTTCAAGGTAAGAAATTAGAATTATGAAGACTGCTTGGCATGGAAGAAACCTTGAATACCCAGCCATCAATCATCTTTCTTGGAACGAGAGATTCTTTTGGTGACATCAGATTTCAATTTGCATCCAAAAGACAGAGCTTCCAAAAGCTGAGCATCAATTGCTTCTTCATGTTTCTCATACACAGAGAATGCTATAAAAGCAATTGGAAGTCCTGTAATAACAAAAAAAAAAAAGGAACCAACTTGCTTAGTCACTAAACAAGGACGAAGGAAAGATACGTAAAAACTGCAAATTAAGTAGATGAACTACTGATTTCTCAATTAATAGGCATGGGATTTTAAAACCTTTTAGTGTCCAAACCTAATTGGTTTAATCTGGGAACATTAAAGATCACATATTATGAGGTCAATATTGGTGGATCCCAGGATGTTACCTCTTTCCACAAATCTTTAACAAAATTTTTCAAAGGTTTGTCTTGCTAAACAACAATGTACATCTAAAAGAAGTTCCAATTCTGATTATATGGTTACAAGCATGCATGTATATGAAAAGAGAGTTGAGTACGAATGTATGGTAAGGATACCTATGACAAATAAACTTTGAAGGGAAATGGCTCCAGTAAAGCTAAGAACCAATAGCGATAGAGCAACCTGTTGGATCACATAAAAGGGCTTACAACCGATTCCAGCAGGACTAGTCCAAACTGCTAAAAACAAGACCAATGAATGAATGTCCTCAGGGAACAGTAATTACCTTAAGAAACAGCGCCCAATCTTTGCCCTTGCAAAGAGATCTTAAAACACTGACAGCATCATTCCATGATGAAGCCACTGACAAAGCGATTTTGTAAGACCTTTGTCCTGACAAGTAAAAGTACGATGAAGGAATTTTTTCAACTGTATATCCACATCTGCATGCAAACAAAAGACATGTTTCAAAGTTAGAGAATATAAGAACTTTCATTTTCTCACCGTATCAGAAGATAAAGACAACTGAAATTTGGCAGAATCAAGAAGCTTGCTGAATCTGCAGCTCAGGTAGCAATTAATCAAATATCATTCCCAAAAATTCCACTGATTAGTAGGAAATGATGCATGCAAATTAAAGGGTGTCCCTTTTGCATAAGATAAGTTACAAGATTTCTCAGAAAGTTTTATAGATATTGTTCTATGATTTATGATTCATTCCTTTCCTTGCAAACCAGTAAAAAGTAGCAGCTAGACAAACATTGCATATCTCCTACCCATATAATTTTTTAACAGTTGATCAGGCAACAGAGCTTGGAACTAGTCCTTATAGTTTTGAAAGAAACAGAAGACAAATATTCAAAAGGAAACACATCAATATAAGCAAGCGTACATTCTCTCTGGTAGACTGCCATGAATGAACAGGAAGACCGAAGTCACAAAAAGAAGTCTTAACACTGCAGCAATGACAGTAGATTGTGATGCAATGAAATTGTAGTATAGTGCAACGAAGACTGTGAATGTGATCAACGTCTGTTTTCTATCCTTCCACAGTAGTATGTCAGCAACTGTAAATCACAAGAAGAGGAACATTAGTTTCATCCTTCTTGTGTAAAGTTCAAACAATGCTCATTTAGATATTTAGAGTCTAATAACCAAAGTGGAACACAATGCAAATGCAGTTTTTACAAATATGCACCTCTTATCCTAGTTTAGCCAAACATACATACAAGTATACAGGTGTTATGCAAGTCATAACTTGAAGGCTTACAAGATATGAATGGAAAAATAAAAAAATGCAGTACATAGTCCAATATAATTCAAAATTTAATAGCCTAATCTATCACTACTTCCAGACTGCTCTACTCGGGGAATCATGCACATCAAGACCTGTTTAAAGTGCTTAGATGGACACAAGTGAAAAACTAAAAGAATCATACCCCTTCCGCTTCCAAGGAAAATGTAAGCTTTAGACGGCCCTTCCCTTCTTGGTTGATTTTCCTCTTTAAGGTGTGGATATGACTCTAATGTTTTTCTCAAACCATCCTGCAGAGATTTCAAAACTAATACATTGAGATGAAATGTCATTTGAGAATTTGAACCATACATAAGGTACAAAGATATAACATGCATGGATCATCCCTGTACGTGATGATTGGAGTTCATCAAAATCAAGAACATCCAGTTTGGTGAGTGTTACATTTAGATTAAAGGTGAGGAATCCTCACAGTAGAAAACTGGAAGAATCTAATTGGGACCTAACTATAAGTTAGAATGAGTCTAAGTTCTCTAGATTAAAGACTGGAATAAGAGAAGTCCATATCTAATATTAAATGGATCTCATAATCCATAACGATAGAAGCAAGAAAACTTATGGAAAAATGGAGGGACAGAAGACTTCTTTTCATCAACATTGCAGTAGTTCAATCCCTCTCATTGAATTTCTCTTTTTGGGTTTCTTTTCATAAACATTGCAGTAGTTCTATCCCTCTCACTGAATTTCTCTTTTTAGTTTTATTTTCATCAACATTGCAGTAGTTCTACTCCTCTAACTGAATTTCTCTTTTCTTCTTAACACACTCTTATTATCCAGCATGATGATAGCAATATATCTCATCAGATAGCTTTAGCAAGTATCAATACAGCTACAAAAAAATAGCAGGTAATTCATTTTTCAAATTCACTTGGTAAACAAAACATCTATTAATTGACAACCTCAAGCGATACGATGGGTTCATAGCCAAGTAGATCTTTTGCTTTTGAACAGCTAAAAGATCTACTACAAGAGAGAAGCCTGACTCTTGAAGGTATCAGCTGCGGAATTTTCATCCCATATGGGCCTAAAAGCTTGTATATTTGCTCTATCACACGTGATATCGGCAGCATAACAAAGACAGGGATCTTTATTCTTGGCCTGCAAACTATGATAGTTTAGATAAAATGCACACATAGTGGGTAAAGAGCAAAAGTAGAACAAATTTTCTTCTTATCTTTCAAGGGAAAAAATAAGTATTTAGCAAGTAGCAAGATGTCAAAATAAACATGTGTCATCATATTTGTGACTTGTAGACAAATAAATGCAACTCTAAGTTATGATTAAAAGAAAGGAAAAATAAAAACAAAAGATAAATGATCCTATGTGTGGAGTCGCATAACAACCTTTACAGACCTTGAATATGCATAATAGGATGAGTGACCACAAATACACGGCATGAAAAACAGGACTTTGACAAATATCTTGGATCAATCTTTAACTACAAGAGAAGAAAAGGTTAATGTTATTAGAACAAAAAGAAAATACCTTTCATAGCCAAGGCCTTCTAGTACAAGTGATGTGAACTCCCAGAATTTCATAGGCTCCATATTTGTTATGAAATATGCCTGCCAACATCTAAAAACCTCTTAGCTAAGAGAAGTTAATCGATTCCCTACATTAGCATGTAAACTACAAGAACTAATCAATTCAGATATCAAGTTCATTTTCTTCATTATGAAAATATATACAAAGGTTGGTTTAGTAGAAAAAATGATGGCACCTGCCCAGCAGCTTTTTCTGAAACCTCCCCTTCTGATGCTAGAGCTAGTTCTGCACATATGTGAGCATGTGCCACATTTTCAACATAGGTGAAATCAAACATGTTGTTGCCATCACCAATTATAAACTGCCAAGTCAATGTTAGGCAAAGCAAGAAAACTAATCTCAGACTAACACATGAAAAAAATCATCAATGCATATCAGGATATGCAGATAAGCACACAGGGGTAATGTCCTGGAATTTAATCAGTACATATCCCGTCAGCAGCTGAACTACACGAGAAGTAGAAAACATTTTTGATGGCCATGGAAGTTAATTTCAGGCCTATGTTGAAGAAGGCTACTCAGAAGTTCTTAGAAACTCTCTTGCATGTGTAAGCACAATACAACAAATACCTTAGACTTCCCAGCTTTTCCAGCAGCAGCTAAAGAGGGAACAAACAACTTGTCTCCAGGACCAAAGATTCCGCTCGGACGCAAGCTACAAGTCAAAAGACCTTTGGTACCATTTGCCTTGATGATCTCAGCCTCACCTTCAGCTTTTGTTTTTGTATATGAATCAATGGTCTGAAACGGAGAAGACTTGTGTGAAAACTACACATATTGAGCTCACTCAATATAACAGTTGAAAAGAGTCGAGTTAATGCATCAGGTGCTGTACACATTACATATTATACTGAGCTTATACCTTAGATGGATATGGCAAGGACTCATCTCCATTCAAGATTTCATGGATCCCATCAAAGACAACGCTAGCCGAGCTAGTGTATATAAGTCTCTTAACTTTTAGCTCCACACATGCATCGATAACATTCTTTGTTCCTACAGAAACAAAAGTCTCATTCAGAACAGCACATAAATAGATTGCAAAATTTCAATAACCAAATCTACCTAGTACGTTGACCGAATAGTGGAGTTGGTGATTGTTGATGGACGAATCAGGCGCGGCCATGTGGAACACGACCTCAGCACCTTCAATCGCTGCACGAGTTGAAGAAGAAGAAAAAGAAGCAACTTTAGAGCTGGCATTTCATCAAACAGATAGAGTACAATAAAACCTTATCACCTTTGAAAACTTGGTTCTTCTCCCGGAGATCCGCCGACACATACTGAGCGCGGCCGGATCTGAAGGCCTCGCCGAGATGGCCATTTTCCTCGTCGGAGTCTAGCCGGATGGCGGGGCCCAAATCAGCAATGCGAACGGAGAGCGTCTGGTGACGGATGAGCATATCCACCAAATGTCGGGCCAGGAAGCCTCTGCCGCCGGTGACCACACACCATCTCTCCGACCCCGACATTAAAAATCAACAGTTGACTAGAGTGTAAGTGTGGGATCTAAGAGAGTGGGGTTTTTACATAGACCCAAGTACTACAACACTACGATAAACAAAAAGCTAGATTCTTTGCCTAGTTGGCACTCTTTTTTTTATTACATTAGGTATCCCGGTATAGTCAGACTAATTTTAAGCTCTTACGATTTCACTCCAAGAATTTAAAGGATGTAAATCTGGAACTCTAAGATGCCTCAAGTTCTTACGTAGCCTGTATACTTCTGCGTACAAGGAGTCTTCACATACTTGATTGTTCAGCTGATGATTGATCACTGGTTCTCCTGCTCAGCATCTGGTTCCCATCAGCCTCCAAGTTTCTTAGTAGCTCCAACTCCCACACTGTTGCTGAAAGCGAGGCGTCTGTAATTGATTCGATCAAGTAGCTATGCCTAGGGGGCAGGTTCCCTTATAGCTTCAACTCCCACACTGTCGCTGAAAATGAGGCGTCCATAATTGAGAATCATCAATAAAAACATGTCTATTTCTTCTCCTTTAACATAATTCAAACTTAAGATCTCCTTTTTGAGGGTAAGTCTTAAATAGGACCAATTGGCGCTTTCTTGTTTTTGGTGTTTGTAATGTAAGTGTTAAAGAGTACATACAACAAAAGTGACACGGACATATTCGTCATTATAATGACACGTGGATGATTAAAACTCCGTTTTTCGAAATATCATTTAATTTTATCTCTGAGATGTGAATAAATTTAATAATGTCATGTTACGAATCTCGCTCTCTCTCTCTCTCTCTCTCTATATATATATAATTAACCCTTGTTTTTAATAAACAAAGCATGTTTCAGTTTCAGCTTGTTTTAGAGCCAGATTTTAAGGTTTCTGGTTGGGTCAATTATGCTGAGCCCAGGCTCAGATGTAGAACCGCATGAAGGCCGATCGGCCCATTTACAAACAACGACCTAAACCTAGCTGAAATTTCTTATATAAGGTATTACCTCACCGTGAAACAGGTACGACATTAGAACCCTAATTTCCTCTGTTCTTAGCCACCAAAACTCCCACCAAAAGACTAACTTGAGCGTCGGAGGGATCTGCCGACAATCAACCCCCGGCGTGTCTTTTGTTGTTTTGCAAATGTTCTTTAGCTAAAGTCAGTCAGAGAGAATCATGATCCAAGCAACAGCGTCCAGCCCCATCAAAATCAGACAGAACCAGTTGGCACCCACCGTGGGGCTCGGCGTCAGGGCACCACGTCTAGAAACGTTCAGATCAATCAGGCGGCAGCAACCAATCCTGAT
>JANVCL010000213.1:13882376-13896103 GCA_026546855.1 Erythroxylum incrassatum | reverse complement strand
GCTTAAATGATGCATGAATTGGGTGAACCATCGATGATGGTTCCTCACTGAGTTCGCAAAAACTCATCAAAATTTTGTATATATTTTTCAGGCTTTGAAGAGTACCCCGTTCGACATGGGAGTATGTTTACTGTAGGCAAGTGAAGGATAGAGGTCGGGATCAGTTCATGTCTGCATTAGTATCGCATAATTATATTACGCAATCGTTGTAAACTGATTTGTATTTATACTTTATGGTTATTGAAAAGTATTGCTAAATGATTGTAATAACTATAACTGCAAAGATTTCCTACTGTTTACTGCTTATTCCGCGCGAATGAATGTCTTAAAACGAAACAGAAAAAAAGGTATACAGAGTTCTAACTGACTGATGTAGTACGTCACCCTTGCAGGGCACAAACTCGGATATTACCAATGATATCGGGTTCGGGTCACGCGGGAGTAGGGTGTTACAATAAACTTCTGATTTTTCCTTAGTAACTTGGTCATTGGAGCAGCTATCATAAAAAATCCTTCAACAAACCTTCTATAATATCCTACTAGACCCAGAAAACTTCTCACTTCTACCACCGTGCATGCCACTTCACAACTGCTTCAACTTTTCGCAGATCAACATGTGCCTCATCCTTCGAAATTACATGTCTAAGGAATATCACCTCATGAAGCCAAAATTCACATTTGCTAAATTTGACATAAAGCTCCTTCTCCCTCAGTGTTTGCAACACTATCTTGAAATGTTCCTTATGTTCCCCTTCACTCTTGGAATAAACCAAAATGTCATCTATAAATACGATGAAAAATTGATCCAGATACTCTCTGAAGACTCTATTCATGAGATCTATAAATGCAACTGGAACATTGGTTAATCCAAATGGCATAATTAGGAGCTCATAATGCCCATAATGTGTCCTAAAGGCTGTCTTGTTTACATCATATTCCTTGATTCTGAGTTGATGATGGCCTGACCTGAGATCAATTTTGGAAAAGACCTTTGCTCCCTGCAGCTGGTCAAACAGATCATCGATTTGAGGCAGAGGATACTTGTTCTTAATGGTCACCTTGTTGAGTCTCCGATAGTCAATACTTATACACCATGTTTCATCCCTCTTTTTAACAAACAGAATCGACGCTCCCTATAGTGATGAACTTGGCCTTATATACCCTTTCTCTAACAGTTCTTCCAACTGTTTCTTAAGCTCCTTCAGCTCAGCTGGAGCCATTCTATATGGTGGTGTTGGATCCCGTTTCTGAAACTTAACTCTTACTTTGATACCATACATGTTGGATCCCGTTTCTAGAACCCAACTCTTGCTTTGATACCATAACTATTGGACCTAGAACTCATAAAATGTGAGTGCATTTCCCTCTAGGGTTATTTCAATGAACCCTTATTAGCCATCATCCCATAAGGGCAGCATGCCCCACACTAGTCAATAACACAACGAACTCATTTCTCCTATTTCAGAACAGATTTTTGGGAAACCTCAAACTAAAATTTCAGTTTGCCTTCTTCAGAATATTTGTTCTCCATTGTCTTAAGTTTCTAATGACACCAAAATCATTGCATTTGGTTCAGAAATCTAAAAGTTATAGCCCTAACATTTTTGGGTAGCTCTTAGACTAAAACAATACACTATACTCAACTTCCATCTAGAAATTGAAAGTCTTTAAGACCGAATTAAAATTTTATTCCTTCAGATAATTTGTAGTTCTATGTCTCTAGTTTATTTAGAGACAATAATCATCGCATTTGGAGCTCTAAACATCAAGATATCCTTAAAATACTGAAGCATATTCAGTGAAATGGCCAGTTCATGCTCTTCCACTTGATACCCTCACTTTGATTCAATTAATCTTTTTCTAATCAATGTAAAAAGCTATAGATTTTTTTGGAGAGATATAGTAATGTGTTATGAATCCAATGCTTCAAAAATCAGGTCATTTGGAGGTCTGGAGAAGAAATTATGGTAAAAAACTATCGGATGTTCATCAGTCTCTCAAAACCTCAAAGTCGCTGTCGTGCAATTGCACCGTAGAGACTTTCGCTATCCAACCTCCAAAGTCGCTGTCATGCTTTTGAACGATGGTGCTTTTTGGATAACCCTCAATGTCACCCTCGTGCATTTGCACGATGGTGCTTTTGGCCTAAAGTTTCAAAAGTCACCGTCGTGCTTTCCACTCCTTCTTTTTCTTAGACACCCTAAATTCTAAACTCCATAACGTTTGATCCAGAACTCCAAAATTTAGAAAATTTATATCAATGGAAAGCTAAAAGAAAGATCTACAACTTTCATAAAGAACATAAAAACAATTTCTACCTTTATAAGGGTTAAATTTCAAAACCAAATAGTTGTCCTGAAAGTCTGTCCTAAACAGCATCACAAACTTCTAATGCTTATATCTTCCACCTCCCTTTTTCAAAAATTTCATACTTTATATCAATGGAAAGCTAGAAAGATAAGCTACAATTTTTAAGAAGACAACTTTGTCTAATTCAGCCTATATCAATCCAAATTTTCAGCTGACATCAGAAACCCAATATGACCTTTATGAAAAACCTGAAATTTGCAATGTATAACTTGGAAAGTCATGAACATAATCGCCAAACTACCAACTTTAGTTCAATAAACTCCCTAATCTCTACTCATTGACTCATCCCTTACAACTAATTCACGTCATTCATAAAATCCTATCTTTCCTTTTTCCATAACATCTCACTTATGTGCAACAACAATTCATGTTCAAAATTCATCAACTCAAGTAGATAACTTCTTCTAGTATATTTAATTCCAACTCAACAACATCCATACACAATTCATATTCCATTAACAACAAAAATAGGAGTTTACAAAGCTTTAATGGCATTCTAAGCCACATTACATCATCGGTACCAAGATCCAAAATACCAAAAGATACCAAATCTAATAATTCTCAAAATGCACCTAAAGTCTTGCTTTTACAAAATCTAACTTAATATATAGAAACAATGCAAAAATAGAATAACGCCTCGACTCTTGGATACTCGATCTCATTTTCTTCACCTGAAGATGGGACAAAAGGGAGTGAGCTTAAAAGCTCATGGGTAACAAGTTTATAACAAATAACAAGCAAAACCATTTAAAATGTTCATTGTCATAGGAAATTCTTATTGAATCATAAAACATATGGTTCTTAAATTTTCAACCAAATTCACAATAAAACAAATCATGTATGCATCAATCTTGTCTATATATCATGAACACATAAACACATCAGAATGGTTTGGGTAGGTCCATATTTATGACGCATTACACATTCCCATATAATGGTCCTGTGTAGCAGTAAACTTGAGGGAGTCCTTGAAGGAGCTCTGTGCCACTAACGGGCAGGCGGGAGAAGCCTATTATTAGGTCAACGTGCACGTGACGGTTCTTGAGGGACTACCACAAACCCACATAAGATGAAATTAAGGACTTGAATATAGATTGCCCAAATGGAAAAATTTGGAAACTTATTTTTCATGAACATGCAATTTTTCGAAATACCCTTTCATGTAGCAATTCATAATTCTCCATCAAAATTTCATACACCAAAACATATAGCAGATTTGCAAACCATTCAAAAGCAACAAATGCCACAATTATAAAGCAATTGAGAAATCAATTTATTCTCTTGACTAAAAAGAAAACATAATGGCTCATTATCCAATTATAAACATGAAACCTACCTTGAATTTCCTTGCTTAAAACTTGCTTAAAATGCCTCTCCTCTTGCCTTTCCTTGATTTCCTTTATCAAAGACAAAATTCACATATCAATAGGCATTCCAATTGAGAACCCACAAGACACATATTCATAAAAGTGATCCTAGAATCCTTAAACCCATACATTTCTTAAGCTATATGAACCAAAACCCTCTAAAAAATCCAAAATATTAAGATCAAACTTACATTGAATCTTCACCAAATGAAGAGTTTGTTGGCTCTAACGGAAACTCTCATCAGCTTCTACCTTTTTCCCTTCTTGAATATCTTCAAAATCACTCTTTAGGACTAAGAAAAATCAAAACCTAGCTTTTCTTCTTTCTTTCCTCTCTTCTCCACCGAAACCCTCTTCTTTCTCCCTTCTACTTTTGTTCTTCACACTCAATTCACGTTTTGCCTCTTCATTAAAAGCAAGCCAACACTTTTTATTTCAATTTTGCCATTAATGAATGAGAAATGTCCAATTTACCCTTCCTTATAAGCTTAGGTTCTTTCATCCTTAAGTAATCTTCCAAAAATGCCCTTAAACATCCTTAGTACTTTAATTCCATTAACCCATGTCATATAATCTTACTAACATTAACATAATAATAACTCCAAAAAATTAAATCCATCAAAACCTTATAATTCATTTAAATCATACTTAACTAGAGAAAAAAAATGAGGCCCAACAGGTGGTATGAAAATGGGTGCGGTACCAGGAATCAGATCGATGGCAAACTCGATTTCCTTAATGGGTGGGAAACCAGGTAAGTCTTTTGAAAATACGTCTGGAAATTCCCTCACAATCAGAAAATCTTCTAACTTTCCTTTATTCACATCGGTGTCTACAACGTGTGCCAAGAAGGTTTACACCCTTTTCTCATCATCCTGTCAGCTAGCAAAGTTGAAACAATTCTTGGTGATGGTGTTCTTCTGTCTCCTCTAATAACCTTCTCACCAGTACCAAGATCAAATTCTACTTCTTTAAGGCTATAATCTAACTTTGCATGATATTTCTCCATGGTATCTATTCCCAGTATAACATCTAGGCCTTTCAAATCTAAAGGCAGTAGGTCTACTACTAGTTTAGCACCATCAATAAAAAGCTCATAATCTCTATATGCTTGACTTATTATCTCCTTCCTCCCTAAAGAAGTTCTAACAATCAATGGACTATCCAATTGTACCAGATTAACATCATGTAATGTCATGCTTGTAGAAACAAAAGAATGCGTGGAGCCGGAATCAATTAGTACATATACTGCAGAATTAAATAACTAAGCCATACACATGACAACTTCAGGTGCGGCTGTAGCTTCCTCTCTGGTCATGGAAAACACCCTTGCCTGTGCCTGACTCCTTGGCCTCCCTGGAGGAATAACTTTCCTTGCCGCTCCAGAACTTCCCATCTTAGTGGTTGGCCTGGTTCCTACTATTTTAGCTCTTTTTGGGGCTTGCATCTGCAACCCATCTTGTCTTGGTATCTGGGAACATTCCCTGACCATGTGTCCCTTTTCTTCGCATCAAAAACATGCTTCAAGTAGCTTGAAGCACTCTCCTCTGTGAAACTTCCCACAATGCTCACATTGGGGGTTCATGTACCTATCCTCTCCATCTTTCTAGTGCCTTCTACAGTTAAGGCTTGCCCTGAAATTGCTTTTGCTTTCTTGTTCTTAGCAGTGCCACTACTTCCCACTTTACTCTGTGCGTGGAAGCTCCTCATACTCCTCTCAGGCATAAGGGCACTCATTTCCTTCTTGGAAGACTGTTCCCAGTTCTTCCTCTTCTTATTCACCTCATTCTTTATATTCTCTAGTTTCTCAGCTTGGAGTGCAGCATCTACTAGCAGCTGGTAGTCACATAAATTGTGGATCAATACTTTCTCCTTGATCCCAAAATGAAGTCTTCCCTCAAACTTACGACACTTGTCCTCTCATTTGTAACAATATTGGCAGTGTACCGTGAAAGCTGGGTTAACTTCAACTCATACTCACTTATACTGATGTCCCTCTGTGTGAGGTTCAGGAATTCTTTGGCCTTCTTTTGGACATAGACCCTCAAGAAGTACTTCTTCCTAAAAACTTCTAGGAAGTTTCTCTATGAAAAAACTGGTGGTATCGTCTGACTATGAGGCACCAATTCCTACCAATGGAGTGCGTCCCCTTGTAGCAAACTCACTGTATAATCCACTTTTTCCTCATCGGTGCACTTCATCCGATACAGGACTCTATCTATCCTTCTCAACATTGCCTCAGCCTCTTTAGGATTAGTAGTCCCATTAAAGTCAACAACAGCATACTTGCGGAGCTTGTCATACTATCTGCTCCTCTCCACTGGGGTTTGCATTGGAACTTATGGTGCTTGGCCTATAGCATATGTGAAAGCCTGGGCAAAGGCTTGAAAGAAAAGTGGATGCATAGGGTTTACTTGGGGCATAAGAGGAGGAGGTGGTAGCACTTCATGTTGTACACTAGGTGCTTCAGAATATGGGGTAGAGTGTGTCCCCGCGTCCTGTGGGACATAAGATTCATTTGTACTTCCATGGCGAGAGCAAGATCAAGTTCTAGCTCCTCAAGTTCTCTTTCAAGGCAGCATAATCACTCATTCAATTTAAAACCATTTAAAGATCTTTAGTTCATATTTCATGTAAAACAATTTCAAATCATATAAAACAATATAAAAACAATGCATGTTGTTCATTTAAAACAATACATGTTCATTTCGTATTTTATAACCACCCATTTCATACGAAGGATACTCCTAAACCTAATCGCTCTGATATCATAAGGTGTTGGACCCCGCTTTTGGAGCCCAACATCTGGAGTCATAAAATGTGAGCGCATTTCCCTGAAGGGTTATTTCAATGAAATCTCGTTAGTCATCATCGGTTCATCTTCATTCTCATACCATCCTAAATTTTCCCTATTTAATCGATTGATATACGACAATCCATTCTTCTGTTTATGTCACCAATCATATTGTACCTGTTTTGGGACAATTAGCATAACTTTCACTAGAGATTTCAAATTATGGTCATTCTAGGACATTTTTGAACAAATCTTCTAGATCTACAATTTTTGTGAAGATCCGAAGAAAGATTTTTCCATTTAGAGGGTCAAAAATGGAAATTCCAAAAGTGTACAATGAATGTCCGCTAAACGGACATACACTGTACCAAAATGGACATAAATGGGGCTGAGAGTCCTTCCAGACCCGAGAAAGTCTGTTTAACGGACTTAATGTCCGTTTAATGGACATGGGCAAGGTTGGGGGTCTTTCTAGACCCGAGAGGGTTTGTTTAACGGACTTAATGTCTGTTTAATGTGTGTGGGCGAGGCTAAGGGTCTTTCCAGACCTGAGAAGGTCCGTTTAGCAGACCTAAAGTCTATCTAACAGACATAGGTGAGACAAAACTCCTTCTAAAGCATCTCCAACGATTCCCACATCCATTATAACCTTACTTTCCCTCTAAATTGTCCCAAATTCACTTTCTCTAATGCAACATCATTTCACAACCATTCGACTACCAACTTTACCACATTAAACTCTCTAATCTCTGCTCATTTGATTCATCACTTACAACTAGTTCCCATCATTCACAAAATCCTATCTTTCTTTTCCATAACATTTCACTTATATTTAACAACCATTTATGTTCAAAATTCATCATCTCAAGTTGATAACTTCTTCTAGTATACCTTATTTCAACTCAACACCATCCATACACAATTCATATTTTATTAACATGAAAAGAAAAGAATTTTGCAAAGCTTTAATGGGCATTTCAAGCCACAATACAACATTGGTCTCATAATCCAAAAATGCAAAATACACATAAATGGGTAAAACTTGAAATGCGGCTAAAGCCTTATGTTTTCCAAAAAGAAGCTCAAAATACAAAAATATGCCAATTGGAGTGATGCCTTGACTCACGACTCAATCATTCGATCTATTGCTCATCACTTGGAGATAGGGGACGGAATGGGGGTGAGCTTAAAAGCTCGTGGGTAACAGTTTATAACAGAGAACAAGCAAAACCATTGAAATGTTCATTTGTCGTAGAAAATTCATATTGAATTCATAAAATGCATAGTTCTCAAATTCTCAACCAAATTCACAATAATACAAATCATGTATGCATCAATGTTGTCAACATATCATAAGCACATAAGCACTTCAGAATGGTTTAAGTAGGTCCATAGACATGAGGGAGTTCTTGTGAATCTCCTATAGTAACATAACGGACTATCACAAAGCCACATAATGGTTTTACGTAGTTCGTAAACATGAGGGAGTCTGTGATGGAGCTCTATGCCACTAGCGGACAGGCAGGAGAAGCCTTTAATATGGTCAATGTGCACGTGATATAATAGAATTGACCACCGCTATCTCACACAAACATGAATTTCATAACTTGCAAACATATTGCCCAAAATGGCACATTTCGAAAACATGATTTTCATAAGCATAATCTATTTCAATTTCCACTTGTATCTTCATTTCATAAAACATTAACAAAATTCATGCACCAAATATGTAGCAATTCTTAAATCATTTAAGAAGCAATAAATGCAACATCTATAAAGCAATTTAAAATCATTTAACTCCAAAACTTCGGAAAGAACATTTATAGCTCAATAAGTCAATTATAAACATGTAACCCACCTTGAATTCCTTTCTTTAAAACTTGCTTAAAAGTGCTTCTCCTCTTGCTCCTCTTTCCTTTTTTGATTCCCTTTAACAATGGCAAAAATCCCATTCAATAGGAATTCAAATTGAGAATCCCATAAAGCATATTCACTAAAATTGATTTTAAAATACTTAAACCCATGCATTTCCTAAGCTTCATGAACCAAAACCCTTTCAAAAATCCAAAATATTAAAAATGAAGTTACCTTGAATATTTACCAAATAAAAGATGCTTGGCTCAAATGGAAGTTCTTCTCTTCCTCTTTCTTTTTCTCTTCTTGAAAAACTGCAAAATCTCTCTTAAAAACTAAGAAAAGATGAAACCTAGCTCCTTTCTCTCTTCCTTCTTTCTTCTCCCCGACACTCTCACTTCTTTCTCTTTTCTTTTCGGTATTCTCTTCTTCTCTCCCTCAATTCACGTTTTTCCTTATTCCTAAGAGCAAGACCACATTTCTTCTTCCAACTATACCCATAATGAGTGTAAAAAGTCCACTTTGCCCTTCCTTTAATGCCTTAAGTCTTTCAAACTTAAGTGACTTGCCAAATTTGGCCTTTATTCACTCTTACTACTTTAATTCAACTAACCAATGTAATAAAATCCTACTAACATTGACATAACAATTAACTCTAAAAATTAATCTATCAAGACCTCATAATTTATTTAAAATCATGCTTAACTCAACAAGAAAAAAAATTTGGGGGCCAACACATCATGAATTAAAGAAGTGATTGATAGTGCAAACCTTCTACGATGGACTAGCCTACAACACCAAAATATTTGTAGATGCTATTACTAGTGGAGCCTTGATAAAGAAGTCAATAGATGAAGCAAACCGCTATGAATGGTCAAGTGAGATACCCACTCTTAAGAAGATTCTAGGTAAGTATAATCTAGATTCCTTAAATTTTCTAGTTGCTAAGATAGACCTTTGTCTTAAAAAATTATCATATAAATGTTATTTTTATCAGTGTTAGTAATATAGTTTGTGAAATCTATAGATCCCTAAACACTTAAATGTAGATTACTTGACAGACCCCTATCTTGAAATAACTAGACGGCCTACCTAACACCTCACAGTGACCCTTTTGTTGATATTTGATTCAGTTGGAAAGTTCTCGTGGAACTAAGCCTATTTCCCTTTTTACCAACAAGCCTTAACTTAACATTAAAAAGATATAAGTAGTGAACTTTTTTAATTCATTTTTATTAAAAATTTCTACATCACAACGACTATGTTTTTACCTTGCCAAAATTTTCAAATGTAATGTAAAAGTGCAAAACACTTCTATAATCATCTCAAAATCTCCACTACAAAATTTTGACTTTAAGTCTATTCACAAGCAAACTCAACAAAAAAACTCACGCATTTATCTTTAGAATCATATGTGTTCTTTACACAAAATATAGTCCAAAACATATTCATAAAAATGCAAATGTTCCCAAAAATATTTACAAGGTAAAAATGCCTACACAACAACACGTGACAAACTTGACTAGTTGTGAGGTGGAGTCCTTGCTACTGAAACCCCTAAGTGTGCACCTGGGATGTTTCATTTAAAAACAGAAAAGAGAGTGTGAGCTAAACGAGCTCAGTGAGTGCTAGATTTTCTATTCAAATCTTAGTCAATGATTTAAATGTCCCTAAAATAAATTCATCTCAATTTGCATAATTCAATATTTAATATAAAACATATATGCTTCCCAAAATCAAGTTTCCCAAATCAAATTTTCAAATAAATAATAGCGGTATTAAAAATGTCATAAATTTCTTACATGATATAGCATATCACTAACTTCTTTTCCATATGGAACCCTCAGGCATAAAGTCTAGGAGTTAGTTATGCATCGCTTACCTACAATTGGTTAATCACTAGTGATGGAGCTGGTTCTACATTGCTTATTTGCACTAAGATAACCATTATACATCAGTAGTTATGAAGCCAGTTCTGCGTCGTTTACTTGTAACTGATCAACCACTAGTTTCGGAGTTGTTCTGCATCGCTTACTTACAACTGGTTAACCACTAGTTACGGAGTTGGTTCTACATCCCTTACCCGTACTAGGTTAATCGCTATATACTAATAGTTGGTTCTCCATCGCTTACCTTTAACTAGTCAACCACTAGTTAAGGAGCTAGTTTTACGTCACTTACCCGTACTAGGATAACTTTTATGCACCGGTATAATAATATCTATAAAACATATCAATATACCATAAGCTAAAATCCATTTCCTTTTTATCAACCATTAACACCAACTCAATATAAACTTAAATCATATAAGATTTAACTTTCAAATTTCAATTCATATATTGATAAAAACATAAAATTATACAAGCAATATCACTTATAATGCATCATTCACATAGAACTCATAATCCATATTCACTCCACATTAGAATAGAAATCATTTTCATAAAATACATTTAAAATGCACTCACCTTTAAGCAACTTTATCGTCAAGCACACTCACACATTCTTTGTCTTTCCTTTACCTACACAAATGCATTTCACTTAGGCATTTATTTCCAAATTCGAAAATAAGACATTAACATTATAAATTCAGTGCAACCAAATTCAAGATTAGTATTTAATCGCATAACACGTACGCTAATCGCATTTCTGTTTACTATCGTAACTAAACTATTATTCTCTGTTTCCAATTCTAACTTCAAAAGTCACTTAAAAACCATATTTTAGCCATTCTAATTTATCAATTTCTTGAAAACACAATCTCACTCAATTTAATTCACCATATAATGATCATGCATGATGAGTCACAATTATGATCTATGTCTAGAATCCATAACTCCAACTTTTCCTTACTTTTCACATAGCAAACGTTCAAATTAGGCTTTTAGATCTTTTAGAAATTTGTTTGCTAAGTCTCTAGTTTCCATATCATCAAAAATCACGCCATTTAAATTTCTAAATCAAGAAAAATGCGCCAAACATCATAATCTGCTCCAACACAGGGGTAGCATTAGATCATCATTGTCAATCTCAAATTACAATATGATTAAGCCAAAATTAGGTTTAGGTTTATTTTAAATAGTTTTAGTAATGTGTCTTAGGTTTCATCTCAAATTAGAATCACTCAATTTGGAGGTTTGTAGGCTGATTTATGGCTAAAACAACGGGACTGGTTCAAACTAACCTAAGATAAAATTCTACTACATGTTCCTCTCTTGTCATAGTCAATCAATTCTATGTAAAGCAACACCAAAGTAACACTAAGGAACCACTGATCTTAAAAACATATTTCTCACTTAAAAAAACCCATAAAAATAAAAATTTAGGTTAGGAAAACTTACCACTTTCTTTCTCCAATCTTTTGGGTAAATGATGAAAATTTAGGTTTGATCAAGGTTTCTCCAAAATTCCATCAAAACTCGTCAACAATGGAAGCCCTCTTCTTTCTCTCCTTGGATGACCTTCAGCCTTGCTTCTCTTATTTTCACCTTTGTTTTTGCTCTCTCACATTTTCCTCTCAAACACTCTCACGGTTATTGATCAAATGAAGACAAAAGTCTTGCTTTATTCTTTTTAATGCTCATTTAATGGATTCCACATTTCACCTTCCTATCAGTTCTCTTCTAATGACTCATTCTTCCACTAACACCATGTAAAATGAACAAATTGCCCTTTAATGAATACCATAAAGACCAAATTGCCCTTTAATGCATTTAATTCACCAACTAATCGAATTAAATCCCAAAAATATTCCACAACTGTCTTTTCATCAAATTGACTATAAAATACTCAAGTTAAGGTCAATATTTATTTATTGGATGCTTAAAAATTTTCAAGTGGGTTTAAAATCATTAATATCCATTACTTTCCAAAAAGGGCATTTCAATCCTAAACTTTTGGAACTCCCAAAATCCATCATTTCAGACTTATTTTCATCCGTTTCGATATCATTAAACTCTAATACTTATTCCAAATATTTTTCATTATTTCAAGATTGGGTCCCATACAAATATACTATTCATCCAAAAAATACTATTCCTCAAAAATAAAAAATTTTATTAAGTGAAATGAAAGGTTCGAGGTTTTACATTGCCAATTGGAGAACTAAGTTTTTTATGATCCATTTATGGAATAAGTTAACTTTATTAATACTCTAACTAGAAGAATGACACATTCTTAAACACTTAAAACCCTAGTTGGAGATCCTAATTTCTTTTATGGAAATTGGTTTAGCTCTGCACATTAGAATAAATAACTATTTAGTTTCCAATATCGACCGTTCAACGCTTTCCCTAAAAATAGAACTTCCTCACCACTCAATCCATATAAAATGAAGAACTCAATGAGGAGAATAGGAAACTTAACTTTAAAGTGGACTTTGTTATTATCCACAACAAGATGCTTGCAGCTCAAATTGCTCAATATATTAGTAACATTGTTAGACCATCTGGTCAAATTTTCCTGTTAAATTTGAGAATCTTATGGAGAATTGTAATATTGTGTCGTTGAGGGGTGATGAGTTAACTAAGAGGCTTATATTGGAGAAGATTGACACTGATGGAGATAAGAAAAGGAAAACACTTGCTAGAGAGGAGAAGAGGCTTTAAAATGAGAAAGAATTGGGAAAAGAACCCAAATGCATTCTCTATGTACTTTATAAATTGCCTATACCATTCCCTCAAAGAATGATTAAGGAAAAGTTAGATAAGAAATTTGGGAAGTTTTTAGATATTCTTCAAAAAATTTATATTAATATTCCTTTTGTTGATGAATTAAAGCAAATATCTTCTTATGCTAAGTTTTTAAAGAAGATTTTATCTAATCTGAGAAAACTCAAAGAGTATAAAGTTATAACCTTAACTAAGGAGTATGTTCAATTCTTGCTTACTCCTTATTCAAGGTTACAGCTTCATACTCTTCGAGCTTTCTCATATTAGATAAAATCTCCTTTAAAAACTTGGCATAAGAAGACATTTGCTTTAAAGCATTAATAAAATGAATATTAATCTAAACTGTTGGGCCCCGAACCTATCTCGAAAGTTAGGACTACTAAATAAGAAATTTTTTTGGAGATTGTCCATGTATAAAAAGAGGAAAATTTATGAAATTGAAAAGAAATAGAAAGAGATTGATTGAATCAAAAGTTATAGGATTTGGTTAAGGGTCATAAGTTGGATAATTTTCTGAACATGGTTCAGTATTTTGAGAAATTCGGGAGCTGTAGAGATCCGATTGAGTTAATTCTTGAGGCAAAATAAAATTGAGACATGGGGCTACAAATCATGTGAAGGGATCGAAATTCAATTTAGCTCCTAAGATGTTCAATTTTTGGAGTGAAGTTT
>JANVCL010000213.1:13798538-13833139 GCA_026546855.1 Erythroxylum incrassatum | reverse complement strand
TGAACAGCTTATACTGATGTACAAGAATACTAATCTTGAACTCTTTCACTTGATTTGTGCCTTCATGTGCGATGGATAATGTGTCCCACATTTCCTTTGCAGTTTTGCATCCATGAGCCTTATCATATTCACTTCTGCTTAGAGCATAACTTAGAAAGAACTTGGCCTTTGAGTTTAACTGAAATCAAGCTTTCTGATCGGCTGACCATCCATTACGAGAAATGATATTGCCTTCATTGCCTATTGGTGTGTATTGTCCATTCTCGATGATATCCCAAAGATCAATATGTGTGGATTCTATAAAGAGTCGCATCCTGTCCTTCTAATAATGATAATCCTCACATTGAACACAAGAGGTCTTGTGACTGAGGCACCTTCAGCTATAAAAACATGTGATTCAGCCATAGATCTTTGTCCTCACTTTGTAAAGGTGGTTCTTAGAAACCGAGCTCTGATACTAACTGAAGTAAATCACTTGTTAATATAATAATCACGTAAAGTATACAAAATACACAAGAAGAGGGGTTGAATTGTGTAATCTTTTCGAAATTATTAATCTTTTGAGATTTCTTAAATATCTTTACAACTATCAGATGAATACCAAGGATACTTTACTAAATTTGATAAGTATTAGAATCGTAAGTAATTTTATCTACTCGTCTAACAATAAGAAAACTAAAGGATAAGGGTTAGATAATAGACGTCGCGATTTTATACTGGTTCACCCCAAATCTTAGCTACGTCCAGTCCTCAGAGTTTGTCTGAGATTTCACTATACTCTTGAACTTACAAGTATTCTTTCTTCCCTTCCAGAGGCTCTTCAAGTCTCTTTCACAAAGTATTCTTTCTGCTATCTTAGCCTCTCCAGGCTCTAGCCTTTTCTTTCTCTCTTTGAGAAAGATATTTTGAGCTTTACATTACAGCAGTATTCGCTCTATTGTTTCGCACTTTGAATATAAAATTTCTCTAAGTATTGTACAATTAGAATTTTCTCTCTTGTAAAAGAAGTTATGTTAGTCTTCGACTAGGACTAGTATTTATAGTCGAATTCTCCAACTGTCTTCTTGAGAAACTACTTCTTTAATCTTCTAGAAATTGTTATTTAGTTAAGCCTTGTAACTGACTCCAACTACCTAACTGTCTAACGTTCTAGAGTATCTTCTTTTTTGTATCATTTAATACTGTCGCTTCGTCTGGTATTGCGCTTCATCTGTTACTTTCACTTCGTCTGTGACGACGTGTATCGTCTATTGCTAACATATCGTCTGGGATGACTAGGTGTTACTTACATTTTTCTACACACTTAACAAACTTATCAAAACAGTTCATACATTTCTAAGATTATTATTATTTGATTGTCACCAAAATTAATAGAAGTGAAGTCTTCTTGACTTAACACATGCAACTTCGGAGTGCAACTAGAATGAAGGCAAATGGAAGTTGGTCTATCTCAAATGGAGAAGAAATAATGGTACACAAATTTAAGTAAAATTATATTTTATTTGTGATAAAATATATAAATATAAAATTTTTATTTTATATTTGAATATGCAAAATAAACTTCAAGAAGAGAGTGAAGTAAATCATGAGACAATTCAATCAGTGGGTTTACCATTAGATGAGCATTTCGCTCGTGTTTTAGGAAGAAGGTCAAACTACTCACGACATGTAGTTGTTAAGGGGATGACATCAAACTGTCAAGAAAAAAGTAAGATTCTTGTGAAAATGAGGCAGCAAAGAAATATGAAAGTGAATTGGTTGATGAAGTTGTGAGGCTTAAAGAAACATCAAAAAAGCAAAAAGAGGAGTTTTAAGCTGAACATGCAACATTGGACAAGCAAACTATAGAAACAACTTCAAGGAATTTTTGCACATTTAACAAATACTGGAGCAATTCCTAGCGTATTACTTAATCTATCTTCACCAAGTACTCCAACTAATAATATAAGTATAATTGATAATTTATTTTTGTATTATATTATTATATTATTAAATTAATATTTTATATTTAATTAATTTTCGGTTTGTTTTGCAGGATACTAATCCATAGTTGCCTTGATTCATGTCATCAATGTAGTGGGCTTTGGAGGACAATCTCGAAGGCTTTGAGTTTTAAGTTGGGTGGATAAAGAAATTTTAATTTGAGTGTTTAATTTTGTTTATTGTGTGAAATTAGTATGAGTTTCAAAATAATTGTTTGAGATGATATATTTTATAAATTATAAATTAATAATTAATAATTTAATTTAATTTAATTTTTTATTTAGCATTAATATTTTTTAAATCATTTTTATTATTGATACGAAAAAAGGTCATAATATTTTGTCACATAAAATGTAAGTGTTTTGTGCCAACACATAATGATTATTAATGACATTTTTTGCATCACTAATGTCATTACATTATTATATTCAACATTTTATTTATGAGAATAGTAAACATAGTAGTAACAAAATTGTCATATGGTATGAATTTTAAATTTGTGATAAAAATTTATTTACACCATTAATAAAAGTAATAGTGATTATATTTTTCTCACTAATTATAATAATACATGTGACAACATAACTTGTCACTATTAGATAATAAAAATAATGACAAAATATCAATCACAGATAAAACTTATTTAAGTGATAAAATTTCTTATCACAATTTTATATAATTTTAGTGTGAAAATGCTGTCACAATATAATAAAACTTGTGACGTTTTCAATGCATCATTATTAATATTTGTGACGATTTTGATATATCACTTATTAATATCTTTTTTGTAGATAGTATTGTCACAAATGATTAATGTTATCATGATCATACAGTTTTGTCACTTATGTAAACAATTTTATTGGTAAAAACAGTGGTCATAAAATTATAAAAAATTCTGACAACTTTTTAAATATAGTTACTATTTCATCAATAATAAAGGTATTTGTGACGTTAAGTGCTAACTTGAAAAAATTATAACAAAATTAATAGTGACCAACATTCATGCTTTTAGCGATAAATTTAGCTTCGAATAAATGTCCATTTTCTTGTAGTGACATAAAATACGCGGCCTAACATAACATGCATTCTAGCGTAAGTTAACAACTAAATGCGTTATGAAACATTGTTGAACTTACACGTATAATCATTTGTAAGCACAGGCCATTCCCTTCTAAGAATATATCAGCCTCAAAAACCATACGTTGAAATTTGCAGATTGTAGACTCTGAAAAACGCAGAGACCTGGCACCTAATATTCACCAATGTCTCTGATAAAGAACTTGCCTACTTTAAACTGCTTAAGTTGACTGACCCACCACCATTTTGCTCTTTGCACTGTCTTGAGATGGGATGAAAGATAATAATAGCCATTTTAGAAGTTCCAAAGAAATGATGACTGAGAATAGCCCACATGGACCTCATTGCTATGATCCCCCTCCCTGTTATTTTCATCCACAGCTTGTGAGGAGGATCCCGCCTCTCCATCTGTCAGTTGATAGTTATATTTACCACTCATGCTGTCTAGGCATGGATAAAGTCCAAACTCCGAGGCACTGTCGTTGGAGTCCAATATGTTCAAAAAGGACCAATCTAAGGCCGCGTCACCATCCACCTGGAGGGCCCCGGCGGACAATGATGTCGATGTTGTGCACTGTTTTCCAATACCCCACGCGAAGAATGAGCCTCAAAAGTCAAAACCACTATTTGGTAGCCTATTCTCTGACACCCATTTGCCCCATTTCCTCTTTTTAACACCCTTGTACTTAGGTTGAGTTTGATCGGACGTGGGTTGCTCCGACAGTGACGACGGTGATGACAACGGTGAGGATTTTCCAGTTTTCACCATATGTAGTCTACCACAATATTAGTGTCTATGCGCTCAAGTGTAGTAATTAATGGCGAGTAAGGTCGGAACCAACTTTGAGATTGTGGTTAATAAGGTTGTTGACTTGTTGTGTGTTTCGAGGGCGAGGTTTGTGTTGTTTGTGACGCTGCGGATAGTGCAAATGTTGGCTTTGACTTTGCATATATGTATATGTTATGTAATAGTGAGGGAGAATAATTTAGACTGCTGTGAAAGGTCTAAGCGTGTCTGGACTCTGGAAATTTAAAAGAGAATTTTGACTTTTTACATTCACACAAGCATTACATACTATATAGTCTACGTCTCTTATCATCATTTCTCCGTTGGTTACTGAGGGAGGGGTTTCTCGTTCAAGTTCACTAGTTTCATGTATGTAAACTTAGGGGAAGCATCCTCAGGTCCAACATAAATTTTTAAGGTTCCGAAAATATTATTTTGCAGTTACTTAGGAAGTTTAGGCAGGTGGACTTGCCGGAGTGGTTATCGGGCGTGGCTAGAAATCATGTGGGTTCAAATCCTGTTCAGGAATTTTGCCTTCTTCAACCTTGCTGTTTCTTATATATTATCTGCCAGTACCACTTTTTTTTTGGTCACTTTTAAAGAACTATTGAATTGACAAGAGGTGGTAGTACTTTTTAGAAATTTCTTATCATTTTTATCAAATTGAGCGGACATAGAAACTTCCATATGATTGGACGACTCCTCTTGAATTACATGCACGTGCATATGTAGAATGAGGCATGCGATGACGTTACGTTGAAAGCAAAACGTACCTAGAGACTACTTATACCCCCAGTCCCAAAGAAAAGACAAGCTTTGTACATTACATAAATAAGTTTCACGTACGGTCTAAAGTTATGCTGCCTCCACGGTTTTGAGTTTTGACCACAGGCCGGCAGAGCATTGGCTAGTCGTGTACAAGATGTTCTTTTCTTAAGCTACAAATATTACTGTTATCCTCCCGCGTACATTAAGATTGTTGCGCCTTTCCGTCTTGTCCCTTTGACGTGATTGGTGTCGGAACGTCTCCCGACGATGAGATATTCTTATAGAACAGATATTCTGATCCAGTTTTTTAATTAAATTTTATCTAAATATTTATACAAAATTCATATAAATATATATCGTTAAAAATAAAAGATAAGAACACAGAAAACGGCACAGAAGATCTGGTGTCGATGCTTACGGATATCAGCTTCAGCTGTTGCTTATTTGTTGCAGATTCACACCGACTAGACGTTTAGAAGTAGACGTTGACTTTCAGATTTACTATGTTATTAGCTGTCAACTAATTTGACACGGGAACAAAATTTGTTGACGACTACACCAACAAGAACACTGTGGTCCGAGAAGCAAGAAAGCTCCAAATAAGACCAACAGCTCCTCCTTCCTAATATTTATGTATTTTTATTTATTTATGTATTTAATGAAATTTTGTTTACATAACTATTTAGCATGCTAGTTTTACTTTTTTATTCTTTAACTTGCATCACTCTTTTGTTGTCACATCTGTACGTGAGTCTATTGAAAATAACCTCTCTATTATGTAAGAGTAAGGGTACATACTATCAGACCTCTCCAAGCCTCACTTTATTGCGAGACTTCAGACTGGATGTGATGATGAGCTCCTAATTCCTAATATGATCCTTCACAATATTTTATAAGTTCGAGATATAGTAAAAAAAAGCTTTATTTAATCAATAGTTTGTAAATATGTATTATTTAAAAAATATAATAAATTCCCTTTTAAGCCTTTTCTCAATTAAAATATTTTTTATTTTATTGCCAAAATTATTCTAATTTTTAGGATTATAAATATTTAATAAACATATTGATTGCTCATATATTTTTAAATTTTCTATATTGCATGCATTTGATACATACTTATACTTACTCAAATTGCTAATATTTTTTTGCATTTGAATTGCCTCAATTAAATTTTCATTAGATTATTCAAAATTATCTTTATATAATTTCTCATAATTTTCACTAGAACAGTCACTCTTTTAACAAATTTATCGATAACTCCTTTATAGGATATTAACTATTCTACTCATTTTCTTTCTTTTTTTTCACTTATGGATAAATGCTTTTAGGCAACATCATATAAAATAATTATAATATAATTAAACTAGAAAAAGAACAAAAGCACGTATATGGAAATAGAAGAAGCAGCTAGGCGCAATTGAATAATAATAACTCGACCAATTATCAAAAATATATATAAATTGTATTATATTTATGTGACAAAAAGTGAAAACCAAATGTAATATCCTATGTTAAAAATAAAAGGGTAAACTTTTATGATAAAAGCTATCACACTTAGAATTCATTTTTTATTTTTTAAGTAATTCTAAAATATTGAAAACTATCAGTGATTTACTTTTCTTCAAAGATAATAGAGATTAACAACAATATCCATATTATAGAAATATTGAAATCAAATTTCATAAAAAAAATTATAAAATTAAGTTTATTTATACAAAATCAGGTGAACTTATGAATCAAAAATGCTAACTATGACTTAAAAGTCTGAATATCAATAGAACAGAATGGGGAAAGATTAAAAAAAATACCTAAGCCTTTGCTTAAATGGGTCTGTTTATTCCACATGAAATGAAAGAAACCAAAGAATTTCTAGGAATATTAAAAATGAGAAGCTTACAATTGCACATAGAACCTATTGTTGGATTAGAGAAATACTTGTTGCACACCAAGCCACTGAAAACTTGAGTTCTATTGTTGGATTGGAGAAATACTTGTTGCACACCAAGCCATTGAAAACTTGAGTTATTCTCTTAGAAGGTTATGGAAAGGAATCTAGCCTTTAGATTTCTAACAATTTAAGAGATGATAACCTATAATTTTATTTATTTTTATCTCATCTTTGTTAATTAAGCCTTGTAATACTACATTTTGATGTCTTTCAAGGCTTATCATGAATTTATTTATCTTTTAAAAAATAAAAAGAGACATAAATTGCAATTGAAGAAGGAAATAAGGGATAAAAACTATCAACTATGATATATGCAAAATTAAAGAGAGAAAAATTACCTGATTAAACTTCAATTTGAATTGAAATTATACCTACAATTACAATTGGAAAATATAACATATAATCAATATGAACATTTTCAATTTATCTGGATCAATAACAATTGAAATAAGAAATGAAAGAAAGATAAATTATACCCAAAAATTAATCTTAATTTCAATTCGAAAATATAAAATTTAACCTATTTTGAAAAAACTATTATACACAATCAAATTTCAAAATTTTACCCATTCTTCATATCAAAAGAGCTATTGAGAAAATATATAATTCAAAGCAAAAACAAAAAGGAGACTTGAGAAAATAAATGAGATGTATTTCTTACCTAGATAGGAACGATGTTGATGAGACAAGGCCAAGGCGGAATCCTTGAATTTAAGGCCTTCGCTTACTAAATTTCAATTAGAAAAATGTGAATCTTGGCATTCAACAAGAGCAATTTTATTTTGAAGTTTTCACTTCCAATGTTATATTTTACCTCACAAAAAGAATTTTTTGTATGTATGATGACAAACCAAGCTTTTTTTATATACCAAATTGAGGTTGATGCTTACTCCTAAAATAAATTCCTTTAAATCTTTAAGAAAGAAAAAATCTTTTAAAACCAATTTTGCACAAGTGAAAAACTCATATATTGTAAAATAACTTCAAATTAATAAGCCCTTAATGAACATTTGCCCTTATCTTTGCTTAAGACTGGCCCTAATTCCTAAACAAACCCAAAAAAGTTAAACTGGAAGACCCTAAACAAGAGAGGTGAAAACGTAAAGCTGAAGCAAAAACACTCCGCAAAACTATCAAAAATGAAAACAAAGAAGGAACTATATATGATTTTAGGGCGTGCTTGGTTTATGGGTTTGGAAGATATCAAAGGGTTTGGGAATGAAAAATGTTAGTTGATTATATATTATCATTACGTTAACAATATTTTCATATTTAAGTTTTGAGTGTTCCTCCTTACCACCCAAATATCGGAGGAATGAAAGTCATTTCGCGGGCATGACACTCACTGTCACAACTATGACACTCAAGTTTTTTTTTGCTTTTTTTCCTCTTTGAGTAAATAATATAATTAATTAGAATATATTTAAATTTGATATAAAAATTTACCAAATTTTTTCCCTTTCTTAGCAAAACAATATAATTAATTATCATTAATTATAATATATTAAAATTAAATATAATTAATAAGAATATATTAAAATTTGATGTAAGACAAAAATTTAACAAATTTTTATTTTGCCCCTTTTTAGCAAAACAATATAATTAATTAATTAGAATATATTATAATTAAATATAATTAATTAAAATACATTAAAATTTGATGTAAAACAAAAATTTAACACATTTTTGTCCTATATTAGCAAAACAATATAATTAATTAGATCATAACAAAATTAAATATATTTAATTAAAATATATTAAAATTTGATGTAAAACAAACGCTTAACAAAATTTTATTTATCAAGATTTTTAACAAACCAATGACTATCAATATTAATGGTAATCATTCCTTGGTCCTAACTAACCATCATAATTATAATGATTATATATGTTCACATTCTTCACTTTATTTATTCTCATTCATATTACCATTGCATTATGTGAACCAACAACTCCCTTAGTATCAAACTAGCAAGCTTATACAGAGCTGAGAAGTCGACAGCCCAAAACAAACTACACACTACAACAAAAAAGGCTTTGGCAACAAATATTTTCATTGCTAAAAGCCAAATATTCATCCCCAAAACATTTTAGCGACGAACAAAGTTAGTCACATGAATCATCTCAAAATCGTAATAGTACATATTGTCGATGACGTTTTCACAAAATTGTCGCAAATCATATTTCGCTCAGATCTCAGATACGTCGAAAAAGAGATAGGCGAGGATAAGACAAATTGTCACCAAAGATATTTTGTGACACTTTCTTTTCGTGTCTAATGTTATTAACTACGATACAGAATTTGTAGGTAATAATGTTTTGTGATGTTTAATATTTCATAGCGAAAAATTTTTTGTGATGGTTTTCATAATGTAGGTAAAAGTTATTCGAGATAGTTTCTGGAATGTAGCTAAAAAGTTTTGGTAACAAATTTGGAATCGTAGGCAAATATTTTTAGCTATGTTTTTTATTTAATTTTTATAAAATTTTACTTAATTTTTTAAAATTATTATTATTGTTTTCATAAATGCTATTAAAAAGTTTGGTGATGAATTTTTATTTTTTACTAAAAAATTCGTTAAATTTTTTAATTAATTATCATTAATAGTAAGATTTTAATCCATCTTATTGTTAGTAATATTTATTCTTTTATTTATAATTAATTAAATGAAAATAAAAATAATTAAAAATTATAAGTAATTTTATATAAAAATAAAATGTAATTAAATGTTAATTATAAATTTTAACAAAAAAAACTAATGCACCAATTAAGACTCCTGCTCATCGTCACTACTACTTACATAGTTTGGGCTAAGTATTTGTTTGACCATCTTTTCAAGCTTCGCCAACTTTCGTTCAATATGGTATAACTTTTGCTCATTACGTTCTAACTTTTCTTCATTACATTGTAATTAAGCCTTAAGTGACTGATTTTCCTCTTGAGGCGTTGTTACATATGCTAGTCATGACGATGATGAATCAATTGGCGTAGAGTCATACCTAAGACCTTTAATATACCTTGACCCTATACCAAATACGTTGTTGCAAATATCATCTTTGTTTGGCTCATTTCCGTTAGACAATTATTTTTACAACAACTCCTGCATCTTATTGTAAAATTTTAAAAACAAAATAAATATTTAATTCAAATATTATTAGTACTAAATAAATAAACAAACTTAAAAATTAAACAAATTTTTATACTTGCATAATTATTCTACGCTTGTTTTGATGTTCTCCCTTCACCTTCCTTGTAGTCATTTCAAAATGTTTCTTCTTGCAAGCAAACATAATGACCATTCTAGGTACTTTTTTAGCGTTAGCAGAATATTATAGGTGTTTCATTAATGATTATGACCGGTTGAGTAAGTAATTACATGCCTTTATATAGCATCAAGATGTTAAGGATGCTTTTAATACACTTAAGGAGGCATTAGTACATTCTCTAGTTTTAGCTTTGACTGACTTTAGTAAGGAAACTACGATTGAAGCATATGCAAGTGGGAATAGGACGGGGGAGTTTTTTTATGCAAGAAGGCACACCTTGTTGCTCATTTTAGCTATTCATTATCTAAAAAGTACTTGCATTTGTCCATATATGAAAAGTAGTTGATGGCTTTTAGGCAGTAGTCACAGTAGTTGATTGGCAGGAGGTATATGATGAAAACAAACTACAAAAATTTAAAATATTACTAGGATAGAAGGTAACTACTTTTCAACAATCCTAGTTACCAAAATTGATTAGATTTAATTTCAAAATCATATATAAAAATGGAGTGGATAACATTGCTAATGGATTATCTAGAGTTTAACACTTTTCAAATGCAAATTGTTAATAACATTTCATCTAACACCTTGCAGACATGACAAACTCATCCCAAGATTCAAACGTAAATCACGTATTGTCCCTTCCATCACTAACATTAATATATTCCAAGCTACTTCCATGCATTCACAAACAACCTAAACCTATTCAGTGAATGCATATATAATCCCACTTCAAAACTGAACATAACACCTTCAAAACACGTGAAAGGAAGTACAAAACAATCCAAATAAAAAAGACCCACGACTTAACTCGATGGACAATCACAATGATGACAATGGGAGAACATAGAAGCACGCAAAACCCAAAAGGTAGAAGGTTGTCCAGTCGGGAGAAAATGAAGAAGAAATGAGCATGCAGAGAGTGGGAACAAATAGGGGGTTCAGGTCTTTGGGATAACACAGAATGTCAAACAACGTCGTTTCCATTTTTTTAAAAATTATACAACATTTGGCGACATTTTCCAAAAACGATGCCAAATGTATGCACAGACCAAATAGTTCAAAAAATAAAGAAAATGTCATCGTTTTAACATATTTGTGTCAACATTTAGCGATAAATTACAAAAATAGTTTCCAAATCTTTCTACATAGTCAACCTTTTAGCGATCTCGTGAGCAATTTGTCAGTAAACAAATTTTTCAATGGTGAAATTTGAAAAATAGTCATGAATTGTTTACACACAGTTAACCTTTTTGCAACGTTATTACTAATTGGTTGCTAACAATGATATTTGGCGACAAATAGGCTATAAGTTTCTAAATATTTATACAACATCAACCTTTTAATGACGGTATGGTTTGTTTGTCGCCAAATTTAGCGACACATTACCTATAGTGTCGTTAAAAGGTCTATGTTGTATCAAGACGAATTGCCTTATTAGTCACCAAATCTTTATAATTTTTATATTTTTCAAATTTTTTGGCCGATCTTCTTCTTTAAGGTTCTTAATATTAACCAAACTACCTTTATTTCCTTATTATCAGTATCTCATTTTCTGTTATGAAGCTGTTATATGAACATATGATTGTATATACTATATGTTGTGTTAAGCTGTCTCAAATTTTCAAGAGAAAATATATGAAAATGGAGGCAGTGGTGATGCCCGATGATCCGTGTAGGATTAGAAAAATTGGTTATACTATGTATTTTCATCGTGACGATCATGAAGTTTATCAGTTGGGTATGCATGTGTTCGAATTTGACTTCCTAATACCGTTTGATTTAGCTTTGATTGTTATATTCTCTTTCCTCAATAGTTGAAATGCTTAATACGTGCGATTTATCTAGTTCAGTCGTCCATACTAAATCTAGGAAATCGTTCACTATATCTTCTACAAATTTAGTTAAAGCAAAGAAATTGTTAGAAGAGGGTTTCAATTTATCAGAACCTGAGGGACGATCTTTAACTGTTTCAATTGATGGCTTGGAATGTGCAAGGAGGCTTTTTGGGAATCTAGACATTGACAACTCCTTTTACCTTTTTTGCCAACTCTAATGTCACTTGAAATAAAAAACAATTATTTCTTTTCCTTTGCAATGTAATATTATGCGTGGAACTTTATTTATTATTTTGTCCGTAAGAATTGTTAAACTTCTAATTAACATCTTGTAATGTATTATTATTTTATTGTTCATAAATATTAATGATTAAGAATAGTAATCAACTTAAATTTATAATATTTGATTTTATTAACATTAAAATTTTAGATATGTTTATCTTATTATGTCCAAAAAATATTTACATTCCAAAATTTAAATTCCCTACCATGCATGTATTTTCAACAATATGTTTAAAACTTTGAAATATTTTACAATGTTTAGATTTAAGAATAGTATTCAACTTAAATTTTTTATTTCTTATCTTATTATTATTAAAATTTTTGCATGCTTAGCTTTTTATGTCCAAAAATATAATTTTTATAGTTTTAATGATTTATACATACATACATATGTATGTATGTATGTATGTATGTATGTGTATATATATATATATATATAGACAAATTTATAAAGAAGGAAGATGAAAAAATATGAAAAATCATATATAAATGCCAGTTATAATTAACCTTAAGATTACTAAACACACTTATCATTAAAAATTATCAAATTAACATAATTAATCACAAGTTAATTAATATCAACCTTTATTGACGAAGAAAAGGTTTAGTGGAAAAAAGTTCACATTTTGTGATGAATTGCTATTTCGTTACAAAACATTCTTGTTTTTTGCGACACTTACATTTATCGTCACTAAATGCGTGATCTTTGGCAACAAAATAGGAAAATCGTCGCAAAATTAGGCGTTTTCCACAACGACTCAAGAGTCTCATCGTTAAATAAATTCTTTCAGTAGCAGTACCATTTTGGCAATGAATTTTGAAATCGTAGCCAAAAGTCCACATTTAACTATAATTTTCATTTTGTTGCTAAAGCAAACATAGCTAATAGTCTGTTTTGTTGTAGTGACAGCTGAAGCAACTTCAATGAGCAATCTACTTCCTCTATAAGGATAAGGGAGTACCACTCTTAGGAATGGGAGGCCAATGGCTTGAAGAGTTCAATTGTGAGAATTACTTATGCTTGAAGCTGAAGGCTTGATAGCAGATGTTATTCAAATGATATAGTATTGAAGATTTTTTAATTCAAAATCTAAGAATATTATATGCCATAATCTTAGTCAACAAAAATGGTTAAGTTTCTTCTTCATTGAAATTTATATTCAATGTAATGGGATAAGACTCACCTGAAGTGGTGTCCTTCCTAATTATTCTACAATATTATACAATATGCTAAAAAGTTGAGTTAACTAAGTAATGATTGACAATGACACTTCATAATATAAAGAAAAGAACCTTGGGGATGCATTTAGTCACATGGTGTATTAAGACTCTTAATTAATTGAAGTTGTTTGGTATATATAATATAAGAGATAGAGCCTGCTAAAAAAAATTCTTAATGAAATATGTACTAGTGTTAGCCACCAAAACTCTGCTTAATGCCTTGGCCTATTTATGAAGACGTAGCAAGAACCCAACTCCTCGTGCAAAACTTGTCCTCGATCTGTGCTCTAATGAATTAAAAAGTTTGATTTCAAGCTCAAACGTAATTATAGAATATATATATATATATATATAGTTGAATATTTTGTATCTTTTTAAAAGAGACCAACCTTAAAGTCTACAATGAATAGAATAGGCCATTCTTTTGGAAAACACAAAGATAAATGTTTTAATTAACGTGTTCAAAATTATGTTCCATTGAGAAAGAAGAAATATACAAAAAGAAATTATATTTGTTGAAATTAACTAAGAATGCTCAAATTGGAAAACATTGTCAATTTTCAATTTGATCGATAGTCTTAAGAATTTTCCTATTCTAATATCAAGATATATAGTAGATTTTTGTGGTAAAACAAATTGTTTGATTAGGATCAGGATCAGTGCATTACGTGGTTCCCTTTTCCAACCAAACGTATACCTTGACACTGCTTATTATATTTTCTTTTACGTTATCTTTTAACTTTTGTCATGGGTGACAATTCAAGCATCTAGTAGGGTAGTTGCAAGGTTAATATCCCTTCATATCCAGTTAATTTGAAGATTGAGACAAATATATTGCATACAAAAGAACCATCCATAATCACTGTAATGAGTCATAATTAACAGCTTTATATAAAATTATTTTAGTTATAGTTTGGCTAAATATCGTACATTTGCAAATAATCTTGCACCAATTTTTTTTTCCGTCATATAAAACTCTGTTGCAAGTTCTTTATACTAATTAGTATTTAGAATGAATTTTTTTTTGGGCATGAAATTGGGGATTCCTTGCAAAATTCTTTATCGTTACATCGTAGACATTTAATCCAACAGAAAATACTCAGCCTAACATAACATGCGTCCTAGAGTGTAATTTAACAACTAAATGCGTTATGAAACTTTGTTGAACGTACATGTATAATCATTTGTAAGCACAGGCCATTTCCTTCTAAGAATAAGTCGGCCTCAAAGAACATACGTTAAAATTTGCAGACGGCAGAGTTTGAAAAACTCAGAGACCTGGCACCTAATATTCACCAATGTCCCTGATAATTAATGAGATTGCCTACTTTAATCTGCTTGAGCTGACCCACCCACCACTGTTTTGATCTTTTCACCCTCCTGAGATGGGGTGAAATTGATAATAATAGCCATTTTAGAAGTTCCAAAGAAATGATGACTGAGAATAGCCCTCATGGATCTCATTGATATGATCCCCCTCCCTGTTATTTTCATCCACAACTTGTGAGGAGGATCCTGCTTCTCCATCTGTCGGCTGATAATTATAGTCACCACTCATGCTGTCCTGCCATGGATAAAGTCCAAACTCCGAGACACTATTGTTGGAGTCCAACATGTTCAAAAATGACCAATCTAAGGCCGCGTCACCATCCACCTGGAGGGCCCCATCCGACGATGACGATGTTGTGCACTGCTCCAATACGCCACGTGAAGAATGAGCCTCCAAACCACTACCATCCGTCGCCGGCTCTTCGTTAGCGTACCTGGCAGCAACCGCTTGTATGTCTTGCGGGTTAAGAGACTGCCCGTCGGCGAAGTCCGGCGGATTACCAGGAAAGTTGAACTTAGCACCGCCTCCTCGTAAACAATATAGGGCCGCGTCAAACGCACGCGCCGCTTTCTCGGACGTGTCATATGATCCTAACCATATTCTTTCACGGCTATTCGGTAGCCTAATCTCTGACACCCATTTACCCCATTTCCTCTTTCTAACACCCTTGTATTTAGGTTCAGTTTTGTCGGACGTGGGTTGCTCCGACAGTGACGACGGTGATGACAACGGTGAGGATTTTCCAGGTTTCACCATATGTAGTACAACAATATTAGTGTCTATGCTCAAGTGTAATTAATAGAGAGTGAGGTCGGAAGCAAGTTGAGATTGTGGTTAACAAGGTTGTTTGTGTGTGTTCGAGGGCGAGGTTTGTGTTGTTGCGGATAGTGAAAATGGCGGCTTTGGCTTTGCATATATGTATATATATATGTAGTAGTGAGGGAGAATAATTTAGACTGTTTTGAAGGGTCGAACGTCGAAGCGTGTTGATTAGAGAAGTCGGAGGTGATGGTAAATGCAGTGGACACGTGGCAGGAAAGAAGGCGTTGATAAGAATTGGGAACGCGGTAGGGACAAAACTGGTATTAAAGAACGTGTCTTATAGCCGAAGCTCGTGTCTAAAACTGAGGATGTGTTTGGTGGACCACAAGTGCCTGGATCTTTCCTGCTCTTTTGCTTTTAGCTAGTCTTTTGTTACTTTTTAGATGATCATCTTGTTTCTTTTAGTCGTTTGTTACTCTGTTTTACAAATGACAAGGTTTCAAACGCTTTAAAAAGTCTTATGCCAGCAATTAAACCACCCCCTCTAAAAGGCAAAATAATCTTCTTTACTTCGAACCAATCGCTACACTTCATTCATTTGCTGGCATTTGCAGAACGTACTCCCTGTTTCATATATTTGCTGTCTCGATTGAATATATGGTAAAAGCTTCTGACTGGTATAATGATGTTGAAGCAGAAATTAAGATGATACTTCTCCGAAAGTATAATGGGATGAAATGGTCAAAAATCCTCAATTTTCATTTATCAATTTCTCCAAGAGTTTACAATCAGCTAATGAAGTTGTAGCTCAATGATGTTATGCACCTTAACCCACTGGCACAATCACTAGGGTAAAAGTCCTATAGTGATATTTTGATTATAAAAAACGAATGCCACATATGGTCATAGACGATTGAGACTGAGAATTACAAAAAAAAAAAAGAAAGAAAGAAACCCTTGAAAAGTGCATCAACTTCTTGGGTTCATGGAGGTGGACCAACCCGTCAATCTCAACGATGACAACAGGTGGCGCTAGCAGTTAAATGAAAGGCTCACTCTCCCTCTTCCTATCAACTACCTCGGAGGTCCACTGTAAGAGCTTGTGGGCCCATGAATAGTCGCACTCCCTCTTCTCTTTTTAAGTAAAATATCTTTGCTGTCCAAAATTTCTTTAAAATATCATTTGATATTAAAATATTATAATAAATAATAAAAATTACAATCACAATTACTAATGTTCTATTAATATTTTCAATAAAAGATTCATCTTTTATACTTGGTTAGGGCATGTATGCAAATGGAATAATTTATAATTCGGAAAATCAATTTTGAAAATGAATAGTGATGCCATAATTTAATTAGGATAAATTTTTAGATCCAGATTTACTTTCATTTATTTTTACAAATTATTTAAGTTCCAAAAAAAATTTTATGGAATCACTTATGCCAAATCACATTTAGCATCCGCTTTGGAACATCAAACGGATTTGTTTATATTAGACAAGAAATACTAAAATCTCTTTAAAAAATATTTCATACTTGAAAATTTTATATAACTATTATAAAGTTTTGATAGTGATTTCTTTTAGAATAATTCTATAAATACTTAGCAAAAAGTTTTAAGTAATTTAAAATAATAATATTTTTTAAATTAAGTAAAAAAATCAGGGAAAGTTTTAAAATAATAATAATATATATCTCTTGAAGCCATTCTAGGTTTATAAGTCGTGGACTACAATTTATCATTTCAAAACCAACTTTGGGAAACACAGGAGAGGGTAGTAATTACAGAGGCATAAGTCACTAGGCATGATTAACTCGTAATTGCATTTTATAATACCTAGTGTTAAGAGTGTGCTTCGAGTGGGTGCATGGATTCCTCACTGACTATGGTTTAAATCTGTAATCATTAAGATCCAAAGGACTATTTCAACGATGATGAAAAGTAAAACCATAACTTAAAACACTTAAAAAACACACAATTGTCCGTTCGCATGAACTCATGAAAAGGAATTGTGGGGGTAGACCAGAACCCAAATAAGACCCCGTATTTCTAGAAGAAGAGGCGCAAGTGGACGCGCTATTTAACGTAGTCTCTGCCAAGAGTCACGCAAGACTAGTGTAAACGAAAGAATGAGGAGGTGGTTAAAGTGTTTGTTACATGCTTGGTGTTAGGTTGCTGGCTTTTTACTCTGTTTTTTCTTTTCTATTTTTTTTCTTTTTTCTTCATTCCATGCAAACTCAGCAACCCTTTTCATGGTTAAAACACGTCAAATAGCTGACGTTGAAATCCTCAAAACATTAGTAAATTAGATACTTGTTTCTTTCTTGTCATATTATTCATGTAGGAACAGTGAAATTTGGAGTTTTAAGTCTTTTACACAAGACGATAGTTAGGGTGTCATTGCTTGTGTCACTGAATGTAAAATATTATATGGTGTATAAAATATTGACGCTATGCATGTAACATGGTTAAAAAGGCATGATGTAATAAAAGTCTGACAGAAAGTTGTATGATAACCAAGCGAAATAGTAACTAATGCAGTATTAATTTTAGTTACGCCTCGTATTATGTTGTAGAAAAATTAGTTTAAAATTTAAGCCCAGGCCATTTGAATACGATTTCCTCCAATTAGGAAGAGTAAAGAAAATTGAGTCAAAATATAAATGTTACAATTAAAATATATATTCCAAAGTATTAAATTAAGTCCTATCCATCAACCTTTGAATCTAACGTTTCTCATTTTGATGTTGTTGTAAAGAGTTAGGGAAAGGGGGGATGCTATTAAAATTAAAAATCTTCAATATAAGGCACGCAGGGATCACATCACTAAGTTATGTAACGTTGTTTACGTCGGTGAATCGAGAAGAGCTTTTTTTGCTGTGACTCATAGGCTTGTCGAATTTTTTACCGATCAGTTTCACTGAAGCTACATCACAGATTTTCAACCTATATACCAATCAAAGTGATTGATAAAATAGATTATTCATAAGAGATCAAAGATAAACAAAAATTAACTGTAATATAAATTTTAGTATGCTAACCAAGACACAAGTCTTTTCTCCTGAACGGATATCAACTCTCTAACGCTTGATTGCCTTTTAGGAATTAGTGTTGGTATTATATTAGTATATATTTAACAAAATTATCCTATATTAAAAATGAGGACTATTTTTTGTTATAAGATATCAAATATCTTTCTTTTTATGTTAGGCGAATTGAGGTCTTAACCCATAGTTTTGGGATAGTAAAATATATCGTTATCAATGAAGTTATTTTTAGTGAAATTAAGCAACATACGAAACCTCTAGTTTAATGAAATGACAAAGTGATCAGTAAAAGAGTTAATTGAATCACTAGCATAAGATAGTTTATATATGTAGGGTTCAACTAGGCTAAGATTTTGGACTTGTTAGTTGAATGAAGGGAAAAAAAAAAGTGGTTTTAGAATATACAATGTTGTGGGCTAGGGAATAGGGTTAGCTGAACTCCCAATTAAACAAGCATAAGATAGTCAAGAAAATAATCGCTGTTATATGTAATTTGTGTCAAATGATTATTTTAATTAAATTTTAGTTAAGTTTACTATAATTGAATTTTGAGAACAACTTGTAGCATATTAGAGAGTTGCTAAGTGCAACGAGAGATTAGATAGCATTTGACAAGATATATTAAGAGTTAATTAATTTGTATGATAAAAATTGAAAAATAAATATAATTATTTGATTAAACTATTGTAAATTAATTTTATGTTTCTTTCTTTGTTTATTTCTATTACTGTATTTATTTTTAAAATTATTTTATACAAAATTGTCATTATTATTTATTAGTTTATAAATAAAAGAGAAAAAATAATAGATTGCTAAAATTCTTTACATCAAAGGAAGGGGAAAACCTTAATGTCATTCAAATTATTAGATGCACTAATTTCCAACGGACGAATATTTCAAACTCTTTTGGGGGATGGGCTTGGACTCTCTGGAGATGTTGTCACACAACCTATCCAACTCGTAAGCTGGGTTACTATTTCAGGAGCAACGGAACTCAAATAACTTCTTTGGGTCGGTTGGTTGTCAAGATATTGGTCCTGCCAAATATCAGGTTGTTTTGAGTTGCAAGTTTGCCGCTGACACGAAGAAGATCCCTCGTTGGCAATTTCTCGAACGGTTGGAGGAATTAAGATCCCCACTAGAAACTAGTGTTCAAAAAAACTGAATTCGTCGTGATTCTCTTCAAAACCCTTTTGAATTTTCGTCTGTTGTGGTATAGCATTTGCTCGTTTGATCCTGCTACTTTTCTTAGAAATTGTTGTCGTTGTTCGTTTTAATTGGAAATGAGACGGAGGTAATTGTTGTTCTCGAAGAGTTCTGGACTCTGAAATCGTTAAACAATGGCTAACTGGAATGTTAAAGGTGTACTTTCGATGGGTAAAACAAATGGGGATCAGGTGTTCGCTTTATTGCCCATTAGAGGAAATAGGAAGAGAGAATTATTCTTGGGATGGCTAAAGATTAGATTGATGACAACGAGTAAACGGGTTCAAGATAGAAGTGCAAACAAGAGGGTTCACGATCTTGAAATAGTGAAAGAAAAGTGGAAGGCAACGTCGAAAGTGATGACATTAATGGATATTTTGAGGAAGGAGCCTGAAATGATCATCCCAGTAAAATACCTTGAGCGACACAGGAGCCAGTTCAATCTACCAAAACCCCATAAAGTTGTTGATCTCCTGAGGAGAATGCCAAAGCTGTTTGAATTGTACAAAGACCAACGAGGAGTGATATGGTGCGGAATGGCAAAAGAAGCTGAGGATTTATTGGAAGAAGAAGAAAGATTACTTGCTGACCACTCTGATAAAGCTGCTGAACATGTTTGTAGAATGCTGATGATGTCTACGGATAGGCGGCTTCAGATTGACAAGATTGCAAATTTCAGGAGAGATTTCGGTCTGTCTATTGATTTTAGAAGCAAATGGGTGAGTAGCTATCCGGAGCTATTCAGGGTTGTTAGATCTCGGGATGGACAAGAGTGTTTGGAACTTGTTTCATGGAACCCTTCTTGGGCCATCACAGAGTTGGAGAAGAAGCTATTAGGCTTGACTGACAGTAGTAAGCATAGACCAGGATTGCTTTCATTGGCATTTCCCTTGAAGTTCCCTCCTAATTTCAAAAAGGTGTACAGAATCGGAGGCAAAATTGAGCACTTTCAAAAGTTGTCATATTTGTCACCATATGCAGATGCCAGTGGGTTGACAGCAGGTTCAAGGGAATTTGATAAGAGGGCTGTTGCAATCATTCACGAATTGCTTAGTTTTACCATTGAGAAGAGACTGGTAACTGATCACCTTACTCACTTCCGGCAGGAATTTAAAATGCCACAAAAATTGATGAGACTTCTTTTGAAGCACTTTGGGATTTTCTATGTCTCCGAGAGGGGGAAGAGGTTTAGTGTGTTCTTAACTGAAGCTTATGATGGTCAAGAACTAATTGAGAAATGCCCTTTGGTCCTTTGGAAGGAAAAACTCCTGAGACTGGTTGGTTATCGAGGAAAGAAGAAGAAGATTGAGACTTTCAGTGATTTTTCAGACACATATGATGATAGTGCCAAAGAAAAGATCACTTTGCATTTTGAGCACGAGGGGACAATGGATTGTGTGGATGATGCTTTGCTTGGAGATGATGAGATTGAGATTAAAGAAATTGGCGATGCATTTAAGAATAGTGATGCATCAAGAGATCATACACATTTAGCATGGGGACATGATTGAGTCTTTGTATAACTCTTCATATTGCTACAATGAAGATGAATTATGGAACATTGGCAGTGTGTACGAGGAGATTGATACACACTCGAGATCATACACATATTATTATTTGCTTTTGTTTCTATAATTTAACTTCAGGACAGCTTATACTTCATTGGAAGTGAAAAAGCTCCAGCAGATTCTTTTGGATTGAAGTAGACTATACTGATACTTTATGGTCATTTTACAATCACCAGGCTGATCTAGAAATAGCAATACTATGTCATTGATCGCTAAACACGATGTAGATCATTCTGCTTGACATTATTATGTCGGAATGTGAATGAAAAGTCAGAAGTCTTAAAAATTGCTGTGTGGATGAAAGGTAGCTAGTTCTTGTTTTTGGACTTGCTCAGTTGTTTTTCATTCATGATGAGTCGAAGAAAAATCACAAAGATCAAAACTTGTATAGGAATATAGATTTATGAAGTCCTTATGCTTTAACGTTAAGTTACATACATAAGCAGCTAAAGAGTCGATATGAGACATTCTTTTATGCTGAAGAGTTGAAGGGTATGGATTGCTGAATACACGGTTCTTAATGATCTTTACCATGATTGCTATTATCCACTTCCGTAATGAATGGCACCAATCTACCAGGTAACATGCATATTAAGTTGCTTCCGTATCTTCCTTCAGTTGACATGCTGGAACCGTCTGCAGATCAGTGAATACAGAATATCATGAGATATTTGACATCGGCAATATGGGATGTAAAAGCCAACTAAAAAAGGCAGCTTGCCCTTTCTAAATAGGAAGGACATTAGTGTCAGGTGGTCAATGAAATTTAAATCCTTTTTTTTTTTTGGATACAAGTGGCTACATTAATAAAACAGAGTTTAGCTTCTTTATGCTGGAAAAGGAAAAACTAAAAGAGAAACGATTGAAATAGTGAGGTTTACAATTAGATCGACTCTGGTTTGCGATTGAAGCCTCAGATTGAGTTGTTTGGCTTTCAAGCACTACAACTTGGGATATTGAATTGCTTGGACTATATCTCGAATACTTGCCACGTGCATGCTTCTTTCCATCTGTATTGGCGATTCATAAATGACTCTTTGGTTTTATGATCTATATTCAGAGTTGGCTCTTTATATCATCACCATAGATAGAAAATTTGCAAGCCTGTTATGTAGGATGCTGATATGGCCCAGAACTAGATTATAGGCCTACTGTCTTCACTCAAGAAAGAAAGTTGGCAATTCATTGGAAAGGTTTGTGGCTAGTGACCCAGCAGCAGAAATTGAATGGGGTATTTCACATATATGCCTGCATCTGAGAAACTAATTAATTTCATTAGTATATTTTTGCGTTTTAATCCTCCTTAACCTGTGCACTAAAGGCAATTCTTAGCTTCATTGACAGTGAGTATAATCCTCATGTGCACTAAAGACACTTTTTTTTTTTTGGGTACATCAAGGGAGGGAACTAAGCTTAATGTCGAGGAAAAGCAATCCCGTGCGCATCCGCGCGCAAAAGAGTAGCAAGTGCAGAGGGAGGGCTATGCCACACATGCTCGCCGCGTACGAAGCCCAAGCCTAGACGGGTTAGGTGGTTAGCACATTGATTACCTTCACACAGGACATGTGCAGTAATATACCGTGGGCTATTGGCTAGAAAGAAGCGGATATCATAGATCACATTGGCTAAGGGATGCAATTGGAGATCCACCGGAAAATAACTTAGGCAGCGAAGCGCTTCCATTGAGTCTGATTCGATAATTAATCCATCACACTGAAAATTCCTGGCAAAGGTGATACTAAATCGGAGAGTCTGTTTTAATATGGGTAGAGTGTAAAGTCCACTATTAAGAATTGAGCTTGGGTCAACTATTACTATTGTCTAAATAATTAGAACTAGTTATTTGGATAGTTGACCCTTACCACTTATAAACTCTTTAACATTTTGATGTCTAGGTAATATGAGACACTCTAACAAGTTCCGCAACCATGATGGTAGTTAAGTGACATTAGTTTATATGATCATCTAAACGGCTGTAGCTCAAGTCCTTCTACAGATCAAGTAAAAAGTATATGGTGGCCTATATTCTACATAATAAGTGTTTAGAGTTTTAAAGATTTTGTTAAACTTTGAACATTAACCAAGGAAGGAAGTGGATATGGTATGGACTTGTCATTGTCAATTCATATTCATAAATAGGCGCAACTACATCCAGCATATCCCCATTCTTCTAGTTTTGACTTTTCTTTTAGTCAGACCCTTATATGTGGGGCTTTGTAAGAGCCGTGTCCTGTGCCCACATAGACACTTACAGGATGCAAAAATCAAAAGATGCGCTTCATCTTGCCAAGCAATTGAACAATTTGGCCCATGAAACCAATGGTATGGTTCCATAATACCACTGCTAATAATGGCTTGGCTTGAAAGTTTCGATGAGCAAACACAATCATTTACTCTCATCTATCACAATCTTGATTTTGATTAGCCACATGTGTATATCGGCAGGCCATTCAAGATTATATCCGTTTTAACTGTTGTGCACTAATACAGACTTCCAAGTATGGGAATCGAATTAGGAACCTCTTTCGTAAGGGGGAGATTTTTTGTTCAAGAATATGTTAACCCAAAAGAAGATTTCAACCCGGTTAACCAAAAGAAGATTTCAACCCCTTTCGTAAGCCTAATGATCCACAACCTAAGTGGACTTTTAACACAGAATTAACTGGCTCTTTCGTAAGCCTAATGGTCAAAGTGTTGTTTATATTAAGTGAAGTGCCAAGTTTCTGCAATGGAATACATATCCTAATTGTCATGGAAGAGTAACCTTTGCTTAGAAAAATGGTAACAGTTTGTAAAACATGGCAGCCGCATGGGAGGACACAGTAATAGTTGCCTTCTGCTTCTTCTTTATATCATCATGATGACGATGATCTTAGTCTCAATACCAAGTCATTGCTTAATTGTTGTGCATAAGTAAGTATGGCTAAGCTGGGTGGTAGATAAACTATAAAGCTTCTGGCTGCTGCAACACGTCTTTAGTTTCAACAGATGTATGTGATCAAGGCCAAAACTGTGACCATCAACCACTCCGTGTAATATTGTTTTCTTTCTTTGATTTGATCATAATTTAATATGACAAGTAACATCCTAAGAATTGAATTCATTATCCCTTTTATCCGCTGTCGAGTGAACAAAAAAGAAATGAAATCACCGCTTTGGAGTTTGAATTGATCACACTCTCTCTTATTTATTGAAGAATTTATGGCAGTCGATAGCACCTCAACTATACACCAGCTGAAGGTAGTTGCCTACATTAACTTCTCTTCACCTACCTCCTTCAATTATTCTTAAAACTATTTGTCCAATTACAGCTACACCTAGGTGTGTTGTGTGTATGTAATCTGTATAAATCCTTGTCCTTAAATCCTTGTTATTATCCATATCAAAGGACCCTTTTGATCAACATGGCTAGTGAAAGAGATCTCTTGTCCACCGAGATTGTGAACCGTGGGATAGAATCTTCAGGTCCTAATGCTGGTTCTCAAACGTTCTCTGTGAGGGTCAGCAGAAGGTTACCGGACTTTCTCCAATCGGTGAACTTGAAGTACGTCAAATTGGGTTACCATTACCTTATCAATCATGCCATTTACTTGGCTACCATACCTGTTTTGGTGCTCGTGTTTAGTGCCGAAGTGGGGAGTCTCAGTAGAGAAGAGCTCTGGAAAAAGATGTGGGAAGATGCTCGCTATGATCTTGCCACCGTGCTTGCTTCTTTTGGAGTTTTTGTGTTCACGGTTTCTGTTTATTTCATGTCTCGTCCAAGGTCCATTTATCTCATCGATTTTGCTTGCTATCGGCCTCATGACGATCTCAAGGTAAATCTTCCTGATCACCATGCAGCCGTATGAATTTGTTCTGCAGTTTTATGTTTCAGTAGAGAAGAATTTTTGAAGTCTTTTAATAAGGTGATCTCCATGTTGCTGTTGTATTACAAAGTTTAACAAGTTTGGACAAATGGTTCTTTTGTTGACATGTAAATTACTTAGAATATTTTAATAGTCTTGGAAATGACCAAGATCACAGTTCCAAATCTTGAAGGGATAACGTGGTTTAAACTCGCACAGTGAAATTGCTCGATATTCCGATTCTGACTAAAATCTTCGTCCTGTATTTGATGTCAAGGGGTTAAATTAGGGCGGATGTATGTTATCACAATTTTGAACCATTACGGTACAAGTGGCACTTAGCTGAATTACAAGTGATTTGACCTAATTGTTTACAAAAAGTTAAACGCAAATCAGACCCTTACACAAAAATAAAGATGCTTATTTACCTCCCCCCCAAAAAAAAACTGGTTTTGATGGTAGGGGAGTAATGATAAACTTTGTTTATCATATAAAATATTGCTCAGAAGTTAAGAAGATATGTCATATGGAATTCAGGTGAGCAGAGATCAATTCATCGAGCTAGCTCGAAAATCAGGCAAGTTTGATGAGGCGAGTCTAGAATTCCAGAAGAGAATATTACAATCATCAGGCCTAGGAGACGAAACTTACATTCCAAAAGCGGTGATGTCACAAGAGAACTGTGCAACCATGAAAGAGGGTCGTGCAGAGGCCTCCACAGTAATGTTTGGAGCACTTGACGAGCTCTTCGAGAAAACCAGGGTCCGACCCAAGGACATTGGGGTCCTAGTGGTTAACTGCAGCATCTTTAACCCGACCCCCTCACTCTCGGCCATGATCATAAACCACTACAAGATGAGAGGTAACATCTTGAGCTACAATCTTGGTGGAATGGGGTGTAGTGCGGGGATTATCGCTGTGGACCTGGCACGAGACATGCTCCAGGCCAACCCCAACAATTATGCAGTAGTGGTCAGCACCGAGATGGTGGGCTACAACTGGTACCCCGGTCGAGATCGGTCCATGCTCATTCCTAATTGCTTCTTTAGGATGGGTTGCTCTGCAGTTCTCTTGTCAAACCGGCGTCGTGACTACCCTCGTGCCAAGTACAGGCTTGAACATATTGTCCGGACCCATAAAGGAGCTGACGATCGCAGTTTCAGGTTTGGCTTTATTTGCATTACTTTACCCCCCTTTTTTTGGTCTACTAATCGAGTAGAGTTTTCCTGTGTTTTAACTGTTGTGTTGACATCAAAGCTACCCTAAAAGAGTAAAAGTTTAGGGTTTTCATTAATTTTGATGGAAGATTTTACACGGGATACTAGCCGAGTTCATTAACTGGTAATGAAAGCCTTGAATTTGATTGCTAATGACTTAGTCCTTGGGTTTAAGTATCAATAATTGGTGAAATTCGATGCTTACTCAAGGATGAGTGGTAAGTAAATATGCCATAATAAACATTCTTAGTTAGCAATCGAACTTCACCAAATATTGATACTTAAACAATCGGTAGAAACAGATATGCCATAATAACAATTGGATGAGTGGTAAGTAAATATACAGAGCGAGTTGAGATTAAAGAAAATGGAAACCGAAGTGGGTCCATAGAGCTGGCCGAAAGTTAGGATAATTGGAGGAACAATTAATGACCGCATGTCAATGAGTTTAACTTAAGTGGGATCCACCGACAAGTGAGTTAAGATTTCGGCTACCTTTTGGGATGTGGTAGTTGTAGATTTTTGTCGTCTTAACTCAAGAACGAGTGTACGGATCCAAAAAGAAAAGAAAAGAAAATGAAGTAAAGGACCGAATAAATTATTTGCCTTTCTGTTCCTGAACATGGTTTACGTTTAATCATTTGAGTTGACAACTTGTTACTCTCGAAATAATTTATTATTACCAAAGACAACAACGTAGGTCGTAGATTATACTTTAACTAAATAATAAATGTCCAATCTTAATGCCTGATGACTAGTAATTTAAATCCCTGATCAATGGTCAATATCCGCAGGTGTGTCTACCAGGAAGAAGATGATGAAAAATTCAAGGGACTAAAAGTGAGCAAAGATCTAATGGAGATAGGAGGCGATGCACTAAAAACCAACATCACCACACTGGGACCTCTAGTTCTACCCTTCTCCGAGCAGCTCCTCTTCTTTGCAACCTTAGTATGGAGGCATTTATTTGGCAACAACAACACTCGATCAACCTCCCAACCATCTTCCTCCTCAAAACCATACATTCCAGACTACAAACTTGCTTTCGAGCATTTCTGCGTCCATGCAGCGAGCAAGACGGTGCTTGACCAGCTACAAAGAAACCTTGAACTCAGCGAGAAGAATATGGAGGCCTCAAGAATGACACTTCTCAGATATGGTAACACTTCTAGTAGCAGTATATGGTACGAGTTGGCCTACTTGGAAGCTAAAGAGAGGGTGAAGAGAGGTGACAGGGTTTGGCAACTGGCTTTCGGATCAGGGTTCAAGTGCAATAGCCTGGTTTGGAAGTCCATGAAACGTACGAGGAAACCTTCTAACAATCCATGGCTTGATTGTGTTGACAGATATCCTGTGCCACTCTAGTCTAGCTAGCTTCGTGCGTGCATTGAATACGTAATCAAACAACGGCTTAGCTGTTTCCTATTTCTATGTTTCACATCCCTCTTAGAGTAGGGAATGGCTTTTAGAATTTTGAAATGGTCTTGTTGCTTCTATGTTTATGGTGACCTGAACCAAAGGCATTGAAGTGGAAACGTTTGTGCCAAATGGTGAAGTCAATTTTAGCCATACGCTCGACAAAGTCGTATATTTTTTATTCCATTTCTCTGCGCTTAAGAACTAAATCAAAAATTACCATAGACTTGTTGCGAAAACTTAATGCTTGCATCAGTTTATATATTTCAAGAAAACCAGAATGAGAAAGTGGTCAATTAACCGAAAAAATGCTCCAAAAAATTACGTAGGTGCTCGCATCATTCTTAGTCAATACTCAATACTGCAAAACCAACGACAACAACATTAAAAATACTACGTGAGCTAGGTCAATATCGGCAAAACCAATGATAACATAGCATGTAAGCCCACCATCACTCTGTGGGCTTTAGCAACTATGCTTGTGTTGTTTGATGGAGGAGCCCTACAAACACTCGCTTGATTTGTCTTAATTATTTAAGCATCATAGTGAAGCGAATTTTAATTTTAAATTTTTTGTCCACTATTTATGTATCTTTTAAGTACTTAAATTAATTATTTGAATAAAGATGAATAATTAATTTATAGTCTTTCGCTAAAAGGTATCAACTTCTGAGGAGTTAAAATTCATTAACTACTTTAGAGTTACTTGGAATTGCTAATGTTAGGTCATTCTGCCAAATATTTTTTAGAAATATCATTAAATTTCATGGCTTAATGAAAGGAAAAAAGAATACTTTTTTTTCTATTAAAGTTCAAATTCAAGTAAAACAAAAAATTTAAAAAAGGAAAGAAATTGCTATTGCTAGCTGGAAAGGAAATTAATAAATATTCATGACCTACTGAACTTGATCCTTAATCCTAAGACCATTCCTTACTAATTTGCATCGTTGATTGATATGAGGGGTCCTATCTTGTCCCCCTCGTTTCATACAAAAACCTCTCATTCTTAATAAATAAATTGCTAGTGTCCTTAAAATAGTATGTAAAATCTCCAGAATATTAAAGCTTGTTTTGAGTGGATCGATTCACTCTTAGAATTATATTTTAATAAATATTTTTTAAAGAATAGAAGATAAAATTTTACCAGAAATCTCTAGTCAAGCTGATAATGAAAAGAATGGATTCTCTCTTTATATTTAGTATAATGAACAACAATTATGTAGTCTTTACAAGGAACTATTTTGGGAAGGAAATTAACGGCTTTACATAATTCTAGCCTAGAAATATTGAATAATGATAAATTAGGTAATTTTAATATTTTTTGCTGACTAATTGATTCCTACAATCATTCTAATCAATCTCTTGTAACAACTCACGTTAACACTCCCCCTCAAATTTGTGTGTAGATGTCTTCGATGCCCAACTTGTCAAATAAGTTGTAAAATTCTTTGCTAGGGATAACTTTAGTAAGTATATCTGCTAATTGATCTTTTGAGTTAACAAATGGGAATTGTACTATTTTTTCCTTAAGTTTCTGCTTGATGAAATATCGATCTGCCTCAACATGTTTGGTTCGGTCATGTCGGATTGGATTGTGTGCAATAGCTACCTTGTTATCACAAAACAAATTCATTATAGATTTAGATGCATATCTAATTTCCTCTAATAACCTCTTTAACCAAAGAAGCTCATAGAGTCCTTTAGTCATGCCCCTAAACTAAATAGTGTAACCACCTTCTATTTTTTACTCCTCCAAATGACCAAATTGCTCCTACGAATGTGAAAGACCCTAACGTAGATTTTTTGTTGGTAATATTCCCTACCCAGTTTGCATGTGTATAGCCATCAATATGTACTTGATGGTTTTTCTTAAACAAGAGTCCTTTACCTAGAGATGACTTTAGGTATCGTAGAATTCAAAGCCACAACACTCATATAATCTTCATTAGGGTAGTGCATGCATTGACTTATCAAGCTCACTACATAAGCAATGTCAGGTCGTGTGTGAGATAAGTTCTAAGTAGATTAACTTTCTCACAAGAAATGGCTACCTCTCTTTGTTTTTAGGTGTTTAATACAAGAATTCTCCCAAACCATGATTTTGAACTATCAGAGTATCAACAAGTCTACAATCAAGTATTCCTATTTCGGATAATAAATCAAGTATATATTTTCTTTGTGACAAGCATATGCCTTATTTTGAACTAGCTACTTCAATACCCATAAAGTACTCAAGCCCTCTAAGATTTTTCATTTCAAATTTAGTTGCTAAGAAATTTTGCAAGCTAGAGATTTCCTCCTTGTCATTTCCTTTAACAATCATATCATCAACATAGATAATTAGAGCTATTCGAGAAGAGAGCATGATCCGAATTGCTCTGCTTGTATCCATATTTTCTCATTACAAGGCTGAAACAACTAAACCATGCTCTAGGTGACCGTATAATGCTCTCTGTAGTTTACAAACTACCTCCACCAGTGAAGAAGTGGTAAAACTAGGCAGAATGTCCATGTATACCTCTTCCCCTAGGTCTTTTTAGAGAAAGGATTTTTTAACATCGAATTGATGTAGTGGTTAGTCTAGGTTTGCAGTAAGAGAGAGTAATACTTTTATAGCATTTAATTTTTCCATGGGTGAAAAAGGTTTTTGGTAGTCTATTCCATAAGTTTGAGTGTATGCTTTTGCAACAAGTCTTACTTTGTATCTTTTAACTAACCCATCCACCTTATGTTTGACAGAGAACACCCATTTGCATTCCACAGTCTTTTTTCCCTTTGGTAATGGTATAAACGTACATGTATCGTTATTCTCTAATGCTTTCATCTCTTCATCTATTGCTTAGGCCCATTTGTGATTGTTCATAGCTTCACTCACCATTTTAGGAACATGCTCCGCTGATAGTTTGTGTACAAACGCTTTAAGAGGTTTGGTAATCTCTAAGTTGAGACATGGTTAGCAACCAGTTACTTTGAATTTTTCTCTTCGTGATCAAGTGAGTAACAATTTAAAAGCTTCCCTCAATTATATCTGAAAGCTAATTTATATCTGGTAGAATTATCTAATGAATTATTTTAAGAAGATTTTAGCAATTATACCTCAAGAACATTCTCAGGAGATTGATTGGTTTGTAGTTACTAATTGCCAAGGTAGGAGTTGTTCATTTTCGATCTTTGTATTCTCTTTTCCCTGATTTGCTAATATTTCTTCTCCACTTTCTAATTGCAACATTCTTAGCATTCTCAATTTCTTTTTCACTATTGGTTGTCATTCGTTGAACCTCAACTAAAATTTTCGTAAATGATTTTTCCAGTTATGCTCTTCACTTATCATCTCTCCCTAAAACCCTTTACTTGGACCAAGATATCCTCTATGATGCCCACTAGATGCCTAAGAGACCAATCAACCAATTGCAACACTATAAATGTAGGCTTAAGACTCTTAACTCCTAATGACATATAGATAGACTTAGGCATTATATTGATAGCCGCCCCCAGATCAAGTAAGGCTCCTCCTATGGTAGCTTTGCCTATTGTGCATGGAATGGTGAAAGATCCAGGGTCTTGACATTTAACAGGTATTTGGGGTTTGAAGAGTGCGGACACGTTTGAGCTTACTTGTACTCTCTCATTAGGCCTAAACTTTCTTTTGATTGTGCACAAGTTCTTAAGATATTTAGCATAGGCTGAAACCCTTTTCACTAAATCAACCAAAGGTATGTTGACTTCTACTTTCCCAAACAAGTCAATGACATCTTTTTCATGTTTACAATCAGTCATCCTTTTTCTAAGCAAATATGAATTCGGAAAAGGAAGGTCTTTTATACTTACCTCCTTATCGGTTGCTCCCTAGGTGCCTTGCTTGCTTGACTCTTGGTGGCTTTCAGAATTCGCTTTCTTGCTCTTCAATTGCTTTGACTCCCTTTCAGTCAAAAGTGCCCTTTCACAATTGAGAATCCACTGGAAGCATCCATGGTAGCAGTCGACGGTGGAAGAAGCTGAACAGTGGTGTGGATGAGAGGAGATGAGGGTATGTGTAGAAGAGTTGTTCGAATGGTAGAGAGAGTGAGTGATTATTCTCTATTGCTAGCTCTCTTTCCTTAACTTAAAATAGGTAGTTTTTATAAACTGGGTTGATGGATCGAGTTATACAATGGGTAAATTTCCAAAAATGTTCAGGTATTTGAAGGTTCGCCGAGGCGAATGCTCCAACTTTTCTTGAACGGTTTCTTCAATAATTTGCCACGTTCGCCATGGCGATAGAATTAATTTATGCCGTGGCGAAGTTAACGTGAAGAGTCTTTGCGTGAATTCTTCATGCTTCATCGCGGCGAACTTTCCTGTTGCTCGGTTGACTTGTTGACTTATCATTTTCAGCTTTCACTCTTTGCCTCTACTTCTTGAGTCTCCTACAATAAACAAATGGTAGTTTGCATTATCAATTGTTGTTAGAAAATTAATTTAGTGCAATTACTAATTATTTATGACAAATTTACTCTCACACTACATAAAGTAAAGGCAAGCACTCAAGACTCAAATTAAGCATAAAATCTAAAAATAAGAGCCAAGAATTGTAGTAAAAACTATGGAAATGTCACCAATTTATATAAGAAACTTGGGTTCAATCAGCTGGCTTAGTTAGCCTATCAACAATCACCTATATGCATCATGCTTCCTGCTAGTTCTTGGCAATTCTATCAAGAAATCCATCGTAATCTTCTCTCATTTCCATTTAGGAATCAACAAAGGTTTAGGCTTACCAATAGGCGCTTGACGTTACGCTTTAACTTATTGACACACTAAGCATTTTCTATCATATTCTACAACATCTTTCTTCATTCCTTTCCACCAAAAGTGCTCTTTTAAATCTCAATACATTCTCGTACTCCCTGGGTGCATTATATAGGGAGCATTGTGTGCCTCATCGAGAATCTCATCTTTCAACTTTAACATGTCTGGAATACACAATCTGTTACCTATCACCATCAATCCATCTTCTCTTATCTCTATTTCAGAAGGTTTACCGTTTTTAATCTCTTCTCTAAGTTTGCTTAAATACTCATCTTGCTCATGCAATTCCTTAATCTTCTCATTCAACACTGGCCTTACTCTAAAATTAGCCAATAAACAACCAGATTTGGTGATTCATTGCTTTAGTTCTCTCCCTTGGAGGTCAAATCAAAAATAAAATCCAAGGATTGCAATATATGATGCAACCTTGAGTCGTCACACTTAATCGGAACCTAAACGAATGGACCTGAGCTAACCTATATGTCATGAAATGCAACCTAAATTAGTAAGGAGGGGGTTTTGATCTTTTGGAACATTAATTAATTAAATTGAATTGTAAGGAAAAATGTGTAAAAAGTATATTTTGGATTTTGGGAATAGGAAAACAGTTAATTAAAGACTATTATAAAATGGTGATAGTATCCTCTTGAAAATAAACTTTGACTATCATAGTTCGAAATCAATTTGTGTGATGGGAGTAGAAATCACTAAGTTTCAAATGGTAACCCTTAAAGAACTCTTTAAGTCCAAGATCTTAATCAATAAACTCCATTTCTTAGGACCTTGTTAAATCTCCTTAGTGTGTGTAGTTGTAAGTTAATTCAACAAGTCATTTTGGGATCTTAAATCAAGTCAATATCAAACACAACTATGCAAGATAAAAGAGATTTAACAAGATCACAAAATAGACATATATGAGACTTCATATATTTAAGCTCAAAGTTCTACATCAACAAATCCAAACCACACATTGGATATCCAACACTTGATTAAACTCTAATCAAGAATGTTCAACTATAAATCATAAATCCTAAACCTAGGAGTTCATAAATCATAGCTAAATATAGATTAAGCTACTCCCCTTTTAAGCCCATTGAACTCAAGCCATTGTTACATCTTCAAGAGGGGAAGAGATGCCTAGCTACTCATAGCTCTAAGTAACTTCACAACCGAGAAGCAATTGGAAGATACCATGGTAGCAACCGACCATGGAATGTGAGAGAAAATGGTATGAAGGAGAGACGACGGTAGTGTATTACGTGAAGATGGTTGTGTGCGAATGATGGAAGAGATTGGTGAATGATGTTTTTTTCTCTCTGTAGAGTGTCAGTTCCCTCTTCTTCTATTAAGATAGCCTAAAATAGTTTTTTTCTTCGAAAAATGGGTTGGTGGATTGGGTTGCACAATGGGTAAAACTTTTGAAAATGGTTCATCCTTTCACCGCGACGAACTTTTTCCAAAAGGTTTTGCTTGGGGTTTTTGGTTTCTTTTTATGCCGCGGAGAAATTTTTCCGAAAGATCTCTTCAATAATCTGCTGAGTTAGCCGTGGCGAAATATCATCCTTGCTGCAACGAACTTGCATGTTGCCTTTGATTTGTTGACTTGTGTTCTTAGTCTTACCTTGGCTCTAATTCTTGAGTCTCCTGCAATAAAAAAAAGTAGTGGCTTGCAGTATCAACTGTTCTAAGAAAATCAATTTAATGCAATTACCAATTATTTGTGACAATTTTGCTCTCAAACTACATTAATTCAGGACAAGAACTCAAGAGTTAAATTAAGCATAAAATCTGAAAATAAGAGCCAAGAAGTATAATAAAAACCATGAAATTGTCACCAATTGATATAGAAAACTTAGGTTCAGTCATTAGGCTTGTCTCAATGTCACCTTGAGTTTGGCTAATTCCTTCAACAAAGGAAGATATATCGTCTCCATATGTGCCATAGTCGATTTTTTACTCAGTGCATCCGCTATTACATTAGCTTTCCCCGGGTGGTAGTCTATCATTAAGTCATAATCTTTAAGTAGCTCTAACCATCTTCTCTATCTCAAATTTAACTCTTTCTAGCTCATCAGATACGTAAGACCCTTGTTGTAACATCCCACCCTCAATTGGAAGGGTAGAATGGTAAATTGGCATAGGATGGGATAGATTGGGACTGCATAGAACTGTTCATGCATAATAGAATTGGTACACAGTAGCATTTGTGCACATGCAATCACTGTACATGCATACATGACATTCCCG
>JANVCL010000213.1:13741791-13752239 GCA_026546855.1 Erythroxylum incrassatum | reverse complement strand
TTGATTTCAAAAAAACCTTCTCACCAGTTTCCACCAAATATTCCCGCAAATCATCATGGCTATAATTGCTTATTTGGATTTAGAACTCAATCAAATGGATTTGAGAACTGCCTTCTTGAATGGAGATCTGTATGAAGATGTTTATATGACTCAACCAATTGGTTTCAAGATGACTGGTAAATAACACATGGTTTGCAAGCTCAAAAAGTCTATCTATAGGTTAAAACAAGCATCAAGGTGGTGGTATCTCACATTGATATAGTTGTCACTACAAATAGCTTCAAGGAGTGTGTAGTTGATCATGTATATATATATATATGAAGTTCAGTGGGAACAGCTTCATTTTTCTGTTACTATATGTTGATGACATTCTACTTGCTTCTAATGATACTGATCTATTATTTGAGACAAAATAACCATTATTTAGTCATTTTGACATAAAGGATCTTGGTGAGACCTCTTATGTACTTGAAACTCAGATTCTTCGAGATAGTTAATGGGATTCTTCGATTGTTTTAAAATACTTACATTGATTGGATCTTGAAAAGATTCAATTTGCATTCTTGTTCTCCTATAAAGGCACCAATAGTGAAGGGTGCCAATTTCTCAAAGGCCCAATGTCCACAAAATAATAAAGAAAGAGATGAAATGAAAGTCGTTCCTTATGCATCACTTGTAGGCAGTCTGGTATATGCTCAAGTATACACATGCCCTAATATTGCTTTTTTGTAGGCTTGTTGGGAAGATACTTAAATGATCCTGGATTTTGCCATTAGAAAACGGCCAAAAAAGTCATGAGATATCTTCAGGATAGCAAGGATCATATATTGACTTATCAGCAAACTGACACTCTTAATATAGTTAGGTTTAGTGACGACCGATTGTACAGGATGTGTGAATGATAAAAAACCTACTTGAGGCTACATCTATATGATGGTTGGAGGAGTTGTGTCATGGAAAAGTGTCAAACAAACACCTACAATACAATGGACGCAGAGTATGTGGCATGTTATGAGACAACTTGTCAAGCAATATGTCTGTAGAATTTTATTTCAGTATTGCATATTGTAGACTCTATTTTGAGTCCATTGAAATTGTATTGTGATAACTCCATAGTTGTAGCTTTCTCTAAGAACACTAGAAGTAATTCTCGCTCAAAACATATTGATATAAAGTACTGTTTTATTAAAGAGAAAGTTCTTGAATCCCTCATTACTATTGAGTATACGCCTACAGCTAGCATATTAGCAGATCCACTTACAAAAGGCTTACCAATATGTGTGTTTGCAGAACACGTCTCTCATATGGGATTATTAGGAGCCTAGCTTGATAAGATTAGTGATAGTTTGCTATTTTGTATTGAACATGTTAGTATTTTGTACGGATTGCTTTTGACTTATACATATGAAACATACATAATGATATTTTCAGTCACATCTTATTAATATTGACATATAAATGTTGATGTATATATATAGTTTGACAAAATGATAGGCACAAAAGGAGACAAATGCATAATCTCAGTTGTTGTACTACATGTTGTTGTTTTAATGATTATTGTTGTATTTGAATATCTATAAGGCCTAATCATATGTAGTAAATATATCCTATCAATATATTGCATATGATTTATTTAACTGTCTTTGGATCATAGAGATTGATATGGTGGTTTGATTATATTGTCCAAGTGGGAGAATGTTAAAAGTATATGGACTAATATAATCACAACTTCAATTCCATATTCACAACCATTAATTGAATTGCTTAATGTATGTTTAAAAACTATAATGAGATGGTTAATAATTTACTAATTGCATTTAAGGCACATGATAGTACCCTAATAATTAACTATAGGTTGGCCCATTAAATCATAGTTCATCACAATTATGAAATAATACAATTAGCCTCATTCTACCCCTTAGGGTAGAACATATTATAAATATAAAATATGGTGAGAATGTGTGTTTTTACCGTGCATGTGTGTGGTGATAGTTCAAAAAGGGCTTTCTACCATAAGCTCTCTCTTGCACATGCTTGTTGAGTATTGATAGGTTGTGATCTCTTGAATAAAGAAAATGAATCAAGATTTTATGCCCAACATTGGAAGTATGTACATTCATTGTCTAGTTATTGATCTAAATAGAATATAGATATTGGTATTATGGTTATTGCTCACGGTTATTGCTCACTGTATGTATGAATAACAATAGAGGCGTCTCATTTGAAGTCTTTTCCTCTATATCAAAGCTCAATTAGATATTTTCATATACATGATCTCCCTAATCATGATAATCCTAATCATAAATTACCTAATTCAACTTTAGCTCTACAATGTTCTATTAAATATGATTTTATGCTCATTAAAGCTTAGCTTAAATAAGAAGTATCTGAAGTTATCTTAAACTAAAGTCAATTGAAAATGTTGAAATTGTATTTGATCCATTTTAAACCTTACCCTACAATGCAAGTTTTACGCTATTATAATTTGAACATTAATTAGTATCATAGTTTATCACAATTAAAGAGTTTTAAAATAGAGAATCGTCACCCTCGTGCAAGAAACTGCATGATGACAATATCATGTCACCATGCACCAAACAGGTTTTATTAGTGAAAATCTGCAGTTTAATACTAGACAATTATGTTGTTTATGCATTGACCTTTCCACCAGTAAACAACTACTTATGCCTTTTAATTTTAAAGTCAAATTATCTATGCATGGGAACACTTTGAACTCAAATTATCTAAATACAAACTAACCAACTAACAAGTATAAACAAAGTATACGCGTAATGGTACCAAGTAAATTAATGAAGAGAAAAGACTAAGACAATCGGTCAAATCTTTCCTTATTCTTGTTAACGAATTGTGTTCTATTACTAAAAGCACTGTACTAGTGTGATCAAGTCGACTGGCATTGGTCAACAATTTGAGACGATACAGTATAAAAATAAGTCTATGATACATACTAAGAAATTAAAAAAAAAAAGGTGGACTAGTAATCAACCAAATACTTTGACTTAACAACTAATTTCCAATGAGAAATTATGATCCTTCCTCTCAATTCGCCACCCCAAGCCCTATAAATAGGTAACATATCTCAAAATAAAAGTTCCAAGGTATCAAAACAAAAAGCTGGCTAGAATATTATATAGTCATCGAAAAGATATGGCTAATTACCAAAATCAAATCCAATCACACCGAGTTGGGGTCATTGGCGCCGGCATTAGTGGCATAGCAGCTGCTAAACATCTTGCTCATCACAGTCCGGTAGTGTTTGAAGCCAGTGACTCACTTGGAGGAGTTTGGAAACATTGCTCATTTAGCTCTACTAAGCTCCAAACCCCTCGATATGATTATGAGTTCTCAGATTACCCTTGGCCTGAAAGAGATAATTCAAGTTTTCCTTCTCACCTTGAGATAGTAGAGTACTTGTGTAACTATGCAAAACACTTTGATGTTCTGAAATATGTCAAGTTTAACTCGCGAGTTGTGGAGATTCGTTATGTAGGTGACCGAGAGACCACCGAATTTGACATGATACCTGCGGAGTATGCCACTCTTTTAAGGGGCTATCCAATTTGGGAGGTTGCTGTGGAGATTAACCAGTCCAAAAGCCTTCAGGTTTAATCCAGTCTATGTCACGAGCATGTACATAATGATCTTAAATTTATAACTGCTAATGGTACATGATCATGCAAGCACTTCCTTAGTCAGTGGCGCACATGCATTTAGCTATCATCTTACAAAGCTTCAGGGTTATATGATATCTGATTCTCAATATTTCTTGCTAAGTTGCGACATATTAATTTGGTCAGTGGTATGCGTTCGAATTTCTTGTCATATGCATTGGAAAGTATGGCGATATACCAAAAATACCAACTTTTGCACCTGGAAAAGGTCAAGAAGTATTTCATGGAAAGGTCTTACACTCCCTGGACTATTCCAAACTTGATAAAGGTGCCTCTCGTGAGTTACTTCAAGGAAAGAAAGTCGCTATTGTCGGGTACAGAAAGTCAGCCATGGATTTAGCTATGGAGTGTGCTGAGGCAAACCAAGGTACGCAAAAGTGCATGCAATATTACTCGTGCAGAGTACTACAAATAGTAACTTTTACTACTCTGTTTGCATACGTTCCTATGTGGATCAATTCATCTTTTTTCCTACTCAGGCTAAATTCATAGGTGAACTCATTGCACGAAATGAAAAACTATCACATCGATTAAAAACAATTTCAAGAACAAACTATAAATATAGCATTAGTCATGCATCATATTAAGAATGTGACTATCAAGCCTCAAACGTTTAGGAGTTAGGAGGATGATTGCATTACCTAAGGTTTAATGGTATTTTGTGGTAGATAGAGGATCAAATCATCAAACAGTTAACTTGAATGCATGATGTTTGAATTTTAGATAATTATTCGAGATTGAAAATCACTGGCTCATGGGTTAGATATATCTAAAAAAAGTAAACATATATGTGAAGAGCTAACAAGATTTATGTTCGTTAAGCTAATTTGTTTCGCTTCAAATGCCGAGAAAAGATTATTTTGTTTAATTTTAATTCATTTACTTAATTGTAGAACACTAGAACCTCTCAAACATCTTATAAGGCACCCTTACAAGTATCTCGTAGAAGTTGGAATGAGGATTTACATTCTAGTCATATAATCTCATCAATGAAGTTTGGCGCATCAAAGAGACCTATAAACTAATAAGAGTTCCATCAAACAAGAAAGATATATGCACGTTCCAGGACAATATCCATCAACTTGACTCGAACATTTTCTTTTTGATCTTGTGAAACTAGTGACAGTCAAGTTTAACATTTTGTTCTCCCTTAACTATTAAGATTTAAATCCTCAATCTAAAGTTCAGAGTACCACTAGTACTGTAATCTGTGCTGCATCCTTGCTTGAGTCTGCTTTTGCGCCAAAAGAACAAACCATTTGCCTGCATACTGCTAATTTTGAGTAGTTCGACGATCATACAACAAAAAATGATTGATTATGATTCAGTTTAAATGCATAAAATTAAAACATTATTTACCAATTGATCATTTTAAATTATACTTATAATTAAAATCTGATTTAAATTATACTATTGTTCTTCAATATATTACCAATTAGTTTTTTCTTAACGGAATTTGTTTAATTTATCGGTATAGATAAGTCATTATAATACTCTTATTGATAGTCGAAATCTTAGCAGGGGAAAAAAAAAAAGAAAAGCTTATTCTTTCCCGCAAATAGTCAATCAAAAGAATTAAAAAAAAATTCCATATAGAAAACTTGTAATGGGTGCAGTGGGTCGGCTCTTAGACTTCATTTTTACTATAGGGAGATGGCTTATCAGAATCTTGACCTGTTTGAGCTTTTTTAAAGGACCAAATGGGCAACCTTGCACAATGGTGATAAGGACTTTACATTGGACCGTTCCTTCTTGGATATGGGGCTTGCCATTTTTCTTGTTCTTTTCAACAAGATCGTCTCAATTTCTATTTGATAGGCCAAATCAAGGCAGGCTCAAGGCCGTACTGGCATCTCTCTTGTCTCCTATGGTATACTTAAATTTCTTCCTTCAACCCCATCTGTCTCTATCAGGATTATGTCAAGCCTATACCAAGGTAGTATTACGTAAATCAATATCCTGTCTTTATCATTAGTGTCTTTTTGTTTTTCCACATAATTGTGCAGAGAAAAGCACTTTCCAAGTTCGTAGAGTCTTATTTGGTGTGGAAACTTCCCCTGATAAAGCATGGATTGAAACCAGACCACCCTTTCTTGGAAGATTATGCATCCTGCCAAATGGCTATCTTGCCAGGAAACTTCTTCAGTGAGGCAGACAAAGGAAATATTCTGTTCAAAAGGGCTTCAAAATGGTGGTTCTGGAGTGGAGGAATTGAATTTCAGGACAATACCAAATTGGAGGCTGACATTGTGCTTCTTGCTACTGGTTATGATGGTAAAAAGAAGCTCCAAGACTTGATTCCTCAGCCCTTTTCTAGCCTTTTAGTGGACTCTTCCGGTATCATGCCCTTATACAGGTAAATGAATTGGTTAGTTGCCAGCCTTGTGGGCATAATTAACCTTAAAGTGAAATAAGAGAAAAGAGAAAAGTTGTAGACTAACAAGCCTATATCAGGTTAAAAGATCACACTTATATTAACTCAAAAATTGGATACACATAGAAACTCGATGAACGCATTCTAGTAACTGCCGGCTGACACCCTTTTTAGTTAAGAACAATCAAAAGTTTTAAGAGTTTGATAAACGGATGACATTAACCTACAGGGGCACAATTCATCCACTGATTCCAAATATGGCTTTCATGGGCTATGTTGAGAGTCTGTCAAACCTTCACACAACCGAGTTGCGGTGCAAATGGCTATCCAGGATTGCAGATGAGAAGTTCAAGCTTCCCAGCATCGTAAAGATGATTGAACATACAACTAAAGAAACAGATACATTGAAGAGAATCACCAGGTTTTATCAGAAGCAATGCATTTCTGCTTTTAGCATCAACTGCAGTGATGAGATTTGTGAAGAAATGGGGTGGAATCCTTGGAGGAAGAAGAACTGGTTACTGGAAGCTTTTAGCCCTTATAAAAGCCAAGACTATGAGGAAAAGAAGCAAACATAATTGCCAGAGATCAGGCGCTATGTATGTTCAAAACCTTGAATCGTGAAGGTTTTCAAATTGCAGCTATATATAGTAACGCGGTATATAAAGTACTCTAGGTCTTAAGACTGAATAATAAAAGAATGTTCCTGTACTCACAATGTACAGGTTTCAGGCTCTTGCAGTCATAATCCAATAAACTCAGTCATTTACTTAGATGAAGACCAGGAAAATTGTTCCTTTGTAATTTGTTAATATTTAGTCAGTTATTACAGAGACTGGAAATCTATATTATCGGCGGCAATATTTGACAAATATGAAGCTTATGTCATGGAACTTAGTTTAAGTGAAAGCAACCAAAAACAGTGTTGCAGTAGTTTTTAACATTTACAAGTTAGAAACCCTGGTACTTGACCATTAATACTTCTTTGAAACAGGTTCAGCAAAACAAATTTCATGAAGAACTGTCAAATTCAATTAGTATGTCAACGGAGGCGTTTAGCTACTGTGTACTAGGGACATCCAAGTAGTATCTCAAGAACAGATATTTCCAGGTCCTTGTTTTGGTGAAATAAAGCAGGGTACATGGGCTTCAACGCAGATAGTAGGAACTTAGAAAGGTCCATGCTTTGATCTGCAGCGTACTTATTGGCAAGAATTGTACTAAAGGGGCATCAAAAAATTTCTGAAAGCCTCAAAATTAAGGGCTAAAAACAAAGATCAGGTATCAAGTAATTCTGACCACTGTTCAACAACGACTAGGAGGGTAACGGGAACATCCCTGAACGATTACCGAAATGGCTAGCATAGCATGAAACTCCTGCAGCAAACTAATTGCTGTAGCTACTGGAACTTCTAAACTTGAACGAAACAAGACTGATTGAGAACTACAACCAGCTGAATAAGGAGAAGTCACACTCCTTGACCACATTATTAGTGCCCATATCTACGAACCTTATTAACCACAATAGATTCTATATAATCAGCTCCAAGAAAGAGCAACTCATTGGAGAAGAGGAAAAGAAGACAATGGTCCAAAGTTTTGATTAACTAGAAACAAATCAATCCTTGTCAAGCTAGCCAATCCACATACACTGCTTCAACGTCTCCTCTGTCCATGCTGTAAGTCAACCAGTCAGGAATCAAATAAAAAACATGATCAGTGAAATCATGATTCATCATGTCAAAGATTTTTGTACACATGGAATAAAATGAAGTTGCACAATACATTACAATAATCTGGTTCAACTACACAACAACATAAGTATCTATTGTGTATAGGAACTTAAAATGGTCTTTTTCCACACTAGCTAGGTCTTTCAGCAAAGACCATGATCATCTAACTTAGGCTATCTTGCGTATTCGAGGTCACTTTCCCTCACAGAACTTTAGTGATGGTTTAGATAGTGAAATTACAGAGAAGAAATACAGCATAAGTTACAAATGGTTCTGTTGCTAAGCTGAATTTTCATTAGCCATTTTTTTAGGGGTACTATGTGATTGGATTGTTTCAAGCAAACATAACCAGATCAATAACTTATTCAATATTGAAACTAGTTATCTTAATTTATTGGCAACAAGATGACTTATTTGGGGCAAAATTAAGTTTGCTTTCAAAGAGAGAGGGAGAGAGAGAGAGGACTCATAGCATTAATAAAAAACGTTTTCCTAATGAATCTTATGCCTTTCGATTAAATATAAAGCTTGAAACTTTGGACTCTTACCAGGGAAAGGAAGGATCAAGGGAGTAGTCTTGGGAACAGCAGTCACTAATATTTTGTTGCAAACACGCATCATTTGTACTTAACCATGGTGGAAATTCCATGACCTGGTGTAATGGACAGTACACATCATCCTCTGCCTTCACTTCTGGACAAAACTCCATGGTCTTCAAGAATTTAAACCACCAAGTTGACATCACCAAATTCATGGTATCGTTCCATTCTATCTGATGTTGTTCTCCTATTGATCTGATCTCTGCCATCTCCTCATCATCCATCACTTGATGCAAACCTCCAGCACCAAAAGATTCTGTCATATCAGACCCTGCAGAAGGCACCTCTTGGGGTTTCGTCATTGAAGGGGCTTCCTCGATGGCATTTGGGAGAAGAACGGAAGAAGATGAGGACGGCGATGAAGATGAGTACATTGATGAACAGTTGTTACTGCTGTAATAATGAGTGCTGTCTATGTTTTTAAAATCGTGAAAATTGAGATTTAGGCCTAAAGTTTGGGTTGGTAAGGGAAAATTGAGTGTGTTAGAGACAACAGGATGATAACTTGCAGAAGTAGGCCAAGAAAAACCATAGGCGGCAGGTGGAGTTGGAGTGGAAGGATGAGAAAGAGGAATGTAGGACAAGTCTTCTAGATAACTAGAGAAACTGGTTGTACTTGATGGGCATATCCTAGGATTCCTCGTAGATTTCATGTTTGCTTCTTGTTCAACACTTGTCGGTGACACTTGCATGGATGATAGTGTGTCAAATTCTTGTTGTTTCCGCTGCTGCAGCAGATTGGCTTGTTTCACAGCTGCCCTATGGAGCTTTAAAGCCGTCACGATCTCTTTCCTAGCTTCGGCCATATTAAGAAGCTTTTCTTGGTAAGGCCTACTGGTGTGAAGTCTTCTTCTGACCTGTTTCTTGTGTGGTTGAGGTTGTTGGGTTTGCCTGTTTTGCTGACTTCCACTTAATTCTTGATCAAATTCGGACATGTTTTGGATAGAAAAATCATCAGGATCACTAAAGCTTCGGTCTTCTGGATTCATGGACTCTTTTGTTCTTGAGGTGTTCAATTGTTTAACAAGACTACGGATGTAAGCACCAGAAAGATGAGGTTCTTGGTTCAGCCTTCTAAGTTTATCAATCTTCGTTCCCTTCTTAATATCATTCTTGGATGATCTAGCCCTCATCTCTCTATGTCTCTATCTTTCACCTTTCAACTTAAGAATGTAGGCGAAGGATTTGGTTTGGGAAAGTCATGGATTCTCTTTTTCCTATTCTATGAGACACAACTACTCAGATGCGGAAAGAGGCAGAGGCTGATCCTAAGTACTAGTCCGAAAGGCCTAATGCGTGTTATAAATACCATCAGAGGACCGTCTAAGGTTTTAAAATGCTTTTGGGCCTCCCTGGTTTTGGCAGAACAAACTGGTTGCCGTTTCATTGCCCGCCTTAAATGAACTGTTAGGATAGAGAGCAGATCTTTTGTCCAAGATAACTCTGTTTTACTCTGTCTAATTACAAAACGGTGTCGTTTTTTTAATTTAAACGGACGTGTAATGCCTGACTTGTATTCTTCTCCTCCTGTCCAGCCAAGCCGCCAGTTTTTAGACAAAGTTGTTTAGTTAGAGCCACATGTTTCTTAGGCAGAAGATCTTTTCCAAAGTTGTATTGCAACTTCAAATATTCAATTTCAACTATTATACCCTTACTTCTTATTATCATGAAATTTTTTGCAACGAATTTATTATATATTATATATTTTTTATTATATTCTTTAATAATAATAATAATATATTTATAAATTTATTATTTTTATTTTTATTTTTATGATTATTATTATTATTGTTATATTCGTTATGATAATTAAATTTATTAATTATATTAATTTATATTATTATTATGAAATTTGTTATAATTACTATTATTAATTTCTATTATTATTATGAAATTTTTTGAAAATATGGTTTTGTTGCTTATTCTTATTAAGAACTAAATTAAAAATAATCAGCAATTTAATGATATTATTCAATATTATTAATAAATAATAATATTTTTAATAATAAGAATAAGAGTAAGTAGAAAATTAATAAATATCAAAACTTTA
>JANVCL010000213.1:13676933-13687827 GCA_026546855.1 Erythroxylum incrassatum | reverse complement strand
CACCCTCGCGGGACACGGACTCGGATATCATCAACGATATCGGGTTCGGGTCACTCGGGAGTGGGGTGTTACAATGTATGTCACTTTTAGTGGTAGAGAAATAAAATGATATGCAAAGTTGTGGTTTATTATGATCATGAATGGTGTTTGAGTGTACTTGTGGAAATATCTTATTTAAACACCTTTTGTCCAAGTTTACCTGATTACTCAGTTTCTAAGGGTGATGAATGTTGATTAATCATAAGTAGAAACTTTGAATTTTGAGTTATTGCTATAGGTTTTGAAAGTCATTCATCTTTACTTATTATTATCTATTTTTAGGAATCATGGAAATGCGTAAGAATTTTGGTTTGTGATTTTGATTTTGACGATTTACTCAAGGATGATTGAAATCTAAATATGGGGGAACTTGATATGTGCTTAAATGTTTACTCATTTGATTTACTATATTTATTGATTAATGCCCTTAAGAATACTTAGGATATTCACTTTAGCCCATATTTGATTTTAGATACATTTTGGAAGTAAAAGAGCTAAAGTGACCCAAAAGCATGTTCTTTGAAGCTATCTTCTGAATTTCCATACTCTATTGATTCATGGAGCATGAAGAAGAAGAGGATTGCAAGAAGAGGAGACAAGATAGAATGTGAAGTGAAGAACAAAGAAAGGAGAAGTCTCATGGCCAGACACAACACCTCTCACGGCCATGAGAGGTCTCTCATAGCCGTGACAAGCTTTGTCACACTCGTGAGGAGGGACACCTATCTCATTTTAAACATGGTTTTTACCTATAAAGGGTAATGTTTTGACGACACAAAAGAGACATTCTGGATAGACCCTAATCGAAGCATTTTCTCTTCATTTTATCTTCTTCTTTCACACCAACAGAGGCAATAATGGCTGATGCTTGGAGCTTAAAGAAGGATATGGAAGGCTAACTTCCTAACATCGGTTCAATGGTGAAATCAATGTCGAGTCACGGTTAAACTATCTCATCTTCTTAATGTCAATACTTTCTTTTCGAAGTGTTATTATTGTTTGTGTTGATTGAATAAGCTTTTTGTACAGATTATCTTAATATGTTATTTGGATTGTTCTATTACAAACGTATTGCTAAAATGTTGAATGTAATCTATAATCGTTACATTTGATGTTTTTTAGTAGCATCTAATGATCTTAAATCGTTAGGAACAACGTAACTTAGGTTAGACAACCTGAACATGTGAGGTTGCTACCTATATTGATTATTTTCCACTTTGTAACGCAACTACCAAATTGAATCTAAAGATCATATCCTAGGTTATTCAGTGGCTAGGTTTAATTAACGATCGTATCTTAATTAAACACAATCTAAGGGAAAATCAGGATTAGCAGAGTGTATTGTTAGTCTCTAATCAATAATTCGAAGAGAGGTGTGAAGATGATAGGATGATGGGATATGTTTAATTGTGTTTAGGTCGAGATTGACCCTAGAACCAGACTTTACTTATTTTTGACACTTTAATCATTTTCGATTGTTTACTATAATTTGTTTTCGATGGTTTATTTTTACTTTATTTTCTAGATTACTTAAAACTCAAAAACCCCCCATATATTTTCCTTGCATCAATTAATTTCGTTACAGAAATTAACCGAATATTCCCTGTGAATTCGATCCTAACTCACTACAACTAAAAATTTTAATGTACAGAGTTAGGTAAATTTTGCAATGCACTCGACACATACTATCAGTAATTATTATTACTTAAATAAATTATTATGATTATGTCTATGCGACTTTTATTTTCCATCTTAACAAAGAAATCAAATCTCAAAGCCTTAAAACTTTATTTTGATTCTAATATGTTGAGAAAAGGGGACCAAAATATACACAAGTAACAACTAGACACTAGTAAAAGTGACAACCAGCTATAATCTTTCCCAAAATTGTGTTTTCAAACAAATAACTGATACCAACCAAAATTACAACAACAATAAATGAAGCAAAATTAGCTTATAACATAAGAAGATATAAGGACTTGTGTGAAAACTCTAGTATGGGAAAAAACTATGTGGCCATTCACAAATGGTACCAAAACTTCTATCGATTAATAAGAAATAAGTGAGTACAATAAATTGTTCTTTCTTACATTAACTAAAGGCAAATATAATCATCAAGGATGAACCTTGTTACAACAATTCCAAACAATCATCACCTGGGGTGACAAATGAAACATTCATATACAAAGAGATTTGGACAAATGTTACTAGCTTAGAGAATTCAAAACAAGAATTTTACTAGTAGTGTAAAGAGGTAAGTCCTAAGGACGATATGCTAAAATTTCAAAGCAATCAATGGTCACTTGATCATCAATCAAAGATATAAAAATTCAATTGTTGAATTTTCTTTCTCTGGTCACTTGTTCCCTCTTTTATCCTTTAACTTTCTAGAATACTCTATTCCTTTTCTATTATGATTCATAAGTTATTAGGAGATTTTTTAATCTATATTTTTTCATTAATGAAGTACTTTAAGTGAGGGTAAAATGAGTACTTTAAAATTTACACCACATAAACATCATATGAAGTTAATTATAAGTAGTAAAATACATGAAATTAGTATAAAATAGGCCAAAAATGTATTTCAAATCCTAACATTGACACCAGAATCCAAGTTGAATTCTAACATTTTAGGGCATTTATGTTGAACCCCAGTGTTTACAAAACATTTAAAACAGACCCTATGAGGACAGAAAATCTAATCGAGTTACCCTTCGTCAGTTAAATGATGACATTGATTTTTTAAAAAAATTTACATATTAGTGGGATCCACTTTTTGCTGATATGGAGTTCTTATTTTTAAATGAAAGCGGATCCCATAACTATATATAAAACTCACCATTTTATCGTCCAATCCCTCCTAATTCTTTTTCTTCTCCTTGTGTTTAGCCAAGTTTTAGGTGTTTTCCTCTACTTTAACAAAATATCTCTCAATTTCTTTTTAGGTGTTTTCCTCTACTACAACAAAATATCTCTTAGTTTCTTTCTCACCAAAACTTTGCTAACACCATTCCTCGTACCTTTTGGGTCCCTTAACCTGTAACTCAATAAGTGCAAGTAATCCTCTAGTAAGTACCCTCCCATGAAATATGTCGTCAAAATTCTCGTCAATAAACTTGTTATTCTGTAAAGAGGTATTGTAGTAAACTTTACACGTTAGAAAACCCTCATGCATAGGCATGTCCATCACTATCTTTCGTTACAAGAAGGGTAGCTACTACCTTCCATCTTCATGGAAAAAGAGTTGAGTAGAACGGTTTTTACAAAGACATAATGTTCTTTTTCACTAATCTCTGGTCAATCCTCAATTCTTCATAGCATATGACCATGTCTTCAAGTGTGTGGTGGTACCTTTTGTACATTTCCAATACCTTAAACCTAAGTTATGCAATACAATACTATTTATACTTATTACTTCTGAAGGTGCAAGGAGAGTGAGAGGCTAAAAGGGTTATTGCTTAAAGAATGTAAAATGAAGGAATTTGTAGAGAAAGGAGGAAGAAGATGAGAGGTTGTGTTCTTATGGGCTAGTGCGTGAAACAGTAACGAAGAGATGAATATGAAAAGAAGTGGTTTATATAGGTATTACAAAAAACAAAGGATGTGAAACCAACAACAGTTATTGTAATTGTAATTATAAACAAACAAACAAAAAAAGCGTGGCAATCTCTAGCCTTCTCTTGTCTACTAGCTCTCAACTCCCTCCTCTTCCGCTAATTGTCATTTTCATCATTTGCCCTTTTATTTTATTTTTTACTATGCCTTCCTCTCTTCGTCTCTTTCTTATTTTTCTTATTTTTCTGACTCTTATCTATCTACAATGTCTAGTATGTCATCTTTCTTAGTTTTCTTATTATCTTCTTCCTTAAATATTTGGTTTTTTACCATAAATATGGAGGCTTAAGCCTTTTTGAGCAACCCAACAAACTTTCTCAGTTTGGGCTTTTATAAGGTAGTTATAGTTAAAAGGTTATTGCATGGTTTGAAAGCCATTGTTTTCTTGTTTTTATAACTCATCACTTACCTCATCAGCCTCTCGCCAAGTTTTTTGTCCCAGCGAATAATAGACTGGGGGCTACTAGAAATACGGCAACAATTATTGTTTTCTTGGTTCTTTTTGTTTCCTTGGTTTCATCAATATTCTCACAACCTTTCACTTCCATCATTGACACGTATGCTCTTTTCCATTTCAAAAGCTTGGTTTTGGCAACCCTCTTCTTAGAACTCTACTTTTGATTACTACAGTTGGTATGGGGCAACTTGCGATGAGTTTTCTAGCAGAGTCATTGCCTTGAACATTACTGGCAGCATCACCTCACTTCTTGTAGGAGCACCACCAAATTCTATTGGAAAACTGATAGATCTTGGAAATTGATACTTTCTCATAACACCCTCTCTGGTGAGATCCCTGCAAGCATTGCGAATCTTCAGGTCTTTGAGGTTTTATAGTTTCAAGGAAACAATTTCTCTAGGATTATTCTTGCTTAGATAAGCACTCCTGAAACTTGGTCAAACACAAGGTGTAGAACAAGAATTAGGGATTCTTCTAGGAAATGCAAGAGAGAAGCCTGATTGAAGAGAAGAGAAGAATTAGGAGGGATTAGAAGACAAAATGGTGAGGTTTATACATAGTTGTGGGGCTCACTTTCATTTAAAAATAAGAATACCACGTCAGTAAAAAGTGGGTCCTGCTAATATGGAAAATTTAAAAAAGTCACAACATCATTTAATTTATGAAAGGTAACTCCATTAGATTTTTTATCCTTATAAGGTCTATTTTGAACATTTTGTAAATGTTTTGGTTCAACTTAAACACCCCAAAACGTTAAGGTTCAATTTGGATTCTAGTATAAAAATTAAGGTTTAAAATACACTTTTGGTCCTCTAAAATAATATATGCACTCTTCCTCTTTACACAACAACCTGCAGTATTCATTCCTACCCTGAGAATTAGTCATGCACTACAAGAATTAAGACATTTAGTGGCAATTTTTTGTGACATTTAAATATATAGTCACAAATATGATAGTTATTGTGACAAAAAAATTGTAAGTCACTATTACTTTCATTATTTTTTTGTAAATGATTACGTAGTCAATAATGGTATAGTAATTATGACGCTATCAAGTCTTTCAAAATTGTGTCATCACTAATAATATGTTATTAATGTCAATAATAGCGTTGGCACTCTTAAGTTGTCACTAATAGTACTAAATATTTAGCGCCTACACTATTTTAGCATGAATGAAATGTAATTGTGACAAAATAAATTATTGTCACTATTATTATTCATTATTGTGATGAGAAAATTGTTTGTTACTTAATTGATATATTTTTGTGATGACAATTGTCATCAATATAAGAGAAAATAGTTAGTGGCAATAATATATCATCACAATAGCATATGAACCACTACGGTCACTCTTATTCAAAATGATAGTGACAAGAAATCTTTTTCGAATAATTATAACGATAAATCCTTTCTTCACATAAATTTTAAACCTTTTGTGATAAAACTTGTCACTAATATAAGCCCAACTAATTAATGTCAATCAAATATCATCACAATGATAAACTTACCCTTATGGTCAATATTGTTCAAAATTATTATCATGGAAAATATTTTTCACACTTAAATATTTTAATTTTGTGATAAAAATGTTATGACTACTATTAAAAAGTTTGCACAAAGAAACGTTTAAGTGAATTAGTTGATGAAGTTACGAGGCTTAATGAAACATCAAAAAAGCAAGAAGAGGATATTCAAGCTCAACTTGTAACACTGGACAAGCAAGCAATAGACTGGAAACAACTTTAAGGAATTTTTGCACATTTAGCAAATACCAGAGCGATTCCTAGTGTGTTACTTAATCTGTCTTCACCAAGTACTCTAACTAATAGCGTAAGTATAATTGATAATTTATTATTGTATCATAATAATTTATTATTAAATTAATATATTTATATTTATATTTATATTCTAATTAATTTTGTTTGTTTGTTTTGCAGGATACTAATCCATAGTTGCCTTGATTCATGTCATCATTGTAATGGGCTTTGAAGGACTATCTTTAGGGCTTTTGAATTTTGTTATTTGATTTGAATTTTAAGTTTGGCAGACAACGAATCTTTAATTTTAGTGTTTATTTTGTTTCTTGTGTGGGATTACTATGAGTTTCACAGTAATTGTTTGGGATGATATGTTTTATAATTTTTATATATTATAATTCAATATTTTATTATAATTTTAATTTTATATATAGCATTAATATTTTTAATAGTTGTTTTTATTATTGATAAAAATTAATAAATTTTTTCACACAAAACTTAAGTGTTTTGTGACAACACATAATGATTACTAATGATATTTTTTGCATCACTAATGTAATACATTATTATATTCAAAATTTTATTAGTGACAATGAAAAAAATATTGTACAGTATAAATTTTAAATTTGTGATGAAAATTTATTGACACCATTAATAAAAGTATTAGTGACTATATTTTTCTCAATAATAATAATAATACATGTGACAATATAATTTGTCACTATTAAATGATAATATTAATGACGAAATATATTGACACAATTATATATAATTTTAGTGCAAAAAGATGTCACGGTATAATAGTGTTTATGACGTTTTCGATGTATCACTATTAATATTTGTGACATTTTTGATATATCACTATTAGTACCCTTTTTTATCGACACTATTGTTATAAATGAGTAATATTATTGTGACCATACAGTTTTAGCACATATGCAAATGATTTTAGTGGCAAAAACAATTGTCACAAAAATCATAAGTAATTATGACCATTTTTTAAATATAGTCACTATTTCATCAATGGAAGTATTTATGATGACAAGTGACGACCTGAAAAAATCGTCACAGACATTTAAAAATAACCAAAATTTATTAACAAAACATCATAGATTAGCTTATTTTCTTATAGTTACTTTAGCTTCCACTAAATGTCCATTTTCTTGTAGATCATTCCATAAAGTGAGTAACATTGGTGGACTCTGCTATGATGTATTCAAAAACCTGTGAACAGGGCTTTGAAGAGGACTTCAAAGAGGAAAGTGATCATAATGAGTCTCCATTTAAGGAAAAAAAAATTGTATCTCCATAAGTTGTGAAGTAACCTTCGGGGCAATTACCACTCTTGTGATTAGATGGAGTGCATGTTAGTTTAACTCAGTTAACTAGAGAGGTCGATCAAATTTAAGAATTTTTGGTTGTGATAATCAGATGTGACCCTATCAGTGATTTAACTTAAAGATTAGCGTATATCAATGAAGGAAATTCTAATGAATGTGGTTCTATATATATATATTTATGTATCTCTGTGTGTGTAAAATACATAGTTAATAATCCCTTTATTATAAAAATAATGAAGCTGCAGTAAAGAGAAAAAAAGGTTTTTACTAGTAAGAAACCATTATTTTCTTCTTCTTCTTTAGAAGAAGTGATGTCTTTTATTATTCGAGGATCAAGTCTTTTTACAAAAATAGATAGATACATAGATAGATAGGCTGCTCACCAAAATCTTTTTTTCTCCATCTATCTACCTTATTTATTTTGTTACGGTTGCAAACTCTTGCAGGAATTTTCATTTTAAAAATATAAAACCAAGAAGTAACTGCAAACACGAATTACAAGAGCACTCTTCCATATTTATGAGTTAGTAGGGGGGATTCCAGTGGAGAATTCGTTTTCCACCTTTATTCTTTGCGATACTTTTAGCAAGCAAGGATGATGACTTGACCATGATTGATGTTTATTTTATTCATCTTTCCGAGTCCTGCACTTGTGGATAAGTCCAGTTGTAATGTCCCACGTAGGTGCAGAACTAATTTGAACCAAGTACGATACTTGGCTCAAATTGATTTCACAGTACAAGACGGATGAGAAGCTCAAAATTATAAAAAAGAATCTTCGTGCCCAGCCCCCTTTTTGGTTTGGAAAAGTCATTATGCGGTTCATTATATGTGTGCTTAATTGCTTTATTGCTCTATCCTATCATCTTAGATAGCAAAGCAACTAAAGAAAAGCTCTCCCCATATAATGTCACCTTTTGATTTGACCTATATTTTGGCCTCAAATATCGACCACCAAATAATCGTCTTATGATTATATAAATTTTTGTTATTACCTAGTTCGATCCTTAATAGCATGATGTTGTCGGCTATGTATAGCTGCAATTTGTTGTCAGATTACCTAATCTCAACAAAGAACATTCAAGGATGAGATCTTATGTGCCCATAACCCAGTTGGGAACATAAGATCTCATCCCGATCATTCAGGGTATGTATGTCGTGTTGCATTAGTAAAAGCAAAAGAAATTCTTGACCTATCAATTTCTCTATCACACTCAAAATTAAGTAATTTTATGGTTTTCATTTCATCTTATTAATAAAAGATAATATCCCCCCTAATTTGCGAGTACATTTTCTCTCAAAGCTAAAGCTAATTTGATGATTACTTACAATTTATAAGAAAACCATTTGATGGGAAAAAATGTTTAGTTTATATTTTTTATTTTTACTGACCAAAAACTAATACAAAGTTTTAAACTTATGACATATATAAACAATAAAATTTTTAAGAGATTATCGACGAGTATATCACACGTCTAATGTTACTTATACACACCAAGGCAATATTCTCCCTCTGGTTTTTAGATAAATGAATACAGGAAAGCCCTTGTACGAATTTGATACGGACAATTTTGAAAAGTACTCGAAGAACACCAGAGGCTGGTGTCTTGTGAATGGATATGGTATAAATTCCAGCCACAAACTATTACCTTTCAATGCACTTTTCTTGTAGTTATATATAAAGTAACTAAAGGCGCGGCCCTTTCAGCTACGTCCCACCACTGATAATCCACATTCGCCTGTATTGGTCTAAGTCATGCTCGGAGGCTGAGCTATCGTAGCAATATGCTCTTCAATACATGTGCAGTTGTCCCCAGTAGACTGAGAACCGACCATGACATGTAGACGAGTCAATTACGTGACTTGTCCAAGTCCTACAAATCAAATGTGCCGCCACTCGGTTACTGGTAGTACCCACTAATTATAAGAACAACTAATCATCTATATCGCTAGGCTCTCCACGTCAACCTAAAGTCTGTCATTGAAGTTACTAGCTAGCTAGTTTTGCCTGTCTTTGAATAGTTTAGAGAGTTAATTTGATGTGTTGAGATGTACACAAACCTATCTAAACAGAAAAATACAGTAAGCGAATAGAGATACTTATTGTAGTTTTGAGTAGAAGCATACTGAAGATAATGTCACGCAATTCCTCTTCTATAACACTTCTTCCTAATACGAGGGCTTGTGATTATACTTTTATTTTGAGAAATTAAATAATTTCATTAAAAATTAGAGAAAATATACATCTGAATGGCTATCCCTCTTGGATAGACCCACTTGGCTCATTAGATACACGTAAAATAGCTTAAACAACAACATTCAACAAAACACATCGTTTGACAATTAGGGTAAAACGAATTTTGCCTTTCTCGAATCTTCGATCTTTTACTCAATTAAGGATTGAATGGTTGCGATGCTCCGATGGCAATGCTTGCGATGATCCACAGGACTCCTCTTCTCAGTTCTGCTCTCATTAGCTACTTTCCTCAGGTATCCGATTCCATCTCAGATCCCCTTTAGGGATTAGGGCAATTTAAGTGTCGCTAAGAAATTTCTTTATTTTCAAAAGAGGGCGAAACTCGTAGAGATCTCAGCTCTTTTGTGACTAGCCAACGATTAAAGTCCTGACTCAGGTCAATATTGTTTTCTACTTTATTATTAGCTTACTCAATGTCTTCTTCAATTATCACTGTTGACATATTGGGTTTGATTAATCTAGGTTTCATTCGTCTGGGAACAGGGGCTTCGTAAACTAGCTAGAAAGGACAAGGAGGATAACTCATCCCCGAAGAAGGTACCAAATTTAAAGATTTATAGATCTTCCTTTCTTTTCCTTGATAACTCCATTGTTTAATCCATTATCTGTTGATGATAGGGATATGGATGAAACATTGATCTTAATTCGTGTTCGAAGACCCAAACAATGTCATTTAACTTTAAATTTTACTAACGGACATTTCGTCCATCGGTAAACCCCGACACTTATTATTCCCACCAGCCATTGCCACATATTTTTATGATAACCTTCACTATTCTATCATCAAATTTTTTCCGTAAAATTCGTGGATAAATTTCCTCCACCTTTACTGACAAATTTTTTCCATCGCAAAATTACTGACGAAAACTAAATTTCTGTCGCTAAGTTAGCATAGAATTTGTTCCGTTGATAATTTATAATTTTCTTATAGTGTAAACTTGTGGAAGAACATTTTCATTTTGTAGATAAGTCTCTTATTGGTACAGTAATGGCTAAGCTCACGACCATAAAGTTTGATAGGTCATGGAGCATGCAATAATATATCCTAGAGATGACAAATATTACTGTAACACCCCACTCCCGAGTGACCCGAACTCGATATCATTGGTGATATCCGAGTCTGTGTCCCGCGAGGGTGGCGTACTACATCAGTCAGTAAAACTCGGTATATACTTTTTTTTTGAAACATACGTTGGCGCGGCAAAACAGTAGACAGTGGAAAACAGTTGCAGTTATTACAATCATCCAATAATAATTTACAATCAGTCAATGAATAAAAACAATAAAACCACAGTGGGATCATTATACATACAAAGCATTGTTGTACAATGATTGCGGAAAACAATTCGATAAAACACTAATGCAGACGCGAACTGATCCCGACCTCTATCCTTCACTTGCCTACAGTAGACATACTCCCGTGTCAAAC
>JANVCL010000213.1:13656975-13672132 GCA_026546855.1 Erythroxylum incrassatum | reverse complement strand
GAACCCATCCCCCCTAGCCCCCATCATCACCAAGACCAATAAGGGCTGTATTTAATTCTCCTCTCACATGAGCAGGGACACTACTCCCTGGTGATCTACATATAGGTAACCATGAGCTTACAGTAGACAAATTTGAAGACATTGGAATAGTATTTCCAGCTCGATTCAACCCACATAGCTTCAACCCATGGGGAAGATGGCACTGGAGCTATTAAAGAAGGGGAATATATGGATCTTTACAAAGCAAAAACTCTCGAAATTTCTATGGGTGTTGACTTGAATCCCCACATAGCTTCAACCCATGGGAAAGACGGCATTGGAACTAGTAAAGACGGGGAACTTATGGATCTTAACGAATGAAAAACAAAAGCTTGACGAAGAAAAAGGAAAGCTTGGAAAGAAACTGAAGAAGTTGAATGAAGATCTAATTCGAGTGTTTAAAAGAAAGAAATCAAGAAAATTAAGTCAAAATAAAAGAATAACGTAAATGAGAAGTAGAACTTGTTTGTTAATGCGAGGGCAGATCGCAGAGCTGAGGCAAAAAGAAGAGAGAATGAACCAGAGCAGAGAGAAGAGAGAGGTTTTTTAAACGTCGGATGTTATAAACGTAAATGACACAAATGATAAACGCTAAAGTCTACCCGAAAAAGTTAAAATAGTGATTTTTTTTAAAGTTTTAAATTTAAACTTCAAAAAAAAGTTGTATTTTAATTTTTAAAATAGTTGTTTCTATTTAAAAAATACTTTTAAATTTTACAGTTAAATATCTATTTTTAAAAAAATAACTTTTGGGTGAAAAAGTATTTTTCTATCATCTAAATGCTGAACCAAATAAACACTAAGTAACACAGCATTGGAACTTATAAAATAGCAAAATCATCACCATAAAAAATAATGAGATTATTTGTCACAGGACGCAAGTCCTTCGTTTAGATATAGAGATAGACATCAGTGTGCTATTAATACAAAGTTAAACAAAAATAAATGAATAAAAGCCAATGTAATCGATAATTATAAAAAAATAGATCATTCAGTAACTTGTTAATAATTATGGTTTGATCCCTACAACTAATGACTTTGCTTAGTAATTATAAATCATTGTAAACGTGCCTTCCTAACTCATATTCGTAAATGAAATTAAAAATGATAAGTTGGGGGTAAACATTTAGTTTTATTATGTTCTTAAGTAGTTCACAAGAGTTTAATCTAATAGTTGGACAATTTTAATTTTTGTATCAATTTTAACCTTTTAAAGAGAGGAAAGTATATTGATTTCAATGTTTAATTTTAAAAAAATTCCTATTAATATTTAACATCGTGATTAACAAAATAATAAAAGATATTTACGTTTTTAACACTTAACAAACATAGTTTCTAAGTATCAGTTTACATTGATTACTCAATCACATGGATAAATTATTAATAGATATAAACATTTGAATTAAATTATCTAACATTTTAAAAATAACTTAAAATTTATCGTGGAATTGGATAACTTCAAAGGAGTGATTCTGCCTTTTACCGGCTTAAAGTGACGAAAATTGGAAATAATAAATAATCGAAGTGAACACACCACACAACAGCTAAAGAAAATCACTTACTGTTAAAAAAAGGAAAAGAAACAGTGTCTGTTAGGGTAAAAGGTTACTCACTAATTAACTCGATTTACGCAGTAAAATACATCTCCAAACATTTTATATTTGAATTCAATCAAACACTGCTGTACATTCGATTCCGTCTAGTGTGGGAATTGGGAAATGACCATACGATTGAAAAAAAAAAACTACTTGTGTATTTACGCCATCAGCCAAAATGCTCAGGAACTCGCACATACGTTTCTTTTCTACATACAAAAATGTCTACGATCCAGCTACAATAAACGTCCCCTGGTTTAGTAAACGTCGCCACTGACGTTTCTTTTTCTTCTCTTCTCCGCTTTAGAGACCAAACGAATTGTCCGCAATTCCTACCTTCTCAAACAATAAAGGTGTTCCCGGTGAATATACATGCACTCATGATAATCAACAAAACTTATATACATGTGTTCCCGGTGAATATACAGGTACTCATGATAATCAACAAAACTTATATACATGTGTTCCCGGTGAATATACATGTACTCATGGTAATCAACAAAACTTATATACATGTACTCATGATAATCAACAAAACTTTCTTGTTATTCTCGGATGATTCTTTTCAATCTCTTTCTTTTACAGAAGGACTTCCTTGGATACAGGATAACTGCCAGGAATAAGGCAAATGCAATGCCTACTACCCCACTAAAAGGTTGGAATGGGCGAGTCCCAGTAAACCAGAGCGGTGAATTAAGCTCATAGCTCAAAAAGCCACCTGTTTGTAAGACAAAACTTGATGCCATTATCCCAGTGCGCAATCCAATTGGAATAGCAAGATTGCCTTTGCTTCTTTGCCGTAACCCTGCAAGAGCTAAAGATAATAGCCATAGACCAGGCACTGCCCGAAGAGACCTGCAAACCAATAGGGATATATTTTACAATGTGTCTAGCAGCGACAATCTGAGTTTAACATAGAAAAATACGCATCATGATTACAAAATGGCAGACTCATCTGAAGTAAAATCTTCCAATAGTATTCTGTTGATGGATTAATTGCTAAATGTGTGCATTCATTTGATTAATCATAGGCCAAAAGACATTAGATGATGTTTGCTAATACAACCACATAAAGACAGGTGTGACCAGAACAGGATGAAAAGTGACAATTTATATCCCTAGGATGCTCCTAACAGGGACAACGAGAAAGCAAAAGGGAAAGAACTGCATGAAAATTGTAATGTTATAATCAAATAAAGATGAAGATACCCCTGGAGAAGAGAAAATACAAGCCCTGAAATGATAATTCCTTGATGATAACCAAGATTGGTAGCGATCTCTTCAGGTAACCATGACCTGAAAAGCAACTCCTCGACAAGAGCAACACCAGCTGCAGTAATGATTCCTCGACTAGCCAAGAGTGTTAACCGACCAAACACTTTGAGGCTTGTCATGGCACCTAAAGAAGGTGAAAGGAGAATTGAAGGCCACGAGAAACTGACACAGCCTACCACAGCATTTCCGGACTGTATCAACAACACAAGTATTGTTCCTCCAATGAATCCCTTAAAGAAGTTGTGGATCTGCAGCCAATGGGTTTAATTGTAAATAATTTGGCTGATTGAATGATGTCATAAAAGTATTCATCGATCTCCAACACATCCCCTTATGATTATGGCAATGAAACAAAATTTGGACCTTAGGTATCCGAGGTACAAGTTATGGTAAAGAATGGATAACACTCTCAACAATCTATTAAAAAAAGGCTTCGTTTATCTGGATGATTAATTCACTGCTAAATTTTCAGGAAAAGAATGGACAGGCAAAGAAAAGAGATAAAACGGAAGACAAGCTTAACCCTGTGATCATGAACTGTTCATTATATTAGGACTGCAAAAGATTAAAACAATTCGCTTTTCTCTCCAAGGTAAGATAAGTTTACACACAGTTCATTTAAGCTTTCATCAGCCGAAGATGAAGCAACTAATTGCCACTGCAATTACAGAATAAAGAGCTATAGAAAATGCAGTATGTTGTTTCACTAAGAAAATTATTCGTAGTGATAGGGATAACAAAAGATTTTTTAACATTCTTAAGCTAATGTGGCATCACTTCATTCATTATCCAAGCTCAAGGAATGAAGTCTATGTGCTGTTGACATAAAGTTGTTATAAAAATAGCATCCTTGGCCTGAATAGGTAACTAGTCAGGATAACACGCATCTTTTACCATTGACAGCTTTATATAATATTGCCGAGCTAATTAACAGACTCTCAAGCTCTTCCAAACCCAAACAAATCCATACAGTTCAAGATTTTCTATTTCATAGAATGTTAGATTCCTAGTGTACCTTAGGCGGTGATATCAAATCCAGTCCGTATTGTGCAAGCGGATCTTCATAACCTCGTATTCTTTTGCCCCATAACACAACAAGTATCAAAACAGCAGTATAGAGACCAAAAATGCTAACGAACTCAGCAAATCTGGATGGGCTACCGGTTGTCCAGCTCTGTACAAGTGTTGGAAGCAATGGAACAATGACCGGTGACCATAAAACAAGCATCATTCCAACAAATCCAAGAATCCTTGCAAAAGAATCGTAAAGAATCAGAACTCAATAAAAATTATTTGCAATCTTATTAATAGAATGGAATCATGAAATATTTGTAATCTGTTCTTTCAAGTCCCTCCAACACGAATCGAAATGATTGACCCAAATTGTTCACTAAACCAGATGATTCCATCAGGGATATGTAATACATATGCAACATTGGAAGGGGAAGGAATTCCTCGCTAGCATCATCATTCAACAGAAAAAAGATAAATTCTCAATCCAAATAACAAACTTTTGGCTTACTGGCGTTGAATCTTATTTCTGTAGCAATGGATTGAAAACCAGAGTTGAGAACTATCAAAGTCTAAACCCTAATCTTGACAAAATCCAATAAAGTTAATTATTGAAGACAGATCCTTTTGCCTCAGATTTTACATCAAATGATTACTGAACCAAACATTACGTGAAGAATATTGACGAAAGTGACTTGTGGATAGTAAAATTATAGCAAAGACAAAAAATTAGTATAAAGAAAAAGGAAAAAGTAAGGTATCAGAAGTAGCATTCTAAGCAACTTTAAATACCTCTGGTACAAGGGGCGTTCACCTATTCGCAGAAACGAGATAAGCCTATCAGTAAGACTCATGGCACCTCGCATACCACCCCAAAGCAATGCAACTTTACCAACTAGCCTCAATATGCCACCCCTTTGTGCCAAGTCAGCTAACATCGCAACCAGCCTGTTGTTTTCAACAATATACAGAAACTTCAGGAGAACACAACTATAAGGTAAGCCTGTTTAAATGAGAATTACGTGCAGTCAGATTTTAACCTTTCTTGATCGAGTTCACCATCTTCTTTGGTAGGAACCACAGGTCCAGCAACAGACATAGCTTTCTCAGCAAGGCTTGAGACTAGATTGTTATTTTGATTCTTTTCAGATATTGGCTCATCTACCTTGTCAGCCACCTTCTGAGTATTTGCGTTCTGCTTGAAGGGCCTGGATGCAATGTCCACAATTTCCTTTTCATTGTATTGACCCTTCAGAGTTTGTAAGTGTGACCATAAGGACCAAAGTTGTCAGAAAAAGTAAAAAGAGATGCATAATCAGCTAGCATTAATAAACCACAGGATAAAAAAAAAGCATCCTAGTTCTAAAAAAATTAAAACAGAAAGTGAAAGGAATTTTAAACTTTAAGAACAGCAGAGAGATTTGTCTAATCATGTTCATGTAAATGCTTGAAACAAATTAGGAACATTAGTTTCTAATCATAGATTTTCACAAAACTAGAATCTTGCAGACCTAGGTTTAAAACCCCATGATAATCATAAACAAAAGACACAAACATAGCTTGTTACCTGTTGTTGCATTAGTAAAGCAGATGCTCCCAGGGCTGCCGTAACAGCACCAACCATAACACTATCACTATTTTTAGTCCTCAACTCAGATTCTTTCCTGTCTCTGATTCTTGCAGCATTCAACCTGATTACTGGATCAGTTCTTTTGGTAAGATTTTGATCAATATCCCTTGCACTATATTTTTCGTCAGTTTCATCCCCAGAATTTTCACAACCAACAGACTTTATGCTATTATCATGCCCTGTAGCTACAACGAAAAATTTTCGCAATGCAGCTAAGCTGGTTCCTATAATAACACCAACTGGTAGGAATCTTCTCAGATAACTTGTGCCCAAAACAGCAGAGGAAATGGCCCTCAATATGTGCTCCCCATTGAGAGTACCAATTTTTTCTGAGGTGCAATTTGAGCTAAAATTTTTACTATCCAAATGCCAAGTGTGATCTTTATCATGTATTATAGCCCATGACACAGCATTTGCTACGTCCTCCAGATCTTTATCAAGATTGGGTTTCATTTCTTTCATGGTAGCTGTACTTAGCTTACGACCTGCTTCAACCTTCAAAGCATCCAAAATAACACTTTTCACTGTTTGCATCAGCTCTTCCAGTCTATCGTCATCATATCGCATAGCTTGATCAAAAGTCTCCTCTGTATTATATTCTCCTACAGTTCCATGTTTTTCAGTATCTAATATCACAAATGGAGGTTCAACAATGTTGTCTGAATCATTCAGTTTTGCAGAAGAATGACCATAAACTTTCTCACCAACCCGATTACAATTTATAGCATCTCCCTTAGATCCTTCAAAGCTTCCTGGTTGCTCCAAGAGCTTCCATTGACCTTCTTCTGGGAAATAGTCAAGTAATAAAGCAGTTGTTGTATCTAAATCCAATGGTTTAGTCTTTGTAATCTTAGAAAGCAGGGATTGGCCTAAGTATCCATTATGCATATAATCACCATATGGGAATGCATTTACACACAATGGAATCTTGCTTACATGTCGATCATTATTGTCAGCCAAAAAATTGTTTCCAAGTAATTGGTCATGCTCCTTTCCACCTCTATTATGGTTATTAGCAGCAATTCCCAATGACCCATCAGTACCATCTGCACTCAACAAACTAGAATCTGCGGCAGGTTCTTCTTCTAGCCAGCCTGTACAAGCTGCCCTATTTGAGTTGCTATTATTCTCATCCTGCTCACAGACAGGGGGATCCTGCAATGCATTAGACTTTATCTGTAAGTCATTTTTACCATCTTGTTTCGCTGTTGCTGGAGGCAAGACACTAGTGTCCCGTTTCTTGAGTGGCAAATCAACTGTTTTATCCTCAACCTTGCTTTCATCTTTGTTATCAGTCTCATCATCTTTTTCTTCTTCCAACTGAGAAATCATATTCTCTATCACACCAAAAACACTGTTGACAGCCACCTGGGTAGAATCATCCACCCCTGCCAGGGCATCCAATGCTTGAGCAACATTGAAAGTTGGGGTGTTAGAATCAGATACATTCTTATTCTGATCAAGAACAGGTTGAGAGGTTCTACTTTCCTTCTGATGATTATCAATGCCTTCCTTTTCCATTGATTGGGATTCAGAAGATGATTTCATAGGTGAGGGGGCATCCTCAGTCATATTGCCTGGTACTATCTTATTCTGATCAGTTGAAGAAACTAGAGTTTTCTCTTCATTTTTCACAGTGTTGCAATCTTTCTTTATTTCAATTTCAGGTTTCCCACTATCGTGGTCCACTTTCTCGTCAACAATTGCTTCCTCAGTTACATTGGCCTTCCCAGTGCTGCTAGTGAAGTTAAGCTTCCCACTAGTTTCCAATCCCCTATCAGCGCAGTCAGGATATGAAGCAGTTTTCTCTTTAGAGTAATCATCAGTTCCAGAAATGTTACCTAACTCATTTGCAATCTTCCTGGCAGAACCAGAAGCGTCAACTTGCTGACTGCCAGTTGACTGATAAGAAGGGCCTGAATCTAGAGGTTTTTGCTTGCTTTCTGAAGGATGAAGCTCTGGTGCCAGTTCATCAGAAGACTTCTCCAACCTGGATTGACTGTCATCAGAACCATTCGGTAACTCATCAGCCCTTTTTGCTATATCTGAAGAATGAGGATCTTTAGATGCACCTTCAACATTTACTTCTCCAACCTCTTCCTGGATCTTTGAATTAAGTCCTGATGATGCACTACGAATCTTACCAAATCCCAGAAGTTTCTCTAGTTTTAAGTTTCTTTGTTGAGCTTGCAGAATTCCATAAACAGCAGTTGTAAGTTTTTCACGAACACCTTCTGGCACAGCATCTTGCAATGCTTTCATAAGTGTCTCTCCTTGACCCACAGCAACCAAGACCTGCAAACAAGTAGATACTTTCCTTAAAAGATCTTATGCCCAAAAAAACACCCTCATAACCATGATTAATTAGAGGATTTCTAAGCAGTAACTATTTCATTAAACAGTATTAGAGTGCATATATAGTCCCCATGAAAAATTAATCACCTACAAATATTATAACGAAATCAAGTTTCAACCTCCCTCTAACAAACTCATTCATCCTTTTCTCCCTTCTAGCATAGAAAAGCAGTCATGATCTTGCACTAACCAAATCTTAACCAGGAACATTTAGCAGGAATAAAGGGAATAAAAACCAATTATCCCTAAAATCGCACCTGAATGAACTAATACAAGCAATAAGACCAAAGCCAAGTATACCCCGTTGTGTACAGCACAGCAAACATAAATAAATTCCATCCAGTATGTAATACAAAACATGACATGTGGAAAAAGTCGCATTTCTATACTGCAACCAATCCTAGAAGCATTAATAATGACATGCTCTGTGTTTACACCGAATATAGATGACCAAAGATAAAAGAGTCAGTTTTTATAACTATATAAAGTTCAGGTTATTCGAAATCAGTATACATGAATATGATAATTTGGTAAAGGATTCCATGAACCAAGAGAACCGACATTCAATACTTTGTAACACCATAATTGATTAGCATTTGCAATTTTGACATTACCTTCCGCTTTTCTTCTACTGTCAAACAACCAGGCATACTTATATCTAGCATATTCATAACAACCTGTGTTGTTTGCAACACTTCTCCTCTTTCAGAATCCATAGGGCCAGCACCCTCATCTTTGGTCAAGTCATCATCAATCTCTTCCATTTCTCTTCTGATTTCCACATTTCCCTGTACATCTTGTTTGGACCTTGAGTGGAGCCTATCAGCAGTGTCACTATTACTAGACATCTCCTTTGTAGGATACATGGCATAACCATTGCCATTGGCACCTGTTGGGGTAAGATCCAAGAGCTTGTTAGCACCACCTTGATTGGATGATCTGCCTTCTACAAGAGCCAAGCCTTTTGAGGGGTTGATGGTAACATCTACATCATTTAGAAGAGGATGACGACCCTTCAAAAGCCCAAGTTCAACAGCTGTGAGCCACTGCATTTAACAGGCATGAGTTGTTGGATTATGCCAACTTCTTCACCAAAAGAAAAAAAATTGACCATAAACGCAACAAAAATCACGATGGTAGAAATGAAGTTTCAGATTGGAACATAGAAGAACTATGGAATAATATGGAAGTGATGGAGAATTAAGAGATTAATAATGATGACTTTATAAAGTGACAGTTATAGGTAAAGAAAGAGAACTTGTAAGTTATTGATGCATGCTGAACACTTGCAGGCATTTATCAAAAAGTCATTGGAAAGAAAAGAAGCACCTACATGAAGTTGATAAGTCAGAAATGGATTGACCAAACAAAAGGTTCTGCTCACCTCAATTGTAAAATTTTGGCACCAAGATTCTGCAACTCTATCACTAGCATTAACACTAGATTGTGCACAAGAAAACAGGAGACTTGTAAATGGATTTTCTGCAATCTGACTGCGTGGAATCGAAAATGGAGGCACAGTCCCATCATCATTCTGATATTTTTCAGAACAAACAGTTAGTTATTTAACTACAAACATTCAAGCAGATTCATAATGCAAAACCTTCAAAGAATTTAGAATCAAAAGAATAAAGCATGCACCTGAATAAAGAGAACAGGAATCTTAACATTCGCAATCACACCCCTAGTGCTGAATGCTGAATAGAAGTCTTGTATTTCCTCAAAACCATATGATACCATTGATATAGCTTTCTCAAAATCACGAACCGATTTGGCAGATATCGCTTTTTCCACATCAAAGCCTTTTGTTTTTCCTTGAAATAATTCCTAAAAATTACATCAAGTATAAGTATACTCTCATAAACAAATAATTGCCTGCTAGAAGGATGGGACTAAATTGAGGGATAACCATGATGAAATATTGAAATTTACCCAAGTGCTGAAATGACTATTCTAGCTATCAGAGACATAAAGCATAGACATGGAAGAAGATAGACAGTTCTGATGTTTCAGCAACCTTGTTAGATTGCAGGATATCAGTCAGACCATCGGTCAGCATCTGATCCAAAGTAATGTGATAAGGAGAGCATCTTGTTATCTCTTCTAAGTCAAAAGGATTATTGATACATGTAGCAGCAGTGAGAGGTGTTCTATCTCCAACCTCTGCTAGATACTTGGTTAACATGTTTGCACCATAACCCCAGCCAATACCCATCAGCGTAGTCCATGGCCTAGTCTCACTAATGAATTGTAACGCTGTGCAGACATCGTCGCTATCAGCAGCTGTAAATAACCTACATCAATGAAGTAGTTAAGAAGCCCCTACTATCAACTTCTACTGCTAACAGAACTGCAAATGAAACCTATAATTTACTCTTGAAACAACACCGCAAATCCATAGTTTTCTCAGTCAAATCTCTTATCCTGACAGGATACTACTAGAATGTGTTTGGCAATGCAGTTATATTGCGTTAATAATGCAGTTATGCATTAAACATTCTCAAGGTTTCAATCTACAGATTACAAAAAGCAAACAGAGAAATCACAAAGATATCCTAACACATGTATTCTCTTCTGCACCTTAATTAGCTTTCCTCAAAGTATGTTCACATAATATCCAGTGAAAACACCAGGTTCTAAATCAAATGGCAAGACAAGCTCTGAGATGAAACCAAGAAATTACCAAACTACTGACTGCCCCAATACGCAACAAAGCAGTTAAATCATCAAAATCGAACGAATAAGATGCACTCACCGAGCACTTGTAAGCGGAGAACCGGCACATCCTCTAGGGTTCATTACGACTGGAAAATACCCGCGCTTGAGCGCTTCGCACACAAACGATCTAACACTCTCATCCATACTTCCTCTGGTTGTTCCAGGAACCAACAGCAAAGTAGTATCCAATCCGCGTTCCTCTTTCAACTCCAAATTCGCCGGCCAATCAATCGAAATGACACCACCATCCTGTGTACTAACACAGACTCTCTGATACTTTAATTTCTCCGCCAATCCGCCATTTCCACTCTCTTCACTCTTCACCCGAATCCTCCCACTGTTTAGCCTCACAAAGTGCCTCTCCTCTTCAACCAACTTCTCGTTCACGTCCTCCAAAAACTCGCTCCCTTCGAAGGATATAGAAGGACATCGCAGCAACACGAAACGGTTAAACGGAGTGGGACTGGTGACCAGAATCCACTCGCCGACGTCGAACAATCTCCCGGACCGCTTATCGTACTTGGACTGAGAGAGATACAGAGATAAACCGGAGGCGAGCCCTAGGGCGGGAGCGAGAAAGTCGAGAGCCGCTGGGGAGGAGAATTGCGAGAGAAAGTTCTGGAAGGGATCAAGCAAGTTACAGCGAAGCGCGAGGTTTCTCGTGGAAGGTTTGACGCGACGCCGTTTGTAGTGGCGATGAAAGTGGTGAGTTTGGACGGGGTATTTTCGAAAGAAGAGGAGTTCAGTGGTTTGCGGCGGTTTAAGGTGGAGACGCTGGGCGTTCATTTGAAGGTTGTTTTAGGAGAGATTGTTGTAGCGTAACGGATTTGATGAGTGTGAGAGAGAAAAAGGAGGATAAAACAAGGACTTAGAAAGGGAAAGAACTAGCAAAGTTTTGAAAAGAAACGGAAGGTGACAGCTTGTGGTGGTGGTCCGGCCGTTCGCGGTGGTGGGGCATTGCTGGTTCTGCGTCTTGGATTGCGGTTTAACCGCCAAGATTCCACGTGCGGCTTCAGTTTGTCGTTGGTGAGGCCGAAAAGCTGTAGCATGGGATTTTCAATTAATAACATTGGCAGCCCAAATTGAGTTATCCCTAGGGCCCATATTACTAAATTAAGCAGCTACTCCAACTATAATTAAGAAAATGTAAAAATATTCATTTCACTTATATTTTGTTGTATACAAATTTGTCAGCCCAATTTTAAATAATTTTATTGAAACGATTTTAATTCTTAGTAATTTGAATATGAATGTCAAATATAGTTGGTTCTTGTATTAAGGAAGCCTAAGCTAATTTTGGTAAAAAGCCTCAAATCCAACAAAAGGGGAATGGCAGTCCCAGTCAGTTTTGGTAGACAAGCGATTAAAACTGAACAAGAACAGAAGCCACGGAGTTCATGTTGGGGGTGAATCGGGAAATTGAGTGAAACCATTCCCTCGGAAAAATTACTAGACAAGTAGAAGTAGTGCCACTGTTTTTGGATCACAGACCATATATGTGTGGTTTGGTTATTTCCAGAAGGAATATTCCTTCTTTCTTTAGCCATTCCAAACTGAGCTTGCTCACATGCGATTTGGCTATTTCCAAAAGGAATTCCTTCTTTCTTTAGCCATTCCAACTTGAGCTTGCTGTTTGTGAGCGTTGAATATATTTTTGAAATAAAGACAACTGGGAATCTCAATTAACCAACAACACTTCCTCCAACTCTGCTTAAATTTTGTCTTTTGCTAAGCATAAGTTGATTTGCAGATATATGCTTTTAGTGTTAGGTTATCTTGAAGATTTATGCCCTGTAATGTGCGCAGTGATTCGGAAATTATGAACATGACAAGATTATATTTGCAATCTAGACTATGCTTTTCTCTTTCCTTAACTGATAAATACTAAATTGGATAATACTAATTTCAACCAAGCATTACGTATTGATGAAAGTTGTTTAGTAATAAATGAAATTCTTACTATATAGCTCGAATTAAAGCTAGCAAAACCCTCCTCGAATGTAATACTATAGTCAAGCTATTCGTACTCCTAACATTACTCTAAATTTTTTATTCGGTTATATATGATCAAGACGCTTTCGTGTGCCTTTATATGTCTTTTTATATGAAGTGAAAATTCATGGTTATTATTTTAATGTACAGTAGGTCGAATTTTGCAAGTACGTAATAATTGGTCAATTATAAAACTCAAGTAATTTATAAATTCTACTTATACAAAATCTCAAGTTTTAGTCCTTCAGATCCTATAATTAAGAAGTATTATTTTCTACATAATTTGGTAATTATATATTTTTTGTAATTTCTATTTAAGAAGCAAGGGAAAAGGTAAGTTTCTTAATTGTGTTATACACACCCAATGACGTGCAAAGTGATGGATCATTCCGTCTTGGAATTTAATTCTACTTCTACGTAGTAAGTAACAAGCATGTACTCTTTATTCTGAAAAAAAAAGACAGTATGTACTTTGAGAGAAATCACGTGGCTTTATTCGGGTTAATAAATATGTTGATGTGACTCGAATTTTTTTAATCGATGGCTCACATATACTTGGAGTCATATTAACTCAGTGTGTTGTTGCACATGCCATCATTCACTTTGTTGGGCCTCCTTTTTGAAGCCCAACTCGGACATCATAAATGTGGACATGGTTGCAAACATTAGATTTGGAGGAAAAATTCTCCGGAAACAATGGCGGGTTCACCGTGGCAAAGTATATGTTCATCGCGACAAAACCATGACAATCTTTCTAAGGACCCTTCAAGTAAAGTTCGTCGCAGCAAAACCATGGCAATCTTTCTAAGGACCCTTTGGGTAAAGTTCTCCGCAGCCAATGTCTGATTTTGTTGAAGCAAAGTTGCCAAAATCAAACAAAATATCTTTTGAGAAAGATTCGTCGCGAGAAAACCTTCACTTCAGGGTCTTTCTAGACCTGAGAAGGTTCGTTTAGCAGACTTAAAGTCCGTCTAACGGATATAGGTGAGACAAAATTTACTCAAGAATCTTCCCAAAGGTTTCTCCATCTATCATAACCTTACTTTCACTCTAAGTTGTCCCAAATTTACTCCCTTTAATGTAACATCATTTCATAATAATTCAACTACCAATATTATTTCATCATACTCTCTAAAATCTACTCATTTAATTCATTACTTACATATAATTCTCATTCTTTACAATTTCCTATCTTTCTTTTTTCATAACACATCTCACTTATATATAACAACAATTGGTATCCAAAATTTATCATCTCAAATTAATAACTTCCTCAAGTATGCCTAATTTCAACTCAACCTCATCCATACATAATTCATATTTCAATAACCTTAAAAGGAAAGAGTTTTTACAAAGCTTTAATGGGCATTTCGAGTCACAATACATCATTTCGCAAAATCCCAAAATACAAAAAATACGTGAACAAATAATACTTGAAATGTGATTAAAGCCTTGTGCTTGCAAAATCTAGCTTAAAATGCAAAAATATGCATAATCGGAGTGATGCCTTGACTCTCTTTCACTCAATCTCTTGCTCATCACCTAGAGATGGGAAGGAATGGAGGTGAGCTTAAAAGCTCATGGGTAACAAGTTTATAACAGAAAACAAACAAAACCATTGAAAATGCTCAATGTCATAAAAATTTTACGTCAAATTCCTAAAACATATATTTCCCAAATTCTCAACTTGCCAACACATATTATAAACACATAAGTCACATATGCATCAAATTGTCATAAACACATAAGCAATTCAAAATAGTTTGGGTAGGTCCATAAACAGAACGTACTAACACATTCCTACATAATGGTCTTGTGTAGTCGTAAACAGAACATACTATCGCAATCCTACATAATGGTTTTGCATAGTCGTAAACATGAGAGAGTCCATGAAAGAGCATCATGCCACTAGTGGGCAGGCGGGAGAAGCATTTAATAGGGTCGAAGTGCACTTGACATAACAGAATGGACCACCCAAACCCACATAATCTTGCATTTTAGAACTTGTAAATATGTTGCCCAAAATGACACATTTTCGAAACGTGTTTTCATAAACATAATAACTTTTCAAAAATAATTTTCATATTCTTTCCATAAATCATCAACACAATTCATATACCAAGCATATAGCAATATCTCAACTCATTCAAGAAGCAATGTTAGCCCCGAATTTTTTTTATAAACAAGCAAGATTAGATTAATTTTTGGAGTATTGCTAGATTAATTTATGTTGGAATTACTTTGCTTACCAATGTGATTGAGATTATATGAAGTAGGTAAGTTGAATTAATTGTTAGGCAGTTAAGTTTGTATAGGGGGCATAGTTGGAAGATCACTTAAGCATTAAAGTCTTAAGGCATTAAGGGAAGGGCTTTTTGGTCATTGTAGCTTCATTAAACGATAGAAATAAGACTTGGCTTGTGTGGGAAGGAGGAGAAACGAAATTGAAGGAGAAGAGGGAGAGAGAGTATTGTGGAGAGGGAAAGAGAGGAGAGAAAGAAGGTTAGTTAGGATTTGAATTTTCATTGTCTTAAGAGAAGAC
>JANVCL010000213.1:13628332-13639613 GCA_026546855.1 Erythroxylum incrassatum | reverse complement strand
TTGGGTTAATCAATTTGGATGTCTATTGATTTGAGGATTTTGTGGCTATTGTTAAAGGAGATTAAGAGAGGATTCAAGAGGAGCAAGAGGGGAAGCATGTTGAACAAGTTTATAAGCAAGGTTTTAAGGTGGGTACATGTTTATAATAGAGTAAATAAGTCAATTTTGTTTTATTTATATCAAGGAAATCAATGATTTAAATTGCATCATAATTGTTGCATAAGTTGTGTTTTGAATGAATTGAGAAATTGCTACATGTTAATATGATATGTGAATTGTGTGATGATTTATGAAAAACATTTCTTTTGAAAAGATTGCAAGTTTATGAAATTATTTTTTCGAAAATGGTTTTCGAAATATGTCAAGTACATGAAATCAAGTTTTTCGAAAAGTGCCATTTTTGGCAACAAGTTTTGAAATACATATTATGTGGGTTTTGGTAGTCCATCCAAAAACCGTCACATGCACGTTGACCCAAGGCTGCCCGCTAGTGGCACGAAGCTCCTTCAAGGACTCCCTCAAGTTTACGACTACACAGGACCAGTATATGGGAATGTGTAGTACGCCATGAATATGGATCTACCTAAACCATTTCTGTGCTTATATGTTCATGATTTGTGAACAAGTTGATGCATTCATATTTTGTGGTTTATAAATCTGACTGCATGATGAGAATTTGAGAAATAAGCATTTTATGGATTTCAACAAGAATTTTCTATGACAATAAACTTTTGAATAGTTTTGCTTATTTTCTTGTTATAAGCTGTTACCCACGGGCTTTTTAAGCTCACCCCCTCTCCGTCCTATCTCTAGGGGTTAACCAAGGTACCAAGTGAAAGAAAGCCAAGACATTTCTCTGAATATGCATGTTTTGTTTTGTTTTGGATTAATTGATGTAAAACAAGGCTTAAGATGTAGTTCGAGAATTATTGGGTTTTGCATGCTTTGTATATTGGATTTTTATATTGATGTTGTAATGTGGCAGGGAAATGCCATTAAAGCATTGTAAACTCTTATTTTATGATGTTACTTCAATATGAAATTATGTATAGGGGTGAAATACGAATTGCGTATGATGTTGTGGGTTGAAATTAGATAAAATTAAATGAGGTTATCCACTTGAGTTAATGAATGACCTATCGTTATAAATATAAGTGAGTTGCTATGGAAAAGCAAGATAGGAATTATGAATGGTTATGAATGATGCGATGTTATTGAATATGAAGAACTAAATGAATTGAGATTGAGAGTTTGATGAATTACAAGTGTTAGTTGAATTGTTATGAATGGATAAGTTAAGGAAGAGAATTTGGGACAAATGTCAAGTTTTTCATAAAGGTGAATTTGGTGAACTGATTCAAGGGAAATTCTGGAATAACTGAGATAGAACTGACCAAAATTGTCTTCTTTGAAGTTGTAGATGATCGTTTTAGCTTTCCGATACTATAAAATTTGTAATTTTTGGACATCGGAATGGAGAGAGATGATTGTTACAAGTTGGGATGCTGTTTAGGATTTTGTGTGTATGACAGTTATGGTAATTGTTGAGAATTTGTAGTTTTGACGAACCAAATGAGTTGGGAATTGAAAATTTTGTGACATAAATTTGGTGTTTAAATTTTTATGAAGTGTTTTGGCACTACAAGAGTTGAATTTGGGGAGATATTAGGTGAATATGATGTTAAATTGGATGTACGAAGCATTGCTGAGGGTTTGGAGGGGTTTGGAAAAACCCCCATGTCCGTTTAACGGACTTTAAGTCCATTTAACGGACCTTTTCGGGCCAAAAAGGACCCCTAGCATCACCCATGTCCATTCAACAAACTTGATGTCCGTTTAACGGACCTTCTCGGGTGAAATGGTGCACTTTACCCCAACAATGTCCATTTAGCGGACATTCACGGGATAACTTCATGAAATCGCGATTTTTCACCCTTTAATCTCGCTTTGTGGTCTTCATGAAAGTTTTAGATCTTGACGTCGTATTTCCAATGGTTTGAAAACGAAATCAATCCGACATGTAAATTGAAAGTTATAACAATCACGCCAAGATAGGTTCAAATCGATTTAGGGTATAAACATGGTCCACTCTTTTGGGCATAACTCCCTCATCCGACCTCCAAATGAAGTGATTCTTGAAGCAATGGATTCTAAGACATGTATCTTTCTCTACAAAAAAATTTGTATCATTTGGAATTGATTTGAGAATGTTTGCATTAAAGTAAGTGAGACGTCGGTTAGGAGAGCATTATTAGGGTATGAGCAGACTTTAGTTTTTTAAGCGTATCTTGAGTTATAGAACTCTGATTAAGATGATTCTTTCTTCAAAGAAAATTGGCGACTTAGAGCTATGATTTCTTTGAAGAAGTCAAATTGAAATTCTGATTTAAAGATTGACAAGTTCTGTCCACAAGTAGGAGAAATGAGATCAAGTATTGTGATTATTTTGTATGGGCACGCCTTTGAACAAATTGTGAGTGAATTTGGGATGTTATGAGCAAAATGATGAATCGAAGAAGTTGGTTAATTAGAGTTCTTGGAAATAAACCTTCAAGGCAATATGCACGTGTTCATGTTTTAGCAAGAAGGTTGGGCTCCGAAATCAAGCGGGGTCCAACAGATGTATGAGTCTGCAAGAGTTGGGTTCCAGAAACGGGACCCAACAAGATCACTATATCAACACAATTCAGTACTTTTTTCACAATCATTCACATGTACATAAACATAGCATAACATTATATCAATTTAATTTAGTCATTCTTTACAATGATTCACTTGATACACGTAAAGATATATATATATATATATATTAGCATACATATGAGACTCCACTTTCATTTTTATTTTGTTGTGACCGAGTGCTTATTTAATTGTCTTGTATCTATTGTAGATACTGAGCTCATTTTAGATACTGTTCTATACCCATTGTGGATACTGGACTTATTAATCGTTGAACCTGTGACTCTGTGTGTACATTTATGAGCTTTAAGCTCTTTTTCACGTTGATCACTTCGGTCACAACTCCTTTATCTGATCATGCATATCAATGTAATGAAAATGCATCAAATCTCATATTATGCTATCAACAACTCTCATTTAGTGTGCATAGTCATATAGCACATTCATCGGATTTAAGTTCGACATTCAACATATAGTTAAGAATACAATTTCCATATTCACATTTAATTTGCAAACACTTTCAATACAGTCCCGAATATCAAACTCCTCGGACATCAATGTTCGAAATTAACACAATCATATCAATAACAGTTCAATATCTAATATTTAATTAAGAACGATTCAAATATAGTGAGTAAACATCTAGGTTATCTCACAGTATGCTCCAGATAGCTATTGCCTTGATAAGTCGACAATATCTGGAAGTTGTTAGTCAATTTGTGCTTCTGAATCATGTAATACAAACATATGTATACATTACTAACTTGTTTAATCAAATAGTACTCAATCATACACATGTATATGTGTTATGTTCAATGCATGATCAATTGACTATCCCGGGTATGTATTCTTATACATAGATCTTAACTATTCAATTTGTGCTTATACACTCTAAGACCATTCAAACATCGTATTTTGTATACTACCATTTTGCAATCAGGTTTGTACCTTTATGCTAGCTTAATTTACTCCAAATCCTTCAACCATACTTTACTCTTATCCTTGAAAATTTTCATGATCAAAAGCCTCTTATAACACACACATAATTGTTACTTTAAATTTGAAATTTCCGCAAGCTAGATCTATACATTCACCAAACTTTTTCCAACAATATATTTATATTCATACATTTACCTAATTCTCATTAACAATTACCCCATGTTCTTTAATGCTCATTCATCCATGCCTTATACACATTACTCATATTTTTAAGACCATGTTTGCATTAAAAGAACTCATTTATTCCTTAAACAAATCATAATTTCCATATTTGAACTCAACTACAACAAAACAGTCCATTCTTTAGGTTATGACATCAATTAACTACATAAACTTATCAAGCTCTTAACCAATTAATAAAGCAACAATCTAGGATCATTCTTAGCCTTAATCAAGTCTAAAATACTAATTAAGAGTGAAATTCTCAACTGGTTCAACATGAACATAAGGCTGAAATTAAAATTCTAGAATTTTTCATCAACATCACTAATGTATGTAGCTATACTACCTTCAATACTTCGCAAATTTTACAAGCTCAAAGACATCACTAACACCTGAAATTTTCCATATTTCATGTCCTTTAAGGTTATTTCATATAAGGTTAATTTAACTTCTATATTGGTTACACTAAGACTTACAAAATTCTGCTAACTTATATCATTAATAGTTACTTTTTACAAACACACCTATAGCTCTAATTTTCTAGATTCAAAAACACCGTAACAACACCTATATTTAGCATGAATTCCTTATCAATTATACTTCAAATATGAGCTTAAATCATCCATACAACATCCCATAAGCTATTGTTTTCATACATGCAAAAACAGAACAAAAAAGTACCCAAGTTCATGCAGAAATTTTCAGTATAATTCATCAGTATCATATACAATTCATCATCATAAATTCTCTATTATAACATGTCATAAATACCAATTTTTACTTACTTGTCTAGCTCAAATTCTAGCTTAAAGATCAAGATAATTCAATTCTCCATGCATGCAAAATCATCACAAATTCAGGTAACAACAGGTTGGTTTTCAACTAGAACAAAGGACAATAATAATCTGATTATTTAACCATATTATGAAGGATAAAATCATGGGTTATTGGTGTAGAAATTGGACACAAACATAGAAAAAATATAGGGATGTAAGGGTGAGAGAGTTTTGGTGGTGTAAGAAGAAGAAAAAAGAAGAAAAAAGCATAAATAAAATCACTCCTGCAGAAACTTAACATCTTGGATGCTAGGTGTCTCCATATTACTATGACCTATGTCCCTAAGCATGTTCTCTATTTGTCTTGTATATTTGTTGCCAAATTTCACCATTAAGCTAGGCCATTTGTCCACCAAATCAAACTTTAAGACATAAACAATACACAATTCACATCATAATCATTTTAAACCTTTCACATCCTGGAATATATCAATTGAGTGCATATATTATCTTTGCAACATGTACTAATTCATAATTCATGTGCGTATGCTAATGATATGCATGAAAATGAAATGCAATTCATGAATTCTCAATGATATGGCCATGTGCAATATTCTAGGGTTCTAACCATTGGTATGAAAAATGGGCTATTACAATTATGATATATGTTACACGATTGTATGACTCCAAGAGCTAGGTTCTAGTGTAAGATATCTGATTTGGCTTATGAACTATATAGCTTCGAGAGCTCAGTCTTGATATGTAAATATTAAAATAAAAGAAAAGACTATATGGTTCCGAGAATTAGGTCCCGTATTTTAAAATCCCACTTGTCCGACTCGACAATACAATTTTGTTGGATTTTTCTTTAGGACAATTACATTAATATATTCATATATAAATGCATGACTAATGATTAAGTAACTTCAAATGAAAATAGTAATTGATTTTAAATTAAATTGTACAATTTATTGATCATTGTATAATTAGTTATGAATTATTATGATAGATACATGCTTGTATTTCATAAATTGATATTAAATGTCTGTTTATGTTTAAAAATAAATGTAGATATTTATATTTGAAAAATATTATATATTATGCATTTTATGGTTGAATGAAATCAATTGAATGAGAAATGAAGTTGTTTGAACACTACTAAGCCTATAGCTTAGCGTGTGGATTTTCTTTCTGCACGTAGGTTTTGAAGAGAATTATAAGAAAGCTATGGTGGATCTACTACAAGACAAGAGTCATATGGAGGATCTCAGAAGACTTGGAGGTAGATGTCCTACAAAGTGTTATTTTTGTTTTTTGTTATGGTATGTACACATAAGGAAGTGAAGGATCTTACAGGATTGTATTCTGAATTATATATGAATACATGAATGTTATGAATGAAATTTGGTTTAGAAGTGTTGAAATGTATTGGAGGATGAGTAAATTATTTTGTCAAGGAGTTTAACATGAAGATGTAGAGTTGAATAGCTTGTATGAGAAGTGTATTGAAGTTTCTTGCAAGAGGTTTTAAGAAATATAAAAGGAAACTTCGTCTAAATTTTTTATAAAGTGAATAGTAATTGCTAGAATAATGAGGATTTAAAAATGTTGTAGTTTTAAGTATTTGGTATTTAAGAATATGGTAATACTTGGTATGCTAATTCCATTATCGAGGATTGGTGTTATAGATAATATACTTATTTTCCAACATCTTTTCAAGGATTATCATAAAAGAAAAGAAATAAGTTGTTCCTTGAAAATAGACTTTAATATGGTTTTTGACTTAATAATATAAGCTTATTATTGACTAGTTTAAAGGCTTGTAGGTACTCGAATTAGTTCATTTTCTTGTTAGCGCAATGTGGAGCTTCTTCTTCAGATAATATCTTAATTAATGGTGAGGTTACACAAAGATTCAAGAGCATGAAAGGTTAAAATAAGGAGATCTGTTATCTCCTTACCTATTCACAATTTACATTAAAGTTTTGAACAAACTAATCTCACAAATAATAGAGCAAGAAAACAAGCTTACGTTCTACTATTAATGTAAGAAGTTGAATGTCTTTAAACTAACTTTTGCTAACGATCTTTTGATTTTTAATAAAGTCGACATTTAGTCAATTAAGTTATAAATGAACTCATTACATCTCCTTAAAAGAATATATAAGATTATTAATGGTCGTACCATTATTGCATTCCCTTTGAGATAGTCTTAGAGATCCTCTTCTTAGTAAGGGGTTTGTGAATAACAAAAACACACTTGTAATAGCTTTTGTATCCAAATCATTTCATGTTTGCCTAGTCTTTAGCGATAGATTTGGGAACATTTTTTATTAGTTGTCTTATATTCCTAATAAGTGGTTTAATAGTTGTCATACTAAATCATAAGCATAATGGGTTAGTTTAGATTGAACATAACCTTAGATGATATCAATTATTTGTATAAATTATTTCTATATTACTTAGAAAAATCAATGTCAAATTATAGTGTCTAGGCGAGGAATCCCCCTAAGAATCATTAAATAATTATCCTTTTATCATGCAATTATATCATTGATTATTGAACTGTGGAAATTCCTATCTTATATTAACATCTTTCTCAAGACTATTAATAGCTAATCCTGCAGTTCATTGATAGAGAATTTTCTAATTAAAAAAACCTCAGATTGCATTATCGATTTATAAATTTTGCTATTAGATTTGACCCTATTCTAGAGGATGTATATCAACATATCTGTAAGTTTGCATGCAACTCCTTCTAATTATGTTAGATCTATTCTTACAAGATGATTTCTCAACCTCAGTCATATGAAATCATATCATGCACTAATATTCCAGATATATTAGATCAAGAATAAATTGTATGATTAAATGACAATAAATTAATCAATATAATTGTATTGAATAAAAGATTAAAAATATTGTTATCACAAACTGGGGTTCATTATCCCTAAACACTAATCAAATTTAGTTACTCATAGAAAAAGAAATAAATAACAAACATGCAAAAGAGAAACTAGAAAACAAAGAAATCATAATTCTAAATATCCCTTTTTTCTTCTGATGAGTCTTCTTTCAATTCTGGATTAGATGTAGCTTTATATCGAATTTCTTGATGTTAAGATTATGTTTTGCTCTTCCCTTAATTAAAATCATCGCCTTTAAATGTCCTACGACTTAAAATTGCTTAAAAATTTGATCCTCTCTTGTTTGCCTCCTTGAATATCCTTTTACGGTAAAATTTAGGGCTTTTATGATATACACTGTCACTTAAACGAACTTGTAGAAGACCATATATAATCAAAAACACCTTAATTCATGATTTCACATTGGTATAGATACATACATGAGCAAGATAATATCAAGAGACATGGGCATGTAACTCCACACGACCATAACTCAAATTCTATAATCTTCACACATTTATAAAGAATTGCGTTTCATTGTACACAGTCATTTTGTTAGAGTAGTGCCCTAAAGGCAATCTCCTTTAACGCGTTTTGTACAAAGTTGTGTACATACTTTATTTTCAATAATAAAGAAAGGCATATTTCATTAATTTGGTTTTCATTATTTATGAATTGATATTGATCTACAAACAAATTAATGAAGTCCATGATATATGACATAGCATGAAGGAAATCATGATGTGATCATGCTATTGAGATTCTTATCATGTGCCATTATGTCAATGTCTAAATTATCCCTAGTCATAGGATTAACAAGATTAGACATCGTTAATCCAGATAGACTAGCACATGTCAAACTCCTTGATTCGATCAAACAGTGGATCTCAGAAACTGTAAATATGAGATGTTTAGAGTTAAGATATGGATGCTTACTAGCGATAGTAAGTACACTGAATGACTTACCATGAGATCATCACATGGATGTTCTATTCTAATTTCAGTGATAATCTTATCATAGCAATGGTGCAAGTATCCTTATACTTGAGGTACTCAAGAATATCTTCGATACTAATTCTGTGCTTTGACTCCATTCCTTGTTACCTTATAGAGGTCGCTCATAGGGTGGTGATTAGGTACAGCTTGAGGTATTCGAAGGTAACTGAGTAGTCAATAGAGGATTCGCCACTTCTGTGATAGCAGAAGATAATATCCATAGCCTCTTGTCGGGGTCATTACTTGGAAATCTCTAGCCGGAGTACATATGTCATGAAGCATGTCTTTATTGACATACAGAGTAATGAGTTCAAGGATGAGAACTGATATCACTTGGACTATATTTGACGTAGTCAGTCTAGTGAGAGTTGACCCTTTGTCCATACTCATAACCAAGTGGGGTATAACATGGTGAAAGGATGAATTGCACAACAATTGTCTATGGGAGGGTTCGTGAGATGGTTCGTGACGAGCATGGGTTCGTTCGTCAAATTACTTACTTTCCAGTCAATTGGGTGTCATAATGTATTGCTAGACGTCGCTCATGACTTGCTTGAATTAAGTGTTAATCTAGGTGTCCAACATGACTGAGAACCTAATGGGTCACACATATAAGAGTGACTTAAAGGATTCATAAAATGGTTTTGGATAAAGATCTATTATACAGAGTGCAATAGAACCAAATAGATCCTGATGAGATTGGGATATGTCTTGATGAGATCATGATATCGATATTGCTGAAACAAGTCTCCGATGTTTTCTACACCTAGAACCTAATAGGATCAACCCTAGTGTGACTGGACCACCTCAACATATATATATATATATATATATGTATGTATGTATGTATGTATGTATGTATGTATGTATGTATGTATATATGTATGTATGTATGTATATATGTATATATATATTTATATATATGTATGTATGTATGTAATGTGTAAGATGGGGAGAAGGTCTTTTAAAACTATTGCATTTTTGTATTATTGCATTTATTGTCTTTAATTTGTAAAAGATAAAATAATGAAAGCAAATAAAGGATGATGATCGTGTAAAATTGTTTTACAAGTTTTAAAAGTCATCTTCTCGATTCTCTCATTATCTTTCTTATCTTCTTCATCTTCTTCCTCTCCTTCATGTTTTTGCTCTCCTTAGAACAAAGAAGAGAGCTAGCACTCTTGTATTTATCCTAACCATTTCCGGATCAAAGAGTTTGATTTGGTTAGTTTTTCCAATCTTTGCGTGGATACCGTTGAAGGCGGTCTATTTTGTTCATTATGGTTTGCAACAACCTGACAAGTAGAAGATCGAAGAATGAAGGAGACTACACACAAGGTACATGGTTATTATATGAATAATTGGTTTATGTAAATGCTATGAATTCCTATATATATATATATGTTATGAACATGTATGTGTATTGGGAATATTCAGCTAGGTTTTATGGTATTTCCTTGTATAGGCACATAGATCCTGGACTTCGAGAATGTCTTGAAATTTTTTTGTTTTCCGCACTGCGTGTATATGATGCTCACACCGAGATTTTCCTATAGTGGTATCAGAGCCACTTGTACCCTGTATAAAGGAGAAACCACAACATGTGAGATGTTGTCGATTGGTTGTGATAGTTGTGCATTCTGATTGTGTTGAATTTAGAGATATTGTTTTTGAAAGTTTCTTACCCAAATTTTCTCATGAGATGTTGCTGAATTTTTTGCTAATTAATTCCCTTGTATTTTGGTTGCTATGTTTATGCACATTACATGAACAGGCATGCTTGCAAATTTGAAAATAAATTATAGATTTTTTTGGAGATTTTCTTTCACTAATATTTTTCTAAGATGTTTATGAATGTCTATGAAGATGGAAAAAGTCTTTTGAGTTGGCTGAATATTTATTTGAGAATTTCTTGTGTGCTGTTAGGAATGCCTACATTAAGGAACATAGATTCTGGATTGACTTGGTTGCTAAAGTTGGTTGAGTTTTTCGTAGAAATAAATTCTGAAAAAATTCATGGAACATGTTGTAAACATGTTATAGCCTTTGTAATTTTCCCAACATTTATTGAAATTGTTTCAATAATTTTTCAAGCAAAAGATAGAGCTAGAAATTTTTGAGAAAACTGTTGGACCTGGTTTGTTTAAAGTAGTGACTGTGTGTTTTTTAGTTTCAATGCCTTGGATCATTTTTTATGTGAACAAAAATATTTTACTTTTATATTGTATACATGCCAAACTGATTTTTCTTGAAATTGGGTTTCCAAAAACTTTTCGGATGTCAAGTAGGTCATATTAGCGTCTTGTTGGTATATTCAGTTGTTTTGATTGTTTTGGCCATCACAAGTTATATGACAAGTGCCGAAGTAGTCTTGACGAAGTGGAGACTACCTTGAGATAGTTAGGGTGATAGTTTGATGTTCTCAAATTATTTGGAAATCCAAGAGATTAATATTGTATTAATATATTTCGAGTATTTCATGTCTAGCATTACTAGATAAGGCAAGCATGATACAATTAAAGTGTTTAATTGGCACATCAAAGTAGAGGGTATTACACTTGGAATATTGGTATTTTGAATTGGAATTCAAAACCTACGGATTAAGAAATTAGTCGATGCCAACAATAGAAAGCAATTTGATTCAAGAGTTGAATCGAACATCAAATCTTTAGATGCATAACACGTCACAACCTATATAGGAAAACCTTATGAGATGGTTGCATTAAAGAATGCATACTAGGTTTGGTTAGGTGCGATGATGGA
>JANVCL010000213.1:13608147-13626989 GCA_026546855.1 Erythroxylum incrassatum | reverse complement strand
GGGTATAACCCCCAAATACACGCCGCAGTATAACCTGCAAACACCTTCGGGTGGGGTGTGGGGTGTGGGGTCCAACATATGGCATTGATTTCCATTTACTTCTAACCTTATAAATGAGATCTTAGGTATGCCTATATTTGAACTACCCTCATGCTATATATGTCATACCAAATACTCCATATGCTCTTATCGTGTGTCTAACAGAGTTAAATTTTTTTAATTAGATCTCAATGATGAGTTCTATAGAAAACACAATGAAGTACTTTGCCTCAATATTATCCCTCATTTCCACTTCTTAGTTATTAAATATAATTTTGTCTCCACTAGTGGTCATTTTACCTTCCTAGGTAATGGTAATCTTTGGTTTCTTTCTAGTTTTATGTTAGAATAACTTATTCACCGTAGTCATTTTCTTTTACTCAATACCATCAAAATAAAAAGAAGCGATAAAATCTCATATGCTCTCATCTTTCGCTTATCTTTTATCCCTTCCAAATTCTTCTAGTTGGTGTTGAGATTGACTTTAATTTCGTTTTTGATTATGCTACTCTTCACTATATGGAATATCAATTAGTTAACAGATAAATGGCTAGACCACATTAGTGTCAACACCTTCAACCTCAGCATTCATCTTTAGTTCATGAGGACCAGCCATATGATGGTCCTGATGACCCCCTTTTGAGCCACACTATCAAGTTGCTAGCAGATGATGAGGACATTACCTCTCAACCACAACATCACCCCTCACTATATGCTTTTCTTGCTTCCATTAAGCATTATTGTAATGAGAGCTTGACTCTTTTCAAGACATCACAATGCTTCATCTTGATGACCTGCACAAATTGATCGAGTCTTATTTCCTACATCTAACTATTTAACTCTTTTTGATGTTCCTAAAAAGGGGGGAAAATTTTGAGATATTAAAGAAATACTATAATTTAGGGGGAGTAAAATGTAGTTTTATATCTCTTTGACAGTGTGTAACTCCTTAATTATTTCTCTATTGAATTGTGTTTAAGATATGACTTTATATTTTGTTTTTCTTTCTTTTATGCATGAATTAAAGGGAGTTAATTATTATCTTGATATGGTTGAAATTTGTCTAAAAAAATTCTCTCAATACTTTTTAATATCCCAAATATTTTATTACTATTAAAAATGGGAGATTGTTAAACCAAGTGAGGTTCTAATCAGGTTTTGAAGATAACAACACATAGGGAATACTAACGAGTTCTTTTAATGTTATTAATGAGAAAGAATATGAGAACATGACGATGTTTTCCAATCTTTAGTCTAAGGATCAAGTCAAGCAATAAATTAAGACACATAGAGATTATTTCATGAATTACCTATTGTAAGCTCATCTTGATCAGCTTTGATAATCTAAGAGACTCACCATGCAAACATGTCATTTTTATTGCATAAGTCTTTACATTTTTCAAGAGGCATTGAAGTTTTTTATTTTAAATACCTCATAATCTTTGGGAAATATTTTGAGGAGTGTTTTAATCATAAATAGATTAAAAATTATTTTCTTGCTTTTAATGTTGTTAAAATCATGTTTATAGGGTGATTGATCGACCTATACAGGTTAGTAGTCAACCAATATAGGTTAAAGTTGTTAAATTTGATGTATCGAGATTTTGTAGCAACATCAATTGATGTGTTGGTTAACCAATGTGCATATTGGTCAACCAATGTTCTAACTACTAGTGAACCCGAAGCTTTAATGTATACTGGTCGACTAGTATGCTGCATTGGTTAATCAGTGCATCAAATATAGTCATTACAACGACTAGTTATTGGCTCTAATGGCTATTTTAGGTCTCGAGACACCATAAAGTGTTGTTTTCTCACTTTTTTAGTATAAAAAAGCTTTTGAGTGTTTTGTACAGACATTTCCAAGTATTTTTTATTCATTTGAGCATTCATTGTCTAATTTTGAGTAAGTGAGCCTTTTATGATTATAACAAAATCAAAGTGAGCAATTTTTGATTTGTAAGTTAGATTCTGGGTTTGAAATCATTGTATTAGAGTTATAAAAAGTGGTTTGGGATTCCTCTTTAACTTGAAGAAAGATTGAAAAGGAGGTTCTTCTTTTCTTTAGCTTTCTTTTCTTTTTTTATAATTCATCTTGAAAAGAAAAAGAGAATGGAATCAAACCCTTACTGGAGTGGAAATCCAAGACAACTCTTAGGAGTGGATGTAGGCAAAGATTATTTATCGAACCACTATAAATTGGTTTGCATTTCTCTTCCCTTACTCTTTGTTTTATAATTTAATTTATTTGTCTTTATTTTTACTATAGTGATGGTTTGTGATACTTTTCTTAAAATTATTAAACATAAGTCAAAATCTTGATTTCACCTAATTCACACCCCCAAGGTGCCATGAAGGAATAACAGTTCTTAATTATGAAAAATGTCACATGGTTGATCTAGGCATTATATTAGGTTGTACTATGTCCTCTAGGGGAATAGAAGTAGCTAAATGAAAGATAGATGTGATGAAATCCTTACTTTACCTATAAGTGTATGAGAAGTTCACTCTTTTCTTGGTCATAAGGGATTCCATCAATGCTTTATCAAAGAATTTTCCAAGATTACTCAACTCCTATATAAATTTTTGTAAAAATAAGTGGCATTTAAGTTTAATGATGCATGTAAAGCAATGTTTAACAAAATAAAAGACTCACTAACTTTCACACTCAAAATTCAGCTACCAAATTGGAATCTTCCTTTCGAGATTATATGTGATGCGAATTACTACATTGTTAGTGATGCTCTTAGGCAAAAAGTTAGAAATGTTTCTCTTGTTATATATTATGCTTCAAGAACATCTAATGGTGTTCAAAGCAACTACATCATTACATATAAAGAACTTTTAGCAATTATTTTTGCTTTGGAAAAGTTTCTTTCATATTTGCTTACCATTAAAGTAATTGTTTATTCTGATCATGCAGATCTTAAAAACCTACTCTCTACGAAGAGAGCAAAGCCAAGACTCATTCGATGGATACTCTTATTACAAGAGCTTAATTTGACAATATGTGATAAGAAAAGTGTAAAAAGTTTAATAGTCGAACATCTTAATGAATTGGTCACATGTAAAACACTATCATCATTGAATGACGATTTTCTAGACGAACATATCTTTTTCATTAGGAAACTATGCCCTATTATGATTATGTATTCAAGCATTTGGTTACTAAAACATTACCAGGTGATATATCGAGAGTTAAAAAGGAGAGAAAAAACAAATGCTAAATACTATGTTTAGGATGATCCTTACTTGTAAAGATTTTGTTCTGACTAAATCATTGATGGTGTCTATCTCAATATGAAATTCTCTCAATTTTAAATTTTTGTCATTATTTGGGAGACACTTTGGTACTAAAAGAATAGCTTGCAAGGTGTTAGAGTGTAGATTATTTTGGCCTACTTTGTTTCGAGTTTCACACATATTTTGTAAAGCTTGTAAACATGTCAGAAAAATTAAAGCCTAGGATGTAAATATCAATTGCCATTTAACCCCATTCTCGTTTATGAAATATTTAATATAAAGAATATTATTTATATAGTCCCCCTTCTTATAGTAATATTTGTATACTTCTTGCTATGGATTATATTTCAAAGTAAATGGAACTGGAATCAAAACTACATGAACTAATGATTCTAAAGTAGTTATAGATTTCCTTAAGACTAAAATTTTAATGCTATTTAGAACACCTAGAGCTATAATCAGTGATCATGAAATGCATTTCTACAACAAAGTGGTGGAGGCTTTAATAAAGTAATATAATGCCACTTATTGCATTTCTCCTATGTACCATCTACAAACTAGTGGACAAGTTGAGGTGTATAACAAAGAGATCAAATCCATACTTGAAAAGACTAACAACTCGAATAAAAAAAGATTGGACCAAGCGTCTTAATGATATATTGTGGAGCTATTGCACAACTTACATAACTCTCATCGGTATATATCCTTACCATTTAGTTTTCAACCAACTGTGTTAACTTCTGTTTGAATTGGAACGTAGGCTTGGGCTGTCAAGCAATACGATATAAGACTAGATAAGGCTAGTGAGCAATGAAAATATAATTACAAGAGTTGGATGAAGTTCATAATGATGCCTATGAGAGTTCTAAAATTTACAAGGAAAATACAAGAGCTTTTTAAAATCAAAAAATTAAAAAAAAACACTTTCAGTTAGTCATAATTTTCTACTTTATCATTCTTATTTGAAATTGTTTCCTAGTAAATTATGCTCTACATGGGTGAGACCTTTCATCATTACTAATATATTTCCTTAAATTGTAATTGGAATGCATAGTCCAAACACCAGTAAATCTTTTAAGGTGAATGGACATTATCTCAAAGCTTTTTATAAAGCTTTTCAGGTGTATAATATTGAAGATATCATTTTAAAATGCGCAAACTATAAGACATGAAGAACCATAATATTTACACAAAGACGTTAGATGAAGGCATTAATTAGGAAGCAATTTAATTTTTTAGCACATTTATTTTATTTAGGTTATAATTTTTTGTGTTTTTCATAGCTTACATTCTTTTTAGGAGTAAAGAGCATCATTAATATAGTATACCAAAAAAAAAGTAAAGCATTCAAAAGAAATTCTTGGATAATGTGTGCCCATGTTTTATTTTTACATTACTAAACTTGACCTATCTTAACTAAGATATGCCCACGTTTTACAATAAGAAATCTTCTATCTCGAGAGCACATAAATAGAAAATTTTATTGAATAAAATAACAAATAAATAAATAAAACACATACTTCTTTTGCTTTCTTTCTATCATAATTTATTTATCTCTTCTAGATGTCGCCACCTTCTATCAAGCACAACTAGGTCTTCCTTATCTCTTGTTTATCACTGCACTCATCAATGCTGCCATCTCACCACTGGCAATGTTGTTCATGACCTATTAATCACCCGTTCACTTTTCAACATCACTCCTCTTATCTTTCAAATTCTCTATTCTCTCTTCTCTCGAACAAATAATGACCAAAAATCCTCTAAAAAACTAGAAAGCTTATCTCCTCTGAATGCAATAAAAGGTTTAAGCTAAAGCTTAAGCATATGTTCTTCCATCAACTCTAATTGAATTTTCAACACAAATAGGCATCAAATCGCTTATTAGAATGCATTTAGGTAAAGGCAAGCACATCTTACCTCCCTTAAGGTCATGATTGAATAGGCACCTTCAACTGCAAGAAAGAAACAACAAAAAAGATACTCAAGTATCTATAAATGGTCCATTATTCCTTAACTAGTTGTGACCCAATCAGAAAGGATGTATAATGATAATTTAAAGAAAATTTTGGATCTACAAAATAACACAATTTCATCTCCTTTTGTTGCCCCTAACAATTCAAATCATGAACCTATAGGCAGTTTAGATAGAAGCATCACTCATATAGAAAAAAACTTGATAACCTTCTCCACTTTCATGCAATTCACTCTACCATCACCATTGAGCATGTAAAGGGTGCATTGACCATAATTAATTCTTTCAAGGGAAGTTACACTTACTCTAGTATTTTAATTTTTATTCAAGTTTATGAGTATTAGTTTTGATACATTTAGGATAATGTGTGAAATAAGTATGGGGGATGATATTTTACTATTTAGCTTTATTTGATGTTTTTACTCTTGTTTTATATATGCTTTTACAATCTTGGCTAAATTTTTGTAAAACTAAATTTTTATCAAGCTTGCTTTAGTTCTTGTTTATCAACTTCTCTGTAGAAGTCTCAATTATTTTAAAATATATCTTTAAGTGATTTAAGTTGCCATGAATTATTGATTTAGATTGAAGTGCAATAGAAAGATTAGTATTAATGCCTGAGTTCTCACCTACAATTTATTGAGTAATTGTTTTTGATGACTGATTTGGATGAAAAGGACAAAAGGATCTAATAGATATTAATTGACATTGTGAGGTTTTGAGCTTATAAGCATTCATCATTTTGTACTCCATTTTCTAAATTGTGTGATTGTCACATAATTTAATATTTCTAAAACTTGCTTTGTTATATATGTTGGACCATATTGTTAGACTAGATGTAATAAAATGATAAGGGCATATTACGTTAACCATTTTGAATTCTTAAAAAGTCACCTAGGTTATATTTCCCCAAATTAACCAATTTAAGCCTTCAACTTCTTTTTTTTACATATAAATCATAATACATGCCACATTTACCATTTATGTTGATTTCTCTCGTAACTTTGAACCCTTCATTGAAGAATTTTATGCGCTTGTTTGTATAAGATTCAAAATATCATTATAGAAATTGTAGTGAAGTAATTCAAGTCACATATTCTTAGTTCCTTTATGGGTGTGTGTTTGTGTATGTGTGTGTGTGTAAGAAGGACAGATAATAAATTTCCTCCTTAATTAAAAAATAGAAAATAAAAGAAAAATAAAGAGGAAGAGAAAAAAATCATTATTATAGTTAAGTAACTTGAATTAGGAGAATTATGGGCCATTTTTAAGTTCAAATTCATGTCTATAGGTTTGTTTATTTCCTTGAATTTGATAAACCTAAAATTTCTTTTGGTAAGAGTTTCTCAATGTTGACATGAGAGATCATTGATAACTTAAGCAATTTAAGTGCATAGACTGAAACAAATAAGAGGGTATTGATTCTTGTTACATTTAATTTGAAAAAGATAGTTGAGATGATTGCTTATTTGTGTAGTTTATGAGAACTTATACTATGAATTACTTATTTTATGTTGTGTTTTGGTTTAGATTAGTGAGACATGGTAGCTTGAGTTATAAAGGGATGAATTGAGAGGCGAAAGATAAGGATATGGAGACATGTTGATGAGTATGAACTATTAAATACATGAGGGTAAGAATTATCTAAGTGTGGGGAGAATTTGATAGATTCATAAAATACACATACTTCATATTAATTTCCTACATTTTGGTTGATAAAATGCTTATAATTATGAATTATATATATTGTATTTTATAAAGTAGATTGGATATTTGGATCAAGATGTGCCTAAAAATGGAAATTTAGTAAAGAAGGAAAAAAAGATCACAAATTTTGGAAAAAAATAAAGGCCTACATGATAGAAGTTTCTAGAAGATGTCTGTGTATAAGATGTGCCAACGCCTTAATCAATATAATTGATCAAGAATTTCACGTGATTAAATGGATAGGATCATTATAAAGTCAATGAGTTATGGTTATTTATGCTCCTGTTTTGCTCTATTTAGGAGTCTTATTTGGGAATGAGCTACTTTGGTAGGATAATCCTAATAGAAATAGGGTAGTTTAAATTTAGTCTTAATTTTAACTTTTATTCCTTTTTATGAAGATTATTAAAGGAGATTTTGGGAGGATTTATAGGCAGGAGGTAGCCTTATATCTCTTTCTCTTTCTCATCTTGTTTTTTTTGTCTTCTTAGGAGAGTTCTTTATTTTTCTTTTATGTCGTCTTTAAGAATCATGTGTAACTAAACTTTCTCTAGCCAAAAATCAAGTTTGATTTTTTAAGAATTATGAGATCTAATTGTTCTTATTTACTCTTTTGTTCTTTAGTATTTATATATCTTCTAATATTATTAAAACTATTGTTTTATTTGATTGACACAAAAAAGTTTGTTGTTCATTATCAAAATAATATATTGCCATTAGAATGACTTAATTTGTAATTAATTGAATGTTCTAATTCTTAATGGTAAAATAATATAGGATATTCTACTTGTGCTATGTGGATATATAATCTAGTATAAATAAGCTGAAGTTATATATTTATTGGCTAGACTTGGTAATCTCTCAGGATTTTAAAACTATCAATAGAATAAATCCTAAAAACTTGATTAAGGTTATTGCTTGATAAGATAATTATGTAAAAGCTTGTTTTGGTTAATGAGAAAGTAAGGAGAGATAAGTTATTATAACCTATTAATAATTGTAACCAAATTTTTAAGGAGTATAAGGGTTTGTCTTTACATTAATCAACAATTCAAAAAATTGAGCTACCTTGGGTTAAATGTTTTTTTTTGGTAAATTGGGTTAAATGTTTATTGTTATTTGATTTCACTAAATTGTATTATTAATTAGTTTTTCTGCCTTGGCTTTTAATCAATTCCAATTTATGTCTCACCTTTTCTTTATTTTGTTTTATTAACTTAGCAAAAGAGATCACCTTTACTAATTCCTGTAGATTCGACTATGATCGTCGCTATATATAATTAATTTGTGATTAGAGTAGGATTATATTTGTTGGATTCAATACTTACTATTGAGTTATTAATTTTAATTCAAAGTGATAAGTCGATTAATTAGCAAATTGGAATGCTAGAATTGAACGTATAGATGATTGAGTTATTGATTTCTAATTTTAAAACGGTTAATTTGATTACACAGTGATTTGCTTTTTATTTTATTAAATCTATTAATCATAATCGGATAGAATTCCTCGTACGAAGTCTCTAAACTTTCTTATTAATAATAAAATTTCCATATTGTTTTTCTCTTTTTTCTGCAACTAAATATAGTTCATGACAAAACTTGAAGAAAAAAAAGATAAAAAAGGAAAATAAATTTATGGTGGTATGAAAAGAAAGTTCCTCGCCTCCATTACCAGCTAGAAATTGCTAAATAATCAAATAGATTAAAAGAGCTTCCACTTCTTATTTACTTATATAAGAGTTACACTTTCTAGTAAATATAATTTTAATTTTAAAATATATTGAAACTAATATTAATTTTACAATAATAAGTATTTATTTACAAACTTAAAAAATTAATTTATATATATTAAAGATGATTAATTGTTACTAAAATTTCATTATTTCAAAATTTCTGTATATTATATATCATTTATCTATTTTTTCATAATAAATAATTTATTTCACTCAAATCATGAATTTCAATTGATGGATTCTTGATTTTGATAATATATTTAATCAAGGAAGCTTGTTTCTTTATTTAAATTTAAATTTTTTAAACTTTTATCCACCGTTAAATATTTCTATCTGATCAATAAATTCCAAGCTTTTTATAACTATATTACTAACATAAGATATAATGATATAAGTTTTAAATTAATCTCAATTATATTTATTTCTTAAGATTTTTAATATAGTTATATATACAATTTTAAAAATATTTAGTTAAGAAAATAAATTATATTTATAAGAAGGTCATTATAATTATTAAATGAATCAAACTTGGAAATTATTATACTTTTACTCAACATTACAAAAGTGCAAAAGATTAATAAGTGAACTCGAATTAAAACGTTCTTCAAATATTATTAAGTTTATTTTAAATTTATATAAAAGAACACTTTTATGATCTTCTTACTAATTATATGATTACTATAAGTACATATAAGAAGTAATATCCACACAAATCTATTTATATATACTCATAAATATATCAAAAGATATATAAGTTGCGTGTTTATTTTAAAAATTATACGCTTTTAACGGTGATATATAAGTTGCGTGTATTTTAATGAGAAGCTAACTGTGTACATGGTACGACGTAGTTCCACAACTTTAAAAATTTTAATGTTCTTTTCTTCGATATGTTTCTACAACCCTCCTGGCGACAAAATACAAACAGTGACATTGGCTTCCGTCGGCGACTTTCTGAGGCCTCCTTAACGGCCAACGTTTAATCTTACTTCACATCTTACGCAGGTTCATTTTTCTACTTGCTTTTTACCTTGTTTTCTCTTATTCTATTTTTATTTTCCTTCACTTGCTCTTTTTTTCTTTTAATTTTATGAGATACTTATGTTCGAGTATAGAATCATATATGCATGTGTTTTGAGTTTTGTTTTGTCCTTGAAAAAATTCGATAGGATTTGTTGAGCCGCGACATGCTGTTTCCTAGACTTTCAAGAATTGGAATTAAGATATTTAGAGAGCTATATGGAGGTAATATTCTTTTATTTGTTAAAAGCATAGAAACGGAAGTTGAGCGGTGTCTATTCACTTTCCTAAAACTGTTTGCTATCTGGCGCAGGAAAGTTTACCGTACCCTTGTGTAGAACTGGTTCTGCACTTGAGCATTATGGTGGATGTTGGCGGCCTCAGGTCAGTGATCTTTGGTTATTGAATCTGGCAAGTGGGCAGGAATCTGGATATATTGAAATCCAAAGTTTTAATTTAAGCAGGAATTTTTTTTGAGAAAAAAAAACATGAATTTTTTGGATTCAATATGATTTCCTGTATCTAGTTTTCCCTGTTCTGGCCACTGAAATTACTGGTGTGATTTGTGAAGATGATTTCCTTTTCAATGGGCAAGCACCAAAGGAGTTCATCTTTTGTCTTCTTTTCAGTACTGGACAATTTTTGTGGTTCTTTTGTGTTGATTTTGTCCCAATTAGTTATATATGGAATAAAGGATACCTTTCTTGAGAAATGGTGTATTCTGCTGATTTTGTCATAAGGGAAAATGTTCACCTCAATTAACTGCCTTTTTGTACTGGCGTTCAAAATGCTGCAAAAGATACAAATTTGAGCTTCCAAAAGAAAAATGAGTTTCATAATTTATTGATTATGTAATCCACTTAGATCAAAGAATTTGAAATATGAAGGGATGAGGCGATAATACTTGGGAGTGACAATGTTTGTGGTTAATATATGAAGCATATCAGTGGCAATGTTCTTGGTTAATATATGAAGCATATCAATCTTAAGAATTTTGAAGGAAGTCAAGAAGTATTATTACAAATATGGTGAAAAATAGATGGAGATTTCTGTTGTGTAAATCTCTCTCGAGAGTCAATGAATGCCTTATATGTCCATTGCTTTTACTATGTTCTTATTTGTACATTGCTATTGGAACAGTTTGAATTACATCCAGAAACTAAAACATTCCAGAGTGTGATTTTTCAGAAACATCATCAGTTTACTACTACTGCAGCTGTTAGTGATGCTGCAGACGGGAAGAAAGAGAAGGAAACGTAAGCTCATGCGTGAACCTGTTAATGCAATTCAACAATGAAGAACTTATGAATAGTGCATGTTTCTTACTTTCCTATTAGCTAGCTAGTAATCAATTAACTTTTGCAGTAGTCTAAATGACAACTCAAAATCTTATGTAGGTTTGAGAATTTATCGCTTATGAGGATTTCGTAGCACACAATTTTGTGTTCTCTAATAACACATCAATAGATGAACACCTTGAGAGTCACTTAACTTAAAGCATATTGACCTTGTTTCAAGTGTTGACATGTCGATGTTTCATTCTCGTACCCAATAGTGTGAGCACCTTAAACCGGGTTGTAGCTTGGCATACCATATAGATCCTTGTTTGTTGAAATTAGTTATTCTCCAATAAACTTTAGGCTTACGTGAGAACCTACAAAAGTTAATATATATTTTGTGTTCTTAAGCACTTGGTGTTATTTTGCTCATTACTAGCTGATCCTAGTTCTGCAATGCTTGTTGAATGTAGTTATATGGATACTTTTCTTTGTAAAATTTTTGTTGTCTATGCTTGTTTTACTAGTAAACACATATTCATTATTATTATTTGCTTAAAGATTCTTGAAAACATTCATGCGTGGTAAACTGAAGTAATTGATTAATCTTGCCAGTCAGGATCTTGCATTTATTTCTATATATATTTAAAGGACGTTTCATTGCATTTGTACTTCCTAGGAATGATTTCTTCCTTCCTCACCATCTTCTCTTTTTACCACTTTTTAGTTGTTTACTGGGCATTAGGTACAGTAGTTTCTATGACTATGAGAATTTACCCTTGCAAAGCTGTGCTGCAAAATGCTTCACCTTGCTGTTAGAATAGCCAACCTGAATCTTACACCTACACGAAAATCCCTGGCATTTTTCAAGGAAGGTGCTTCATGATGGATTCCCGTTCCTTCTTGAAAACATGGTGTAGCAGATGTGTGTGCTATACATTTCCATGATAGATTGGTTTTTGCATTCCAAGTTTCTACTCACCTGATGAGTCAGATGGAGGTTTAGTCAGGGAAGGGGCCAGCAGTGAGAGCACAATGCAAAATGAGAACACTGTCTAATATAATGCTAAAGGATTGACCCGTTATTTTGTTAGTATTTTGGGTTGATATTGTCCTTATCATGAGATCTAGGCTATAGGTAGACATTGAGGATGCACCTTCTTTACTACCCCTCTTAATTAACTCCAGATGTGAATTTAGATGTCTATTCTCAGTTTTAAACCCTCAATTGCAGGATTTCAGTAACATTTGTAGATAAGGATGGAGATGAAAAGCAGATTGAGGTTCCAGTTGGAATGTCGATGCTGGAAGCTGCTCATCAAAACGATATTGAACTTGAAGGCAAGGATTGAAATCCACTCTTTATTAGCGTGTTCCCTCTATTGATCAAATATAATTTGATACCAATTAGGAGTGGCAACACTTATTTTGAGGCCTTTCTATAGGAGGGATATGGTGTGAAAACTTAGCCCTCCACCCCACTTTATCATCTCCCCTGTCAACCATAGTTCTGTTTGTTGTTTCCATATTTTTGTCAATTCCTCCCATTTTTTGTCAGAAGCGAAACTAAATGGCTTCACCATCATTTACTTTATAAATGTTTCGTTATATTGCTGTTAATTTCTTTCAGGGGCATGTGAAGGCTCACTTGCCTGTTCAACATGTCACGTGATTGTTATGGTACACACACTTTACAACACTTTTTCCATGTTGTAATTCCATGAGTCAGAACCTAATATCTGCATGCCATGGTAGGACATGGAGCATTACAAAAAATTAGAAGACCCAACAGATGAGGAGAATGATATGTTGGATTTGGCCTTTGGGCTTACGGAAACGTGAGTTCCTTCATTATTGACCCCTTTTCAATTGTATTTTTGAACAGACTTATATTTGTTTCTAATTTTGCAGTTCTCGCCTTGGATGCCAGGTGATTGCGAAACCTGAACTTGATGGAATCCGGTTGGCTCTACCTGTTGCCACTCGAAATTTTGCAGTCGATGGGTATGTTCCAAAGCCTCATTAGACATGGTGCAAGAACCGAATTTTCCTTTTTAGGTATAGAGGACACACTCAGACCAGTTTTGTAGCGCTCCCTATTGTACTAAAATATCAAGCAGCCACATCCCCTACTCAGGGTTTTCCTCTTGTTAATTCATATTTATTTTGTCTAAATAATCTGCATATGTCATGCTTAAATTGCTGACATGCTATCTACGGGCAAATGGAGTTTGAACTGTTCGAGTAGTTGAGAAGACAGAAAAAGCTATATGTATTAATTTATACCAGGAAAGTCCAGTTGTTCTAGATCATCTTGAGATCCAATCTCCTTTTTGGGAATTATACATACATTTTCTCCATCACCAACTATTTGTTGATCAATCCTTGCATGTAACTGATCATATAACGAGCTCAAGGTTCTAGAACTTAGTCGTGACATATGAAATACTAATCCAGTTTAGATCTGCACAAGTTATTGATCCTTATTTTTGTGCTGTAGATGCACCTAATTTGGCATAACCGATAATCATGGCCTGCTTTGGGAAATCTGGTTTTTTGGCCAGTTAGAATGGCTTGAAAGAGTAAAACCCATGCAAGATAACTCGTAATTTCAGAAATATTCACACCGTTGTAGAGACTGATTTGCGCAAACATTCTTCGGATGCTATTTGCTCTTGAATCTTGATTATACTAATTGCAGCAGAAAACACTCGTATAGACAGTTGGAAAGAAAACAAGTCTCAATTCGAGTAAAATGTCATTTGCTAAAGTGTGAATGCAGAATTAGGATTAGCTTGAGGCTGATGGTGGCTTCGAGGTCGTGCGTACGCGATATTTTAGATGTAGCTTGTGGTTGTTATGGAGCAAACGAGACATGTACGCGCCCTTAAATGGAACGTTCATGCTTTCAATGAATTGCTTCATCTTATGCCATTTGAGCTTTAAGCATAGAAGTAAAAGGATAGTGCTTATCCTCTGTGGAGTGTGGACCACTTCATGCTGTTCTCAGGTAACTCGACGGATCCAAGTTAAAATTCCCTCTGCTGGAAGGCATGTTGCGAGTTCTTGCTGATTTGTAGATTCCATCCCAGTGGCTGAATCGATCTCCTTCGATGGCCAAGCTATCAAGCATAGGACAAAGGCAAGACCTTAATTTTGATTTCTCAACACTACTACTACAAAGTAGTTTATGCTTCATGAAATCAATTGATTTCATTCACAAAACTTCAACTTCTTGCACTAGATATGCTAGTGGAAATAAAAGGGAAATTTTCATATTAGATATAGACGAGAGTGCTAGGACCGTAATCACAACCTTAATGAACAGGTTGCATATTAATTGAAATAAGGTTCTTACCGTAAGGAGAATTAGAGTCTCTTATTCTCTCCCGAAAGAAATATTAGTGCAGACTTCTCTACCCTCTTTTTTAACAGAAAGTTCCTATTTATTCTCATCTTTCTCCCTCCCAAGGTGTAACAAACTTGTAACAACTCTATATTCTGTTTTCCAGGCCTAAGTAACTATCCAGAGCCATATCAATTTTTCTTTCTTTCCCTTTTGTCTAGTACAGGTAATCTTAATTGGGGGTCTACCAATAAACTTGTGATCAGTTTCTAAAAACAATGGATAGTTAGAAGAACTAATGCATCAGTGTTATGCTTTTCCTCGTACGTAGATAAAATTAAGGTTATGCAAGAATCTCCCGTTTGCATGGAATACAGTGGCGAGAATAATTAAGGTTAAAGATTTGTTGTCTGATTTCATTCAAATGCTGTTTCCACACATTGCGGGGAATTAAGGTTAGAAGTGGGATGAGATCCAAAGATAAAAGACGGTGCAGTCCAATCTCAACAGAGGGATTACAGACATGTTTATTAACTAATCCTAATCAAACGACACGCAGTGGTGTTATCAAAACATGAAAGTCATTCCTACTTTCATACATATAGAGACTAAAGTCTCTTAACATAATCATAGACACCTGATGGAATCACGTAATTATATGACAAAACTAATTTGGTCACTTTGGTGACTAACAAATTAATTTTAATCATACTACCATATATATAAAATAATAATCATAATCATAATCATAAGATGAAACTAAAATTATATTTTTATTATAGGTCAAAATATTATTAATATGACCAAGACATAAGAAATCCAAAATTTAAAATAATTCATCAATAATCAAATTTTTTTTTCCAGAACTGTAATTTTCTATTTGAAACTCTAATTCCAGAATTTATGAAGAAGAAGCAATTTATAGTAACTTTCCATAATTGAAAAATGACCCAATACCCATTCTTAAATCAAAGATTTTCTTATCTATTCTTTTTTTTTTCACTACTTATCCATTCTTAAATCAAAAATTTTCTTAGCATTCTAATTTGTTGCACGACATATGCATCATCCCAACAGATGCTGAAGAAAGCAAGGAGGTGTTTGGTTTGAGGGTTTGGAAACGAAGGAATGAAATAATTATAAAAAACAATGTTTGCTTTGGATTTTCAATTTCAGGGGAATAAATTTATCCCATTAAATTTGAGAATCTACTAAACCCTCAAGGGAGGTGGGTATCGAGTTTTCATTCCAATCAAGTTTTTATCACGTTTATTTTTTACTCTTTTATCCCCAGCCTTTGCCCTACCATCCTCTTTACTTCCTTATCGCCTCTCAATTTCTTACGATCTCCCATCCTGCCTTATTGCATCTTATCAACGAAGGAATTTTTTGTTCTACACCTCCAGATATATTTTCTAAAATCCCTCGTTTTAATTTGATGTTAAATGAACTGTATAGAACTTGATTTCATCTCATTGTAAATGGAGCTTTGGCTCCTTTTTTTTCTTATATATTCTTGTTTTATGATTTAATCAAGAGAATAACCAAACTGCTATATGGTTTGATGATATGAAAGTGCATATGGTTATAAATTGAACGAGAATCATAAAACCAATCTGTTCCTTTTTTTCCCTTATAATTGTTTTGTGATTTAATTTGATTTTTCGTATATGGTTTTAACTCTTAAAAAAAAAGAAAAAACACATAGCAAATCGTCTTCTACGTTGATGTTTGTTTATTTGTTTTGTAAAGCTCTTAATGGCTTTCAAGAACAAAATTATTGATATTAATACAGAAACCCAAGTTACAAACCAAACATTATTTTTTTGTTTTTCATACCCATCTCCATCCCCTTCTACTATTATACCCATATCCATAGCTAACCCCATGCTCAAACCAAATGCCTAGTAAGTCTTTCTTTTCCCTCTAGATCTGTAAGTTTATTCTTAGGAATCACAAATTGTCCTTGGATTCAGAAAGAATATATGAAAGGTATAACTTGTGATTTGCTAATCTTCATTGCAAACAAAAATTATAAGGCTCATCAATTCTCTGCCCTTGTACCATGCTTCAACCACACAATGCACTATTACTTTTCATTATCAACATCAATAACCAAAAAGTAAAGAAGCTTATTCTATTCAAACAGTAAAGTACAAAGTAACAGAGGGGTAAAGGTAGCATACCATGATCCGTGCTTGTGGTGGGGCTCTTGTATGAGTTGTCACCAACCTCTTGTTATTGAAGTAAATTGACAACTCAATGGCCTGATTTTGAAACGTAAACATTTTAAGAAATTGAAGAAGAGTACGCGAAATAATTCAAATTTGAACCATGGACACCAAACTAACAAACTAATGGATGGATGCAATCATGAATGGAAGGCCTGTTGTTCCAAGATTTACCATTGTAGAGCGAAGGGTCATTGTACGGCCCTGAGTCCAAGGAAAAAAATGCTGTTTCTTACATAAGCAAGATGAAGATTCCTGGGAGCCAAGTTCAAGCCCTATTGACATAGAAATGAGCATACTTTATGGCAACAAAATGTTCTCAGTTAAATATTGAATATTAAAATAAAACCTGACTATAATACTAAAGGCCAAACGAATAAATGCCCCAACAAACAATTTACCATTTGAAAAAGTATGAAGTAAGCTTCTTGAGCTGTCAAACCTGAAGGAGAGAAAGAGGGAACTTTTAATCTAAACGACTTTCAAAATAAGTAGCTAGTCAAATGGTGACAGAATAATACAAAATATTATGTTCTTTAGGCAGGAATTAAGATTTCTATTATATTGGCAATTCGTTATTTGTACTCAGTCATGTTTGGCTTTTTACAAAACAACTAGAAATGTTTCGCATTAATTCTCAACTGATCAAAGGACGATAACGTTATAGTCCAAATTGAAGCTCTTGAAATCTGACTGCAGCAACCAAAAATATTCTTAACAGACAAACTTAAGTCGTCCATAAACAAACGTTTGATGCTTTACATTCAAAACAGGAAATTTAAAGGAAAAACTAAACAGCCCAATAAAGAGATAGATTTAGTACTCACAGGAACGAAGAGTTGCGAGCCACAAAGGTTGCCTTAAGAGCTCGAAGGGCTTCTAATCTTCTAACAAGAATCGCCATTACCGACGATCATATAGTCTTAAGCGGTAAATGAGTTACCGTAGAAGGGTTTAGGTGGCGGAAGGGTTTAAGCTAATATCTGCTGTTGACGTTGGCTTACGCTAGACCTATACACGCCCTTGGCTGGTCCACGCTTATTATTAAGGACTAGTAGATTAAATCTGCGCAACTGCGCAGTAAAGATGTCCAATAAATTTAATTGAAATTAAAATTGGAAAAAAAAAATTAACCATATGCCTAGTACTTACCTTTGTAGTATAAAGAAAGCTTAATTTATAAGTTTTTTTAATTTGTCTCTCGTAAGGCTACTTGTTTGAGATTGTTGGTCATTTTTATCATTCGATTATTTTGATATATCTCGACATAGCAAAGAGCATGCGAATTATTATATGCTTTTTTATTTCGTGCATGTCATCTAGCTCATTTTGACGATCATATGTCTCTTTTATGGCATTCTTCAAATATCTTTTGCACTTGAAATAGCTGGAATTCATATCTATCATTAAAATAAACAAATTAGTCTATAAATGTCAAAATTATTTCATAACTTTATTGATCACTTCAGATTTTTTTGTTCTGATACATATACAAACAAAAAAGTGTTCTATATTGTTTAATTTGGTTAAAAATAAACCGAAATATGTGATGTGAGTTAGGAACAATTGAGAAAAAATAATTATGATTATACCTCAGCAGTGGAAAAATGCACCAGAGAATGAGCAGGGAACTTTAAAAAATTAAAGTGTAAATGTAGTCAGAATAATAAGACTAGGAAAAAAATTTAAGGGGACAGTTAATAAAATTGGGAAAATTGTAATAAGTAGGAGATAAAGAAACGATTTTTTTGAAATTCTAAATATAAAAAATTGGAAAAAAAAAGTAATGGACAAAAGAATGACTCACTAATATGAAGGGTTGTTCTTTGTTTGCTACAATAAAAGACGTAACTTAACTGTTTTTATCTTTCTGGAATGGAGGATATGATATATTTAGGTTAAACAAGAAGAAGACAAAAGAAGAAGGTAGTTGAGAGAAGTTGAGTTTCAAGGGAGAAAGTGTTTGATTGAAGTTAGAGGACAAAAATTTAAGAGTTAAAATATGGAGGTGTTAGCTGACCGTCTGGCAGGGCAGAGATTTCGATGTGCCTTATTAGGAATTTTTGAATGATTGAGGCTAAAATGGATTATTGTGTTGCATTAAATGATGGGCAATATTCCAAAATGATAAAGTCAAACAGAAGTGATTTTGCGAGAAGAGGAAGACACCTGAATGTTGGATTTTCAAGAATAAACAGGGTTGTATTAAATGATGACTGCTACATTAAATAGGTTAAACAGAAGTGGATCTGTAAGGTATCTAAACTCTAAAGT